>OY757269.1:13196658-13262404 GCA_963584085.1 Pyrausta aurata
TTTAACTCTTTTTTTGAATATTTGTATATTGGAGCTTTCTTGCAGAGGCAGTTTGTTCCAGAGTCTCGCAGCATAGACAGAGAAGGAGTCAAAGAAAAAGTTGGAATTGCTCCTTGGAATTTCGAGAGTGGCGGTGATGCAAGGTCTTCTAGAGCGTGTGGGAGGGGGAAGTCGTTTGAATCGACATTGGAGATATGTTGGGGACTGAGGATTGTAGATGATATTGTACAGGAAAGTGAGGATATGCATGTCACGACGCAGGCGAATCGGAAGCCATTTTAGTTGGGTGCGATAGCTGGAGATGTGGTCATATTTCCGTAGATTAAAGATAAACCTAATGGCCAGGTTCTGGAGACGCTCCAATTTATTAAGCAGCTCCTCGGTCAGATCTAAAAAGGCAACATCGGCATAGTCGAGTATCGGCAACAGGCGCAGTCTCTTGCGCAAGCATAACTTTTGTTTTAAAAGGTAAGAAAAACTGGAGTCTTTTAAGAGAGTGGAATGTGTAATGCATTCGTCGACTGATGTCATTCACATGTGCTGTCCAAGACATGGTGCAGTCCATTATTAGACCAAGATTTTTGGTCTTGTTGGTGAAGGGAATCGGAAATCCTGAGTATTCTATCGCAGGTACTGCGTCCCAATCAATTTGACCTCTTGAGTCAGCTACTACCAATAATCATGGCTTGAGATTTTGCCGGATTAACTAGTAGGCCAAATGATATTGCCCACTGCTGGACAGCATTCAGATCCCTATTGACAGCAATCAAGGTCTCAGACAGCTCATGCGATTTAAAATGTCTATAAATCTGTAAGTCATCTGCATACAGGTGAAAGGGAAGGGAACAATGTACTGCGTAAGAATTTCTTATAATATACGGAAAGTCGAATCTTCTTCTTCTTTGTCCTAGCCTTTTCCCATTATTTGTGGTCGGCTCTCTTCGTTCTGCGGCGCCAGGACTGTCTGTCCTGGGTTGTCGAAATATTAGTTTCTGTAAGCTCTAAGTCCTTGTTAATCGTGGACCGCCAGGTGGCCAGTGGGCGGCCTCTACCTCTCTTGCTTTCTGGCAGTGCTAAGGCCCGATTTACTACATGGTCTTCTGGGCGTCTCATGACATGTCGCAGTCGGCTCTCGGTGAGTTTTTCTGCTATGGGCGCGACTTTGAAACTTCCTCTGATGTGCTCGTTTTGCACTTTATCCAGTCGGGTTACACCTGCCGCCCATCTTAGCATCAAATAATAAAGTGTTCAATAATAGTCTTATAACCTACAACAAATCATATTGTACTATTGTAGGTTAATATTAGATTTGTATTGTCTAAAACTTCATTAATGTTTATACAACAAAGGAATTATACACTAAACTCAATAATGTTTGAACATTTCGTAACAAAGTTCTACTAAGTCATGTTATTTACGAAATTTCATAATTTACTTCCAAATTCTTAATAGGGAGAGTTTACAAGTAAAACAATGAATAGGACAACGGTTAGGCCCCCCGAACGCTAGACAACCAAAAACTTTGTCATATAAGAGTAGAAGAAGCAACATACAATAACTCACAATAACTCTTATTTCCTATTTCTGTGTTGTCCAATTAACTGATTAAGGCCCAGTTGATTGATCGATCGTTAACTCAACTAATGGTCAAATGTTGTTACTAGCGGTTAAATATTTACGATTAAACGTGTTTTAAAGAAAAAATACTTACCTTAACCATATGTCAGAATAGCTATTTTAATGACAATAGATTTTGAAAATTGACACGATTCGAGTCTGCGTCCCACCTACTTTCCACAAAGATAGGCAAAGTCCCAACCAAACAGCGTCAAAGGAGAAAAGCGATGTCCACTCCGCATTCTTACATTTTAGCTCTTATCACAAAGACACAAAGACCAAAATGATCATCCGGCGCTGTACAAGGCTATTCGCTCCAACAGTCCTGAGGGAACTTTTAACGGGAACGTCTTTTGTTCCGCTCAACCGGACAAAGGCGCTGGGTAACTTCGATCAGAAGCAACAGAGTATACCTACTGTTGTCGTGGCGAAAATTCATTGAATTTTTAACCAAGTTCCCTTGTGTCGGTGAGATAGTTTGTTCGGGAATGGAGGATATTTCTGATGCAGAATTACCAATGGATATGTCGGATCTAACAAATGTCCTATGAGGGAAACATGATTGGGAAAATGGTGGTAATATAAGGTCACCTCGTATTAAGTGATAATATTTAAAGCACCGATTCAGCACAATAAATTAATATTTTTTTGTAGAAAGCACTTTGGGTTTTTATCCGCTAGTTTTTGAGAACATTGGAGACTAAGGTAATATTGTTTTTTTTTTCAGATTTTAATTTTTAATTAATCAAGGCTAAGATTAGAGAAAAATAATATTTGGGCATTGAATTGAGAGAGGCGAAGCCGATGACGTACATAACTTTTTAAATTGTCAGGGTGCTGTTTCAAAAATGATATTGTCTATGTTAAAGAAGCTATTAAAAATTAAAATCTCGATTTTCCAAAAAATAATGATAGTGTCCTGTTTCTATGATGTAAACAAAGTCACTGTAAAATATTAATACTTAAAATGATTTGACCTTATACATTATACCAGCTTGATCGTTTGTCACGTATTCATTATTTAAGAAATAGAAGTTTGAATGGAGATCGTTTGAAACACGATTCATTTTTTTTCCCTTTATTATCATGTAATAAAAACAATACAAAAAATACATGCTGGTTTTATGCACTGATAAAAACCACTGAGGTTTGCCTACAGTGCGTGAGACAGCCAAAATAAGTTATAGTTACAAGGTTCAAGTTACATAGTTAAAGTAGGTAAAATTATATGTTATAAAACAAACTACAACAAGTCGGGAACTGGGTAGATAAGGTGCATGCTATTCTATTCGAGTAAGAAAATATGTTTTTAATTTGGTTCTTATATTCCGCGGAGTCAAATTATTTTTAACGGTTGGAGTTAGATCGTTTATAAACCGGGGAATCAAGTACTGCGCGGTTCTTGCGCCGTACACATTACGAGCCGATGTGGTGAGCAAGCAAAATAAGTACTAAATGAAAATGCACGTCAACAAATATCTCTTGCAAAAACAATTTCAATGTGAGTACTATAAGCTATTAGTGTACATCTGATTTACTCGGGGCCCATTTATTTGCGATTTAATCGAGCGACACAACTCAATATCGTCTAATTCGAAAGAAGTGGGCCTAGAGTGCGCTCCTGAACCATAGGCCAGATGCAACAGGCAGACCACTCAATTGACTAATCAAAAAAAATGCTTTACATAAAGCGCTATATTGCGGTTACTTACTGTAACTATGTTCACAGATTCTTATGTATCTGATCATAAATATAAGGTATTTATGATCTAATATTATAGTGATCTAATAGATCTAGTAGTCAATAGTTGGAATATCACATGCACCTGAGTAATATTTGTTGATGTCGAAAATATTGATCCTAAATAATAACTTAAATAACCCGTTCTTAACTTTAGTTAACTAAAGTAGACCGCTTCGAAACAACTGACTAAAAACATGATGGTGCATGATGTGCATAAACTGTTGGTGTGCGTTAGCTTGGTATCACGCACCGACTCCAAAAGAATTTGTTTCTTCCAAATAGATGACAAATAGGTATGCGTTATTTTAAGCTTTTTAGTTAGTTTTTTGAAGGCAGTTAAATTTTTAGAAATTTTCTTGAATAGAATTAGAGGACTGTTCTTCCTCGTCCTGTGTGCTGGTTGTTCGTCGCATCCACTCCGGAGTAATGGCGCGTCATAATGACGCGTTCGCGAAACAATTACGCCTGATGTCGCGTCGCGTCATTTCGTCCTTTATTTCAATCTTTTTTCTCCTCTCTTTGTTACAGTTCCTACCAGCTACACTAAGCTGGACTTTTTCTGTAATTCTCCAAGATTTCTAATGAGTTTTAATGTCATGTCGTCATGAACCCTTTGTCTTGCATAAAAGAATCCCGTGAAAGCTTTCTTCCGCGCTGTACGTTGTTTGTTTTGTGTCATGTCTCTGACCTAAAAAGTACTTTTGTTCCATTTGTACTATTTATGTGTAAGCACACTTAAGATAGCTTGTGACCAAATATCAATAATGTGCGTATGCGTAAGCAATTCGCTTCTCTTTCCGATGTTTCTAACTAACATCAACACTTCTTGCTGGTGCTGTCATCGTTCCTTCTACAGAAACTAGTGCTAAGATAAATACTGGAAATAATAGACAATTAGTAGGTATTAAAACTAGTAAAAATTTACTTTTAATTGCAGTTTTGATCCCAATCATCATTATTGACACGACACCGACATTTTCCATGAAAAATACAGGACCCTAGCTGAAGTTCATTTACATTCGGCTCCAGAGTATGGTGTGGTCTTAATCCTCGGTACCGGTCTCGGAAGGAAGAGGGAGGAGGGATTTCAGTCGATTAGCCTCGGAGTGCTCAACATTAGCGGCCTCCGCGGCACTCAGCGAGCCGCGCGCGAGCCGCTTTATGTTAACCATTTCCTTTTAAAAGTATCAAACGACTTCCTTTGTGTCCCTCGAGAGTATAATAATGAGCTACTTTAATATTAGATAGGTAATGTTTTCTTATTTTTTGTTCTGAGAAAAACACAAACCTTCAAAGTTTTGAGACTAGATAGGAATCAGGCATGATGTCTTTCTTCACTACTTACGGCCGCTTTCTTTCCAAGCTAGCAAAAACTTTCGCTCCTTTTATTTGTCGCCAAAATAGCTCAAAAGAATGGCGAACGAATGACCAAACGAAATGAATTATCGCGGACGGCGCTTCTGATTGCGTCCATTTCCGATCCCCCTACTCTTCCCATCTATCATTGGAGGGGGAAGGGCGGAGGGGGGATATTCAGCTTTGTTATTAGCACATTTGTCAGGTAAGATAAAAGATTTTCGCCCACCTTTTTGTTATTGCACGTATCGTTTGTGATCGCAGTAAATTTTACAGATACAAAAACCGGTATAGTGCGTGTCGGACCCGCGCACTGAGGGTTCCGTGCCACCCTTAACTGAATTCAGGGTGCACTTACTTTCACTTCACGAAAACATCACAATATATTGTGACAGCAAAAATAACTTTGTTTTTCATAGTGTTTGTAAGAAAGACAAAGTTATATTTGCGGTTGATAAAAATAAGCAATATCTCAAAAACTACTTGTTCGATCTCCTTCAAACCAATTTTCGTTGCAAGTTTTTGTTGAGATCTACATCATATATTTTATTCAAAATTTTCACTTTCTTAGTTCAAAAGTTAGATGGGGGGGGGGGACGCCCATTTTACCACTTTGGAAGCGTCTATATCTCAAACCTTACACTTTTAGAAAAAATGGTTTTAGAAACCTCAACATCATTTTCAAAGACCTATCCATAGACACCCCACACGCATAGGTTTGAGTAAAAAAAAATTTTGGTTTTAGTTACATGTATGGGAGCCCCCCCTTAAATATTATTTTTTCTTACTTTTTGTATCTGAATCGGAAAGCGGTGAACAAGATACACCTACCTACCAAGTTTCAGCTATGTGATGCTTATAGTTTCAGAATAAAGTGGCTGTGACATACGGACGGACAGACAGACAGACAGACAGACAGACTTGACGAAACTATAAGGGTTCCGTTTTTTGCCATTCGGCTACGGAACCCTAAAAAACGCGCAGAAATATTACATAAATGGAGCGATTTAATTAAATGTTTGAATTTATAGCCGCAATATAACATACAATTGTTTGATTTACGAGTGTTGTATGTACGAGAATTTAAATAATTCATTTTTAATATAATCCAATAATTATGCAAATCATAGCTCTAGAATAAAACATATTGTTTTTTTTTTATTAATCCTAGTTGCTCATTCTGAGTATTCAAACGGAGAAAACCGGTTCCCATAGAAACTTGGGCCTGGCGTTACAGAGCCTAAACTTGGCCTATATTTAGGTCAACTACAGTTTTCTCATTATCAATGGCTAAATTAGTAAAATAATTTACAGAAAATGTTTAGAGTTATGTAGTCACCGTCAGTTTGTAGCAGACAAGGTGACCAAATACTTTTGAACAGTTAAAATATCAATAAACCATACACTACAAGCTACCATTAATATCTGAACTTTATTTTGGTATATGTTTTATGCCCGTAACCGTCAGGCCCAGAAACGGGTTTCTCCTTTCCAAGTTACCTACCTACCTACAAAATCAGGAGAACGCTTATCTGGGTCCAATTCTATTTGATACTCCAGTCATTTGATTTCGGTTAGGACTTCACTGTTCCTGAATAATTAATGCAAAGCGACGGTTCGCGTGTCTATCTGTCCGTGCCCCGGGCTCCAACGAGCCAGTCGATCAAATATTCACAAAAAAACTGTTATTATCTATTTACACTCCATATCAGCTAATATCGGGCATTTTTAAAACTATCACTGGAGCTACAATATTAGCTTGATGAAGGAGCTAAGTATCGGCTCAGAATAGACACGTGGATATGACTATAAATAACGTTTGTATATTTTTAGAATGAACTCTAACGCAGGAAAGAATACAGCATAGACAGTTTTTCGGGCTCATATCCTAGATTGATGTTTATACGTGTAAACGATACATACTATTTTCTCCCATCGCTGTCGTACCATAGAGAATTGGGAATTAGAAAAAGGCTTTGAATTGTGTTTTCATTGTATTGCAAAGGTAATTAAATTAGCCGTCTGTTTTTATCTGTGAATTGATTACCGTAAAGAAACATGTACATGCTACCTTTGTGTTCCCATTCCTTAGGGAATAATAATATGTGCGTGATATTATAAGCCCGGATCACAAGTACCGCAAGTTACTTTACATCAGGGAACTGCCTTTTACAGGCTAATAAAACAGAAGTATTTTTTGTACACAAAATGTTGAACATAGTAACACCGAGTGCGTAATAAAACATAACTTATAGACCCGCGATGTTAGCATCAAGGCAAAAGTACTCAAACAAGTGTGCATATCTAGTTTATTTTAGAGATTAGGTATTCGTCAATTTTTATTGATTTTCTAGATTTAGATTTATTTATTTGCATAAGAACACGGTACGGTTTAATAGGTGTAACAGAGGTTAAAGTGAGCATATACATGCATTGCCAAATTATTATCATGCAAATATTAATACAAAGTGAAATCAAGCAATCAAATTATCATTTCTAGCAATATGTCCGGCCGTATGAAAATTTACAACATAATATATAACTTAGGTCCTTGTCTTTACGTTCCTATTTATAATAATACTGTTTTCTATTTTGATAATGATGAACCAATTTGTTAATATTTTTAGAGTTCGCCTGGGATGATGATTAGAATATCAGATGGCACAACAAAAAATCAATTACCTATACCAACAGTTTATTGACTTAGACCGAGATCGTGTAATTAACGCCAATCATGGGCTATCATCACTCTGATGAAGGCTCGCGTGACTGACGATCAACACATCCCACATTTACATAAACATGACTTTTCCTCTTCACAGTCCGTTTTCCTCAATTATGCTAAGTAATTCTCAGTACACCCTTGTCTTTCGTAATCACTTGTTAACAATGGGTGCTTTAACGAGAGGTTAGCGTTAATTTAACGGACCGTTTTGTGAGATCTGCAGTTAAACGTGACTAAACGTATGATTTATTTGCAGTTAACACAGTCGTTTTCGTTTGGTTTAAAACGGTAACCTCTATTACAACAGTTGGGGTAAATTGTGGATGTTGGTTTCATAATATAATGTTAGTAATTATTTGTTCTCTGTTTGTCCACAGGTAAGATTTTATTTTTAGTAGCTGAACTACAAATTTGTTTAGTAGGTGAGTAAGAAATCTGTTTCTAAAATTCTTTAAATAAATCCTTAATCGTCATTTTATAAAAATCGCAATCATGATTGCTTCATATCGCAAGACTGTGTATACTGTGTGCTTAGCAAGATTTTTTTCTTGCATATCTTAAATCTAAGAGGTGGCGAATAGAGTCAGATTGCCATAAGATTAAAACAATAAATAATCTCAGCCATAACACTCGTCACCGAAATTACTGAAACATTTCTTCGCGTCCTTCGTTTCTGCGCAGTGTGCGGGTGGGGCTACGGCTGGCTAGTGCTATTAGGTATATTATATCTTCTGTGCTACAGCGGGCCCATATATCAAGTCTGTCTAGGGGCCCACTGGGACGGCTCGTGGAAACAGAAAGTGCAGGCGCCTGGAAAATACAGCCTCGCGGCTATTTGCAGGGTCCTTTATAGGTATCACTATTTTGGGGATATAATAAATAAACACGTACTTAAAGCTCTAACTTTGATGGGGTTTCGTAACACAAACATGGATGGGGTTATAAATTGTTTAAGGTAAACTATTTTTATCTTTTTTTAGTAAGGCTGTCGTTTACGCATGATCAAATTGAATCATACATGTTTCGTTTATAAGTATAATTGGTCGATGATCGTGTTCGAAGGCATTAGATACTTACACAACAACATACACAGACTATAATATTTAGACACATAATAGACAACTCCAGGGAAGGTGCCACAAACAATTTAGCGACGGTACTTCATATAGTTATGGTACATAGCAGCGAATCTTTTGCTTGTTTTCACCGTTTTCGTTGAATCAGCTCGAAGTGTTGATGGCTCCGAAATCAGGTGAATAAACGGATATTAAGACTCGAAGTAACAGAGAGATGCGCAAATTGGCCACGACAGCACCCTCACTGCTCATCCCTCAGTGCTTCTGAGGAATCTTACAATCCGTTACGCAGCGAGCGGTTCACAATATAGGTATTATGACTCTGAAATATTCTGTAAACTCCTCACAAAACCCGATTGGGCACAGATCAACAATCAAATTATGTTGTAGGGCAAGTGATCAACTTCACTGCAATTATCAAGCCAGTATTTATGCTCCAGACCGGATATATTGCTGTATACAATCAAATCCAACCGATCCGACTTAAAATTCGTCTACTAAACTAAAAACTTCAAAATAAATATAAACATTGGCTCCAAACAAAATAACATCCACTGATTTCCGTGCCAAGGCTTTGAAAAAGTATTGATAATAAGTCCTGTCTTGATATTATTATAATTTGCTGTGATTATAAAGAATTTGATGAAATGATTAATATCACAAAACTCGTGCCAAATATTTACGCGCCAGCAACATGCAAGAATGCAGTAGGCCCGTTCGAACTTCATGAATTACTTATAACATCAATGATTTTTTCTTGCATTGTGATGTTATATGTTGAACCGTAGATTTTAATACGATCAGTTTGAATTTCATTACATGTGTATTGATATTGTCTATTGCATGACGCTCACAAAATGTTTAATTTCCTAGATACTTGGAACTAACGACAAATTAAAAACCAATCAATGTCTTCAACATTATTTCAACTCAGGTACTCATAGCATCTGAATACATACATAGTGTCTGATACATAGTGTTAAAGACGAAAGTCTTCAACCAGTGTGTGTTACCAGTGATGACATACGGATCCGAAACGTGGTCTCTAACTATTGGGCCTCATAAGGAAGCTCAAAAATACACAACGAGCGATGGAGAGGGCAATGCTCAGTGTTTCTCTACGAGATCGAATCAGAAACGAGGAGATACGTAGAAGAACTAAGGTAACGGACATAGCCCTGCGAATCAGTAAGCTCAAGTGGCAGTGATGGACGTTGGGGCAGAAAGTCCTAGATTGGAGACCCTTCGACCAAAGGCGCAGCGTAGGACGTCCACCGACAAGATGGACAGACGACCTTGTAAAGATCGCAGGATCGCGCTGGATGCATACCGCTCACAACCGGTCGTTGTGGAAAGCCATGGGGGAGGCCTATGTTCAGCAGTGGACGTCCTTCGGCTGATAATGATGATGATGATGATGACTCATAGCATTTGTATACCCTTTGTGACAACCAAACCTACAGAATAGTAAGTAATAGAAAACCAAGCCCGGAAAGCGTAAGACATAGGATTTGATTACTTGTCTGACACAGATGCTTTCTACGAGTGTGTATGTCACCGTAAAATTGTAAATACCGGTAGCGTTACATATACATTGACATAACACTATAAAATAAAAATAAAATAGAAGAACCACCATAGTGATTGGCTGCCATAAAAACTTCATAAAATATGAACATAAATTTTGTTAGAAGTCCTAAAGTCCCTAAAACTAACCGCGTTTCAAGGAAATGGGATGTAAATAGTCATGAGTCTACTATTCATAGCGTTTTTGTGTATCTGATAATCCATGACATAATCCAATCATCACTCGCGTGTGAAGCGACATGTCATGCCATCGTCCTGCTCACTCGTTATCATAATGACAGGGACAGCGGTGGCTATTTTCGTAACGGGAAGCGAGTTTGATTAATTCCTAACATCTCTTATGTGACGGTTTCAAATTAACCCACTTCGAGCGTAAACATGATTTGGGAACCTTTGATATGTCACCGTTTTATCTATTTCCACGAAATGAAAGATATAATTGCTGAATTTGCAGTGTATGCAAATCTCATAACGTTGGTAGGCAAATCAAAAAGGCAACATAAAACAAGAAAGTCCTACCTACTTACTACTATTATGATTTTATTACATCCCTGGATTACTTCACTTCCCTGAAAGAGGTATTTTTCTGACTAGGTCTGGTACTTTCTAAAAGGCATGTTGTTTCCCATTATCTTTCCTTAGCTAAGCCCACTTGAGGGTCAGTTCGTGGAGCAATTGTTAACCGGTGGCAAAATATTATTTAAATTTGTAATCTTGGTACATAGGTACTAGTTCGTAGTTTATATTTTTATGTTTCACGAAATCATGGAAAACCTATATATTTGTTAATTAATCCCGACATTTCCTGTTCCTTGTCCACTAGCTATCCCATGGTGTCTCTATTTCTGGATTCTAGTACTCGCACGAATATTCTACGACGAATCCCCGTGGTCGCGTGCCAAAACCATGCAAGTTCAAGGCCCACCTAAATCATTGCCAAGACAACTTTTAAAATATTTCGGACATTGTCTATTTTGACGCGTTGACGCAAACCAGAGATTTAACTCTCACATTCATTTAGCTACCCTAACCGTATGACATTACGAAATATAATGCTTTGATAGGCGCTTTTGATATTCAGTGAGAATAAATCATAAATGATAAATTATTGCCGCTATACTAAATTAGAAAAGGGCCCAGTTTTCTTGCGCAATCGTAATAAATTGATGGCATCGCAAGCGAGCATAATAATTCATGATTATAGAAAAAAAATATGTACTGTTTTCAATGGTTATACGCAGGTCATGACCTAATATGCGCGAAATAAATCCGTAAAGTTTTTAAATCAACAGATCACCCAAATTAGCCATTTAAGTATACTAGAAAGTTCCTTCGATTACCTAGATAAATGTCTATCATTTCTGCCGCCAGTTCAGAACTCTATCTCAGAGGTTTCCTTTGATCGCTTTCATTTGCTTTTCCCGTTACCTTGAATAACAAATTGGGGTCTAAATCCTCCGGGCAGTTCGGACTGCATGCAATATAGGAGGATTAGGACGATCACTGCGTAATCCTGGCTGCCCTTATATACACACTCCCGGACATATTTCCGATCGAGGATTTCCTTGTCGATTCAGCAATCGAAGTTCTGGTACATAATTAGAAATCGCACCGCGTTTACTTTTTTTTATACAAAATTACGAAATACTTATAAAATATTTCTTATCTTGACAAATATTGCGATCCAACTCAATCCGTTCAATTCCGAGTCAGTTCAATTCCCACTCAGTGTAAACGAATATTATCGATATTATAATAATACTACTATTATAGTAATATTATCAATATAATGCGAAAGTGCAATAAGAATGGCTAATTTGACAGTAGCTTTAGAGCTCTTTAACTGTCAAAACTGCATCGCAAAACGCACCCAGGACAGCTGGACACTAGATAACGCGGAAATCTTTCGAAAGGAAGCATTATAATAAAAATACTTCATTTCTAGAGATGCGCCGGTTTCACCGAATAACCGAATACCGAATACTATTCGGTTCAATCTTTACCGAACCGGATATTCGGCCGAATTATTCGGTTTACCATTACACTGCTGCATTCCCGCGTAAACAGGTTCAAATATGCACGCCACCTGTCGCCGCTCTGGCTAGTTGCGAGCGAGCCGTACCTTGCCACCCGCCACCCGCACACACACCGCGCTGATACTTTGCTTTAAAATATTGCACGATTAAGGAGTCAAAAAGAAAAAAAAAGTTTAAAAGTAAATAGTAAAATGAATATTGAGCTAGGAATTTAAATAAATGTTAAATTAAATTTTAAAATGTATGTTAACTTTATTATAGGTCGAGAAATAAATATGTGGACATAAGATTTTTAAAGGGTATCATTTAAGCTATCACCAATTTAATTAGTTTTGTGTTTCTTAAATAATAGGGTTTGTCCTCAAAATAGTAGATCTGTCACCAAAATGTAGTCACCAAACAATGCAAAATCAGTTCCACAATAAATCACCTAAAATCCTGAGATATAAGGTCTAGTACCAAATAAATGTTTTTGTATGTATTATAATAGGTGTGTCCTAATAAGTATTTAAGCAAACTAATTTAAAGAGATCACCAATAAATCATATTATATTACTAGAAAATTGCATTAAGTTCAAATAAAAAATTAGGGTTGTCATCATCGTTTCAACCAAAAGATTCTGCTACTTAACTAGACTCCCAAGGTTCTAAATTTCCACTGGTAGTATAAATTATATTTAAATAAATTTTTTAGCAGAGTAGTAAATAAAACAATTAAAGTCAAAATAATCAATATTTATTGTTTAAAATAATTACCACTGAACAATCAGCGCTGGTTTAAAATAGCTGGCTTATGGCTAGCAGAATAGTAAATAAAACACTTAATTAAAGTTAAAATAATCAATATTTATTCTTGCAAAACAATAATCACTGAATAATCAGCGCTGGTTTGGATTTCGGTTCGGTTGGTGATCAAACCTAGTTACCTACTACCCATCGTTGAGGCCGGATTGGTCAATTTTTAAAGCGCGCCAATTTGTCTCCGCCCCTTTGATATTTTTTTCATTAAAATTATAAATTGATGTATTAAATTGGTAACGAATACTATTAATTTAATATCTGAACGAAATCAAATGTTACTACTGTATTGGTGACAAAATATCAAATAAAAAGGAGTCGCAGTCAGGGATCGATAATCGATTTATTTGGTGACAGATCTACCATTCTGAGCACAGAGCTATTATTTAAGTAACAAAACTGTTATTATAAGAACGAAGTTTATATTCATGTAATGCAATATAATTTTATTGGTTATCGATCTCTTATTATACACATATATTAACATTAATTTGATAATTCATACCTGGGAACAATTTTTGTTTATCTGAGAACGAAAATATTTCGTGGCGATAGATCTATTTATTAGGTGATACAACTTGATGACAAATATTAATTTTGGTGATAGAAAATATAGTTCCCATTTTTAAATACATGTTGATTTCAAGTTTAATTGCTTTCATTTATTAGGGTTTACGTTCACACGTTAACACGTTTTTCTCAAGATAAAATAAGGTAAGAAGCATTTATTTACTCAAAACATGTCTTGCCGATAGACGTCATGTAAATATGCAAGATTTATTTAACTTATAAATAAAAAAAGATAAGGAGACATGTTTCGGCCCTTTCAGGGCACATTTATTTTTATTTTTTTTACTGTATATTTTGACGTTCATAAGTGTCATTTCATGACCTAAATTGAAATAAAGATTTTGAATTTGAATTTGAATTTGAATAACATAAATCTTACATAAGAAGCTTGTCTTTCAGTTCTATTCCATGTTATGTAGCCAGGAAAATAGAAATACTCAAACCGAATATATTCGGCACTTAAACCGAATAATTCGGCCGAATACGAATAGTGGAAAAAATGCCGAATACGCCGAATACCGAATACAAACCGAATATTCGGCGCATCTCTATTCCTTTCACATCATAAACAATTAATAATACAGGATACCAGCTTAAATATTTCAGTAGTAGTACAGTTTGGGCGATCTTATTACTAGAAGCAATTTCTTCTAAGACAACCTTTAGGTATGGAAATATTTTAAACAAAGTTAATAAAAAGTGGACAAATTTTAATAAAAAGAAATAAGAAAATAATTACAAGAAACATTGTGTGATACAGAAGATTTTAAAAGTGTAATCGAGCTTTCTTTAGCCTAGCTCCTACACTGAATATGTTTGTTACCAAAACCATTCCATTTTAATAAATAATTACACCTAAATCCATCTTGGGAAGACAGAGAACACCTAAACCCGTGTGTAGCTATTTGTTTTATTGTAATTATAGCAGCGCCATTACCGGGCTTACGAAGGCGTCGGAGGGATCACCTCTTTACGGAGCGAGCTTGAATAAAACATTTCTTGATTAGGCGTGCTTCGCCGAGATGAAGACATTTTGCCCACAGGAGACAGGCAAAACAGTATGTCCGCGAATCTTTATTAATACGAATGCAATAGTATGCTTGGTTTTTGCATAATCCATTGAAACGCTAAACAGCTCATCCGATTTGGTGAATTTCATAACATAGGTCATAATTCTTGTGTAAAAGATATACTTTAACGCACTTTCTTAAATTTACATGAACGCGTTTCGCGTCGCGATGTGTTTTTACACAATTCTATTTATACGCTTATATTTAGGGTAATTAATAACCTATTACACTAGAACACGTTTTTGAAACTTCTTGAGTGCACTTGAATGAATTTCATATTCTACTGACCCACTTTGCACTGTGGCCGTAATGAAGACGCTACAACTTTCCGCGGTTATTATTCATCTCATCACAATCATTAAAATTTTCCGAAATGTGTCTGTATTAATTGGGAAGGACGGCTTAATTTGAGCCGTGCTTACAATTTGCTATTGCCAGTGGTTAACAATTAATTAAGAGGTGTGTGTAGTCACAAACGATAATAATTATGGTGTTGGCTTGGAATTTATGATCTGTTACATTTAATACATGCGCATCTATACTAATATTATAAAGCTGAAGAGTTTGTTTGTTTGTTTGTTTGTTTGTTTGTTTGTTTGTTTGTTTGTTTGTTTGAACGCGCTAATCTCCGAAACTACTGGTTCGAATTGAATAGTTCTTTTTGTGTTGGATAGTCGAGTTATCGAGGAAGGCTATAGGCTATATAACATCACGCTACGACCAATAGGGGCAAAGATATAGTGGTAAATGTGTAAAAAACGGGAGAAAGAAGTCACTATTAGACGCGGACGAAGTCGCGCGCAAAAGCTAGTATTTTTATGACAACACGTCTTAATAGTTGTACACATTTAAGTATGATGAGATTATACCTACTTCTTGTATTTCATATACGGGTCAATTTCAACAAAGTCGATTTTTTTATCACTTTGGTAAACTTTTTTATTTTTAACATTTTTCGAATTCAAACTATGGTTTATGCTACTTCTTGATGTTGTTTAGATCAATACGTAACGCCATCAAAATATCTTGATAAACTAAAAAGATACATTACTTCAAAGTTTTGATGCCACCGAAATGAAAAAATGATTCATCGAAATGAAATAACTTGCCCACCGAAATGACAACACTTATCCACCTACCGAAAACCTTTAAAAAATTACTTCTATACACTAAAACACGTGGTTCCTCGTGACTGCATCCGTGCGTTTTGATTTTACTCCATTCCCGTAGGTCGTAGCGTGATGTTTTACAGTATCCCGTATGTAGAAGTTAACCTTTCTTTCAGGACTCATATATTATTATAACGGAAAAACAGCAATTCTCCCCGCGAAATTTAAGCGCCGTTCGCCGCGAATAATACGGGTAATAAGCTAGACTACTGTGATTGCAAATTTTCACTTTTTTTATTTACTATTTATTTAAATGTAACCTGATTTACAAATAAAATAGACCTTCGGCTATTCAAACTCGCATCGCAAAATAAACAAGTATAACAGTAGTCAAAAACCCATCACTACAACTTGAAAAGGACATAACTTACATTTTTATATTTAATTTTCTAATGACTGTCATTGTCAAGCCTATCACCCATTTTAGGCTGGACCTCTATTTGAGGAACACCAAGTATAGCCAATAACCTTTTCCGGTAAATGAGCTATCTAACAATTTTTTTTCAAATCGGTGCGGTAGTTCCTGAGATTAGCGCGTTTAAAAAGTTTTCGAACTAAGCGCTTCTCGTCAACTTTCATAATGCGCACAGCAAAAGAGTGGAACTCTCTACCCACATATGTGTTTCCATCGGTCTACAACCCTGTTATTTTCAGAAAAAGAGTAAACAGGCTTCTTCTGGGTGAGCTCGCTTCATCGTCGTCCCTGTCTGTGCCACGTCTGGTATAGTCAAGAGACAAAAGTAAACCCATACCATTTTAAAAAAACTTTTTAGCTTAACAACACTACTAGCGGTCCCCTTCGACATTTTCTGTGCGTTTTGCCTTTACTCTGTTCCGTAGGTTCAAGCGTGATGTTGGCACGCCTTAAAGCAGTTGCAAAACTGAATCTGGTGCTTGGCTGCATGCTTTGCCGTCTCCACAGTTGGGTACGCTTCTCGACAACAATTCCTTAAGAATTGCAGTAGCTTTAAGACTGGGCAGAAGAGTTTTTGAACCTCATCGCTGTATTTGTGGTGTGATGGTAGATGAAAACGGCCACCATGGACTGAGCAGAGGCGTGCATTAAATTTTTATTGCAGTAGGCACATACAAATTTTTAGTTACAGCTCTGTTAAAATTAAGACGTAACACCATCATCAAAACAAATACCTATAATAACTTACCAAGATTTTTTGAACTGTGCAGTTTATGGATGAAGCAGAGTGCAGTATGTTCTTTCTGATGTGTTGATGATTTAATTTACCGCCAAAGGCATCAAGGACTTTTCATAACAAACACAAGAGTTGCCATCACAAACGGTACACTGCAGTTTCTCCATCGTTTTGAATGCAAAACAAAACTTATAAACACGTTCACACACTAAAAAAGCACTTATTAACCGAATTTTTAGTAAATTACAATTTTATGAACACTCGCGGAGTTGAAGTTAAAAGCAAACTACATATAAAAAATGGCCGGCGAAAAACTTCTTTAAAAACAAGTTTTGCATTACTTTTAAACCAAAAATCATGCTAGTACAACTTAATTTCATAAAAAAATCTTAGAATTTTATTTTAAAATTATCACTTATTATTATCATATCTATAAATAATTTGTAAAGTTTTATATCATAAAAGTATGAAAATTATTTGATAATCCTAGAGCGCAGGAAATAGCTACAGTCGCGCCATCTAGTATCGGGTAGCTATTTGCTCAGCGCGACGTTATCTATTTCCGCCTACACACACGATCGTCTTTTAAAGAGTTTTACTTCAAAATTTCGATATTTTAATGCTTCATCAATACAATATTAAGGTTTAAATAAAAACATGATTTATCAATTTGAAACCAACATTCGAACATAATTCAATACAAAAGTGTATCGTAATAAGTTGTGTTTTGATTAGACTCCGGAGTATTCTACGTCACTCTGCACGAGTAGGACAAAAGTACACTCCTCAGTAGTGAACAAAAAGAGAAAGAGCATAGTATGCATGCCTACTTTAGGGGTCTAAAACGCGTAGGTCACCTGTCACCTTGAGTTGTAAGAATAGTGTGTCATTTTTAATTTGTTCGGGTTTTTAACTTGAATGTGTGACGTTGTAGGTATGAGACGCGATTATAAATGTGTGCGTGTATCTAGTAAGCAATCGTTCGGCAGCCTACTGCCTGATTATTTTCGGTTTTGACTTGAGCGCGTAGTACTAATGTTTGTGAATTGATAACAGTTTTCCATATATGTTTAGGAAAAAATAATACAAATTGTTTTATGTTTCTAGCTTAGTTTATACAGCTACATTGTCATATAAAATAGGCTTAATGATGAGGTAGGCACTGCCTAACTGCCTATATGGAATGCACGCCCCTGGGACTGAGTTGCCAAAGATGTGCGGGGCGGTTCCCAAGGCACCATTCTATTAATGAATTTTGTGCGTCGGCCCACGGTTTCCGTAAATATTCCTTGCGTCCTAGAGCCACCAGGCTTGTCCCGCATGGATGGTAAGAGATCAGATGGCCTAACGTTGGTTCCATGGCAAAGAGGGCGTAGCCTCTTATGGGATGCAACATGCGTTAGACATATTTATGCCATACTGTAACTTCAGCAGGTTCAGCGGCGGAAAATGCTGCCCAGTTAAAACATACTAAGTATGCTGAGCTAAAGTCTGAGTATGATTTTTTTCCAATCGCTGTGGAGACGGCTGGGCCCTGGGGTGATGAGGCACGCGAGCTCTTCAAAGAGTTGGGACAACGACTGAGGAATAAGGGAAATGATCCCCACTCTGGCTGGTTCAACAGGTTTCCATTGCTATTCAACGAGGTAATGCTGCTAGCATAATGAGAACCTTTGGATCGGTCAGACCGTAGATTGGGAATCATTTTTCCTGTGACATTTTGTAACAAAATGACGACGCTTTTCGCTGAAAGAATAATTTGTATCTTAATTATTGTTCATTATGTATAGATAGTGCCATCCACGAAGGCGCGCCCCACCACTCGTCCAAATCGTTTACAGTACATGTGTGCAAGCTTTTGAATTGAATTTGGAACATCTTAATGACTAATGAATGACAAGCACACTTCAAAAAATACACTCAAAGGGAAAGCTGCTCTACTTGGATATGGTTTTAAGTAGGTATGGTTAGTTACTAGAAAAGTAATATATTATTTTTAAACTGCACAAGCATCATTTTTACTATTGACGTAAACGAAATACGTAAGAACGTTTTATAACATTAAAAAAAAAGTTTAAAAACTTTCTTTATAAGGGAACCATCGGTCCACCGGGACTTCATACGCGTGAATTGGTTTTTCTTCGTACACGTAGGTCCTAGCGTAATGTTTTATAGCCTTCCCCGATAAAGTACATCCCGTTAATATTATAAGTTACCACATGGTTTTTTTTATTTAAAATTGTTTATGGTGTTTAAGTTACCATTATAATTCTTTCAGTAATTTCAATATTGACAGTAGATTATAGCAGGTTTATTTTTTAGTACAACATACTGGGTTTTCCTTGACATTTTAAAAATAATTTAAGCAGAGCCACTTTCGTGATGAGTCCTGAATATTTGAATGACGGCCGGCTCACAACTGACGCGCGTGTCTCCCCCCGCACCCCGCACCTTCATCAATCAAAAAAAGAGTGGGGCGCGCCTTCGTGGATGGCACTATCTATATGTCATTGTAATTTTCGTTTAACATCTTAACGCGTTTATGAAGAAAGGGGCAGTATTTTTTTTTTAATATGATATAACAAAAAAATACAGTTTTCGCAATTTTTCCTGTATCTGTATTATAAATGACGTTGCTTTGTACCAAATTTCAAAATTCTAAGTTCACGGGAAGTACCCTGTAGGTAAGTTTTGATTCCTTACGGCAATAACGGCTATATCTTTTAATTGCGTTGGCTTAGAAGTTTGATTTTTTTACAGCTTTAAGGGACCGCAGAGCTTTTGATTAAATTTTAGCTTGATACCTTGCTAACCACGTGTTCCTGAGAAAAAGGGTAGAACGGACGGACAACGAAGTGATCCTATAGTGGGTTCCGTTTTTTACCTTTCAAGGTACGGAATCCTAAAAAGGATTTTTATACAAAAATATTTTTTCAAATTCAACCAGTAGTTCCTGAGATTACCGCGTTCAAATAAAAAAATAAACAAAAAAACTCTTCAACTGTATAATATAGTATAGATTTCACCGGAATGATAAAATGAAGCCATCGAAATGAGAAAAACAATCACCGATATGAACAATTTACGCACCGGAATTAATAAAATTCACCGAGATGATATTTTTTATCATTTCGGTGAATTTTGTTTCATTTCGGTGGTCAATCTAGGCCACCGAATCAACCGAAATGAAAACACCGATATTAAAATCAACGACAAAATTTAACATAACAATAAAAGTTTTAAAGTCACAACGTTAATAATACCACACTAATAAACGTAGTTTGGGAAGGATACCAATAAATATTTCATACATTTTATGGAGAATTGGATGACAATATATTCCAACCTGCGGAAATGAAAAATAAAATGTCCCATGTCACCGAAACCAATTACTTACTTTTTTGGCGGGAACACGAAGCAAGCGGCGCACGTCTATTTACTTTAAGCATTGAGGCGGCACTGGTATGTAGCGTTTTAGCGCGGGGGCAAGGAGCTAGAGTTGTCCCACGCAAAAATATTCTCGACAAACAAAAATTCACCGATATGAAAAGTCTTATTTGACCACATGCATTTTTACTTATAAGTCATTTAATTAAATATATTAAATTATGAAAATATTGTGTGATAGTACTATAACTATTCACGATTTAAATGAAATAAGCAATCATACTAAATAACCAAAAGTTTTTACTATATAAGGGAAATTAAACAGAAAAATGGATTTGACCGCGCAACCGAAATGAAAAATATGGTGCTTTATCATTTTTTATTCCGAATTTAACGTAGTCCTAATCAAAAAATATTTATGGTCTCGTATACAAGATAACGTCTTCTATAAATAAAAAAATAAATTAGCCTCATTGTATCACTCTGCACTGCCGATTTCACTCATGCCGCGTAAAATTTTCTGTTGGGAAATTCACCCATATACATTTATTATTTATTGGAAAAACTAAAAAAGAGTACAGTAAATTTATTGTTAAAAGCGTTTAGATAATTTTTATTTAAAAGAAATATTTTGAAATACTTTAAAATAGAATTTCCATTTCTAAATTGGCCAAATGGGTTGATGCCAAAATGGCCAATTGCGCTGAATATTTCAGAAGTCAATTTCCTTTGACGAAAATCACGAATTCGGGCTTCATTAAGCAAGATAATAAGGGTGCAATTATTGAAAAGGGGTTGCCAATCAAATTGTGAATCAGAAGTGAAATTCAAATCTTAGTCGTAAAATATAAAAAAAAAGATTCATTTCGATGGTTTTCTATGTCTTGCAAATTTATTGTGCTAAGTGTCTGTTCTAGTGTTTGTTGAGATTAATTATGATTTGTAACACAAATTAGGGCAACGATGCTCCGGAAAAAATTGCGTAGGTACATACATATGTAAGTTGAATACAATCGACTACCAAACCTACTTAGTTTTTGAAGAAATGCCCAATTATATAATACGTCTAATGTAACGTTTGTTGACGACAATATTTTCGTTTGTGTAGTGGTTAGCGCTCCAGGCTACTATGCCAGCCGTCGCAAGTTCGAATCCCACTAGAGGTAAATTTTTTTGTGATGAGCACGATCATTTATGTGTTTCTGGTGCATTATTAATGTAAGGGCGTTTTTCACAATAATTTCGATGTACGATAGATATTTATCTACTAATTTTAGTTAGCGTTGGTACCTCCAAAGTTCTAACGGCAACAAACAGCTGCGGATCGTCAGTGTCAAGAGTCAGTTCGCGGTAATGGCACTATGTTATAGCACATAGCAATTGGAAAGGTGCCTTCTACGTCAAACAGCGCGCGCCAGATTGTCTGCTCTCGCGATTTGGACCAGAGTCAACTCGGCCTGGATGTAGCCATCGCAATACCAACTTTGTGCACGAGGAGCATAGTAGATGTTCCTGTGGGCTGAACAACGTGTCAGTGTAGGACATAAATAAATATGACGCGGGCGGTTGAGGTTGTCGCAGTATTTCAATATTTTAAAGTGCGTGGTCCTAAGCAGAGCGGATCATGAAATGCAGATGTTTGTACTGCCTGGTCCCATACTAATTACCTACCTATGTGCTGTTGTGGAATTGGTTCAAAGAGTTTAAAATGAATTTCTGCATGTGATCCATTTTAGAAGTCCGGGCGGAAGCAAGAAAGACGCAATTACTTAGTAAAGTAATGGTAGTTACCAACCCTATTTTATAAACCCAGTTATAAAGGAGAATGGGCAAAATAGTATGGAGCCTGGGCGATCCGCGGCCAAACTTGATTTTGTTGTTTTTTAATGTAGTTTGGTCCTATAATTACTGTGTAGAAGTTTTATTGCCGCGACGCACTTATATAACGAATAAAACACATTTTTGTTTTTGAGCACTTTTAATAGTTTTACAAAATATTCTGGCTTATATTCAGAGCTAATATAAAGACGGCAGGGCCGTCCTGGACCAGAATCGCCGCATCAAGAGCATCTTGGAGAGCCATGCAAGAGGCAAATGTTCAGCAGTGGACTCTTAGATGCTGAGAAGAAGAAGAAGAAGGTAGCTGATTGGTCCGTCGCTAGTGCAGGTACTTACACTCGTGGAGGACCAATCAGCGCAGTTAAATCAACACTAGGAACCAACTTAAATAGCTTCGTAGGGTTGATTTACCTGCGCTCGAGCACAAACAATGGCGGCGCTTGCTTTGGTTGGCCACCGACCGCCCAGAAGTGCCCATTCTCCTTTTCTACTAATGCTTTAGTAGAGTAAGCTCTCAGGCGGACCACGGAACCCCTGGTGCCCAATTACTTCTACGGTGTACTCCTCAATCCACCTTTTGTGATTTACCATGTTGAGATCATGAGAGTCCTTATGGCCCCGCGCTCTCCGCCGCGCTTGAGGCGGCACCTTTACGACAATTTGTCTGAGAGCATCGGGCGAGATCGTTTGATTTGTGTCAAACGATTCAATTGGCAGTTTTCAGCGGAGACGTTTGTCTTGGCCGGAGGCACAACTTGCCATTTTGCTTTCCGAGCCGCAAGAAATATAGACAGATAGAGAGGTAAATAGGACACGGAGTGCTTTATTGTGTAAGTTTTCAATATGATAATGCAAAGAACATAATGACACATAGCTTCATGATTATAACATTAACATTATCGGCCACAAGACGTCAACTGCTGATAGTAGGCCTCCCTCATGGTTTTCCCATGCTTTTAAAAAGATAATGGTAATATCGGTATACCTAGATAAATTGCACTTTTAAAAAGCAACCGTGACTCTGTGACAAACGAGGAATCGAACCTCGTGTCTTACGCTATACGGGCGTATGCCTATACCTGCCTATTTATTACGAAGATACAATGTTTTTTGAAAACTCATAACATTTTATATTAACAAACATGTCGTAACAAATTACTTCACATGTCACATAAATAAAATTGGCAGTAGAAGTGTATAGCAACGTGCGTGACGAAATACTAGCAGATGCCTTCAAAGCGAGCCGGGAATAGAACCCGCGCCCCTGACTCTCGCGCCTTGAACTTCTGTGACAATGGCTTTGAATCAGTACAAACAAACAGTTTAGAAAAAAAAACAGTATTTTCAAAAGCAATCAATCTTATCTACTAGGTACTTAAAAAGATTACACCTTTTTTTTTCACGATCGAAAATTCTTAAGCATTAGCAAGGTAAAACTAGAGAAAAATTACTTTAAATTGCTCTAATATTATTATTGTTATGCGACCATTCACCAAAATAAAGTGATTTTTACTATGGTGTATAGTAAATATGAAGATAAATAAATTTATTCTACCCTACTGTCGTGCTTTAGCTATCACGCACGGGACCCAACATAATAAGCTAAGTGGTTCAGCCCGTAACTCGTCATAAACTCAAATCGTCCGAATCAAAGAAAACTCATTTCTAATTCAACCAGCCGATGAATATAGTTACGCGCCCGATTGATGTTGCAGAGGACTATAATTTTCACATTTCACCATCAATTTCCGCTGAGGATCACCGGAGCATGCGGGTATTGCGCTTTCACTAATATGGCCAAACGTCCCCGCTTGGCAAGGATTGTTCCGGATTCAGGATCTGTCCCGTTGTCCTCAAAAATGACCTCAAACTCATAAAGTAAGGGTGGTGCTTGTTTTCTTTGTTTACTGGCTGATGGGCATCCGGGTATATAGTGGAATTCGGTTTATTGCATAGACTATTACTTACCTTAGAAACTAGTATTTGATTGATTTGGGAAAATAGAAGAATAAGTTTGACCCCGGATCTTGCCTTTCTTTTCATATTTAGCAGTGAGAACATAACAGACCGACTGACTGACGTCCCGATTTAAGTTTTGGAGAATATGGTTAGTTCAGCTATAACATCAAGCAGGGAGGCGGCGAAGCGGCGCCCGCACTCTGCTCTTGGATAACGCTCGCATGATTTTGTAACCCGAGCGCCCTCCGGGATAGTATACGATAGTGGTAACTTGGCGAAATGTTATAGACCATAGGGTTGACAGTTCAAGTATATTTCCTTAAGATTTACTTAACGGATGTTCATCTTTGAACTATTTCTGAAAGCTTAATAAATGTTGAACTAAGTACTCTCAATGACAGGAGTGTAGTCTAGTTACCTACTTCTGGATTATTTTGTATTTGTTGCGTGTTATGTATTTTTGCTTTTCAGTCAGTTTTAATCCAATTCAGTCATTCATATATACTAATTAATGACGAGCGTATCCTAAAGTATAGAGCTTTATGCACAAATAAACTGTACATATTATGGCGAATTTAATGCCAAAAGCATCATCAACTTGACAAGTGACACCTCTATACAGAAAACTACGAAAAATAGTGAGCAGAAGAGAACATTATGAAATTAGCGAGTTTTTCTGTTTTGTGTATATGGAGACAGAATTAAGTTCAGACAGAAATTCAGTTTGCCATCCCTAGTTTCCATGGCAGTTAGTGTTGCGCATCCTCATCTCATCTTTACTATTTATGAGTCCTTATCGGAGTGTTGAGTGCGCACATCCCTTAGGGCGCATTACTACGGCCTTACAAGTTTCCCCATCTCGCCCTCCTTGTGTAAGTAGCTATAAGGCCTAATTTATGTAGCAACTTCGCTGTCGATTGTACCATTAAGCCCTGAAGTTCTCCAGCATAACCCTTATTATTTCTGTAATGATAAGGTTGGTTTTGTGTAGCAGTTTCGTTGCAGATTGTACCATTACAAAGGTAGCGAGATTACGCGCGTACTTACCTTAATTAAACCGTTGTTTATGCTGATTACTGCTTCCGAGGAACATTAGATGACATCTGTAAGGTACGAGCGCCGGAGCGTGGCCGCAGCGTGCCGCGCAAACTCGCTTAAAACATTTAATTTGGGACTTGTGAGAAGTTCTACCGAATACACTTTACGTGTTGAACGTAAGTATCTTCTCTGAAAGACGTGCAATGTATTCTATGTACACCGCAGTTTTCAGAATAGCTACAATATTAAAGTAAATAACATCTATACTCAATGACATTAAGTTTGCTTATTTTACCAGAAAATTACGTACCTACTCGTACTTAATTCCAAAACTATTATGTTCTGTTCTGTTATCTTCAAATCAATCCACATTCCTATCGCTCTAGGGTTTTCAATAGACGAAAAAAACAATACAGAAGCCGTCTCGAATCACAATGACTGACTAACGAGAAAATAAATTGAATAGAGTCGCGGGCGCGATCAATCACGATGATTGATACAAACTGCGCGAAGCCGGCCCACGTGATACAAGATGGCGGTCGATCGAATGGGGTATCTCCAAGTGCTTTTACCTTTCAGTTAGTAGATGGAACCCAAACTCGGAGGTCCGATGGACAGGATGTGCCGAAGTTTATGTAAGTACGTTGTGTTGCGCTATGTCCGTGGGAAATATGGCAAAGTTTCAGGACTACCTATTCTGTGAATATAATAATTTCTTTAACTCTTTCAATGATCTTATCATGTAATTCATGTCTTAACCATCCATCTGCATCCAAGTTGATACATATACAGGGTGTGACCTGTAATAGGAGCAAAAAATTTTAATGTAGGCCCTATAAGTGACGAGTAATCCATATATTAAATGTTTTATTTTTTTAAATTGAAAAATAATTTTATAGTAATTTTCTAACAAAATATATCATACCAGCAATGTATTGCAAACAAATAAGTCCAGTCATAGAACTTGACATTGTCATTTACTTCATCGAGTTAGCAATTTTGATATACATTGACTAGAGATTATAAATTTGGTTTACTATATCTTTTAGTTAAAGCATTTTGGAGCACTATGACCAGGTCAAGGTAACTACGAATACTCTGTAGAATCATTGGTTAAATTTTTTGCTCCTATTACAGGCCACATGCTGTATACATTGCCCCCATTATATCAAATTGCTAGAATGAAAAAATATAACAGGCTATAACAGAATTTCCAATATACTTGTACATGCTCACCACCCATACAACTTACTATGAAGCTCTACTTCGACCTAGATGGAATTTCCCTTATCAATGTTAGTTGTAGGAAAATTTCGGCTGAAACTTTCCTATGTCCATTTTGATATTAACGAGGTTGGAGGGTGTTATTATGACACACTTCGTCAAAGTCCCCAGTTTGTGTTGGTTAAAGTTCTCTTACCTCACAAGTTAGGCTTCGGCATTATTCATGCATGCGTGACCCTACATCATTTATGGTAATTGATTGACATTTTGATATTTGTTAACCGACCTTTACCGTAATTCGCATAGCTATGCTTTGCTATCAAGGTAGCCTTGTTGGAAGTAAAATAAAAAACCCACTTGTGACTCATGTCTTTAAAAAATATAGTACCAAATGATATTAATGGTTTAATTTATCATCTAGAATCTTATTATTATAAGTAGCTACTAATGGTCGCGGTGAACTTCGTTTCCCCCATGCCCTGTTCGGGGCAATTATTAATCCAACAACGTAAAAATCATAACAGTTTAACCCCTTCTTGACTTAAAGTGTTCTAAATAACACAAATGTATACAAACAAGTAAACATAAAATATATTATCTTGCTGCTACGATTAATAAATGAAAATGGAAATTAGATTTCTTTTGTGTCGACGTGGATAGAAATGTTTCATCACAAACTTTTTTCTTGTAGTTACACGTAAGTACAGATGAAGTTCTATTATTTGTAGGGTAGACTTAGGTTTATAGTTCTTATTATTTGAGCACTCGGCAGGCGCGTGCCGCCAATTGCACTAATTGCGCCTCTCATCAGCCAGGCTTCGCGCTCATTGTTCCAGGTTGCGTAATCGACCGGCAAATGTTGTTGTTGTTATTTGAATGAACAACTCACGCTACACATGATGGCAAATTATGCGGTAGTGGCATAGTAACAGATTACCCCAGGCCCCAGCCATTATAAGTCCCAGGTTCTGATCAGCTTTGGATCGATCTATGTAGTTTGAGTTGAACTTGACTGCCAGAATTGGTTTGGATTGGTATAATATTTAGTTTCTTACAACTTTTTATTTTTGCCTACATAAACTAAAATACAGCTTTAGAGCACAGTTAGTGAAAATGCCATCATCAAAAAGCCGTTTCAGGGCATGAAAAACTAACTCTAACAAACGCAGTCAAAAGCAACAAAGTTTCAGATGAATCTAATTAGGTCAAAACATTTTAGTATAATGCTAGTTAGTTAGTTTGGCTGGGGTGTTTCTGCACTTAGCCTCACGATTGGGCCATTGTACGTATATCCCTCTTTTTCATTCTAACCACCCCAGGCTCTCCCAGAAGGCTAGGAAACTGCCTAGATTGCTGACCTCTGGCCTGTGGGAATGTTGCCGGGATTTGAGAAAGTTTGCCCGTTGTTCCGCCACACCGTTGGTGTTTCTTCTGCCCCCATGCAACCTCTGCATAGGGGACTATATATATATAATAGTATATTGACGACGCGTTTGGTGTATTGGTTAGCGCTCGTGACTATTACGCCGGCCGTCGCGGGTTCGAATCCCGCAAGGGGCAAATGTTTGTGTGATGAGCGCGAACATTTGTACCTAAGTCATGGATGTTATATGTATTGTTATCGATCATGGGATCGATGGTAAATAAAACTAGTATTCTTCCATACGTTGTATATTCAGCCACCACAAACAAAGGGTTTAACATAGGTAGCACACACGCGTCTTCAGTATACGGAGTCCCAGCGAGGTCTGTCCGTCACCCGAACGGCCCCGCCTGCGCCCGGCGTCTCTGCTGACACCGCGATTGCTAACACGGCCATACTGACCACAGCTTCGTCCTCGAAGCTCTAGGGTATCTGAAAGGAAAGAGCCGTGAGGTAGGGTGTTACAGCCCTCTCACATCTGCCTGACGTCATTGTCAGAAATACCGTAGCCTGATTCCATCATGGTCACCAACCTGACTTTTATAGTCAGAAATAAATCTG
The DNA here is from genome assembly GCA_963584085.1 of Pyrausta aurata. Classification (NCBI taxonomy): domain Eukaryota; kingdom Metazoa; phylum Arthropoda; class Insecta; order Lepidoptera; family Crambidae; genus Pyrausta; species Pyrausta aurata. The sequence goes on from OY757269.1 coordinate 13,224,989, forward strand.
CCTGACTTTTTTAGCCAGAAGAAATATACCTGCCTGACTTTCCTAGTCAGCTTTGCCTGACCCTTGCCAGACTTAGAACCATCTGACAACCCATGTCAGAATAACTACCACCTGACACACATAGTCAGCATTACATCCGCCTGATTGGGCACATATCGACCTGTCCCATCAGAATTATAACAACCTGACCTATTAGTCAGAATCATACATGACCGCCTGATCGAAGGCACACTGTCCTATTCAATCAGAATAACAACAGCCTGATCTCAACAGTTAGAATCACAACAGCCTGATCAAACTAATCAGATATGCAACAGCCCGATCTAACAAATCAGAAATACATCAACCTGATCTAACCAATCAGCAATACATCAACCTGATCTAACCAATCAGAAATACAACAACCTGATCTAACCAATCAGAAATACATCAACCTGATCTAACCAATCAGAAATACAACAACCTGATCTAACCAATCAGAAATACATCAACCTGATCTAACCAATCAGAAATACAACAACCTGATCTAACCAATCAGAAATACATCAACCTGATCTAACCAATCAGAAATACAACATCCTGATTTAACCAATAAGAAACAACAACCTGATCTAATCAATCAGAAATACAACAACCTGATTTAACCAATCAGAAATACAACAGCCTGATTTAACCAATCAGAAACAACAACCTGATCTAATCAATCAGAAATACAACAGCCTGATCTAATCAATCAGAAATATAACAACCTGATTACACCAATCAGAAATAAAGCAGCCTGATTAATCAGAATTACCCCAGGCCAATCAAAACAGCCAGTCGATTCCACTTACCACTCTATGAGTGCTGCCATTGAATTATTCAACAAACTCCGGAATCAACCATAAAAGTAACAAATAAATTTGCCGGCATAACACCATGCCCATCCGCTTTTGAATCGTCACCCAAAAGCAGTCATTCAGCAGTGCATTTGTTTACACAAAACTGTCAGCCGCTAGCCTCGCCTGCCTACGCGAGTTAGCACTCGTGTCATTGCACGTATAATATGGCACACTTACGGCCCTGCCGCCTCTCATCAGCCTGCATGAGATAGCACCCGTGTTTATCACACACGTATGACCGCTAAAGGCCCTACCGCTTCTCTTTCTGAGATAGCATCTAGCAATGTATAAGTATGACCAGTCGGTCTTGCCTGCCGCTCCCCTAAGTGAGGTAGCATCTGTGACTGTGCACAACTGACCATAAGGTCCTTCCACTCTCATGGAGCTAGCTTTCGTGTTCTTGCACGTATGACCAAACGGTCTTGCACTCTTCTCACCAGCTTACGTGAGATAGCTTTTCATTGCATTTCATTGCACGTAACAGCATCGGCTTGCAGTCAAACCATAACTCATCTTGAGTTCTACCAGATATTATTCACTGCATCATATAAACTTTCCTGCTATGTTCGCGGGATTCAGCCTCAAATACGTACAATCTAAATTCTGTCTTAAATTCATCAACAGCGATTCTCCTTATCAACTTTCGTTGAGTCGCTCGGCCTCCACGTATACGTCGACAGATTTTATGCAATTCGCCTTCTACGAAATTCAAGTTATCGGCCACCGCTTCTCAAAGCAGTAAAACAGTAATGACTTTCTGCCGGTATATTCTATTCTCTCCACCATATTAAAATCGTTTTTTATCCGTGAAAACTCATCTTCACACAATTAGTATTCCATCCGTGAAAACTCCTTTTCACCCATCTAGTATTCTGCTAATATTAGCATGTAATATTACATGTCCATCTTAATCACTCATGATCAACTTCCACCTTACTTTGTCAGGTATTCATTCAGCATTTCCACCGGTACTTTTCTAAACCTTGTATAGCATTTCTCAGCAAATAATCATTATGTTATTATTGTCCACCAGCACCCGTTTCTGCACTGTTTCATTGCACGTACATTCATAATTGCAATAGGTATTGTACAACTATGATCTTCCGTTTCATACTTACATACAACTTTATTCAAAGCTTTTAGATTCCATGAAACAATCGTCACTGATACGCCCAACAAAGTCACAGTATGTTTACACTGACCTATTGTTTATGTTAGGGGCCCCGGTCTCCATAGCCGTAATCATGTGACGCGCACCTCTAGGTTTCGCCTTTCAAGCAAATCGTTCTTAGCCGGCCTCATCGCACACATAACAACAAGGGCTCTTTGTTTCACCGCCCGTAAGGTATGTGACGAGTGAACTTGAAACTTATTTCAATACCATCCAATGCTTCATAAAAGATAACGCATCTTTAAGTCGGGAACACCTGCGGGTATTAGGTATTATTCATCTTCGTGATCGTAACACTTGTTTCTCTCTTGAATATACGTCCTTACTAATGATACTGAATCATTGTTTCAATTACACCATACAACCACCATTATGCCGACTTCTGTCGTTGTTCACCGGACTTAACACGAAATTGAACTTCCGCTGATCTTCAACCGCATTCAGCAACCGCATCTTGCCCGTTCTACTCTTGCAACACACAAACTCGATATTATTGCATGTCTGCCACTGCCATAGCGTTTTCTCAGCCTAGATTCATCTTTGAATCGTTTCTTCCAAGATTACTTTTTCAGTCATCATCAACCAAAGGTCGTACTGTTTCCGCGCCTTAATACTTCAACCAGACCTCACCGCCATACAGCTTTCTCGCTCACTCCAAACATAACCTCCCTCACAACACAAATCCCATCATTCCCACTAGTAGGATCAAAACCAGGATTGTGTATTTTCGTGGGGGAACTCAACGTTGCTGCCTCCGCCTTCACCATGAACTTTCATTGATGGCTCCTCGCTGACGTAGATAAATTATCCGCGATGTACAAAGCATACACGTATTCACCAAGTCAACCAGCTCCTCATCGTCGTCTTGACTTTCAGTCTCCATCAGACGTTACGTCTGTTATTCATTAATTCCGCCGACGCCGATTCGAGCACTGATGTTCCACCGCTTTGATGACCGCAACATTGTCACTATTTAGTCCACCGTCATACGAGTTCAACTGCCACTTGAGTTCACTTTGGTAGTCACTTGATTTGAGTCCATATTGGATAATATCCCACCGCTGTGTTATCGATCATGGGATCGATGGTAAATAAAACTAGTATTCTTCCATACGTTGTATATTCAGCCACCACAAACAAAGGGTTTAACATAGGTAGCACACACGCGTCTTCAGTATACGGAGTCCCAGCGAGGTCTGTCCGTCACCCGAACGGCCCCGCCTGCGCCCGGCGTCTCTGCTGACACCGCGATTGCTAACAGTATTTAAGTATTTATGGGAGACGCCCCCGTCATAATCGTTGTCAGGTACTTCGTAACACAAGGAAGCAAATTCCTTACCACGAAACCAGACAATTGGTGTGTTGTCTGGCGCATATATATATATATATATATATATATATATATATATATATATATATTAACAACTGTCTTTATCCTACCTGAAAGAGCCATTATAGTTATTATTAGAGCTACAAAGCCACTTGCTTATCGGCTGAAGTTGAACCGTACAGTTTGCGGCGAACGCAAATGTCCAGTCCTTAACTGTTGTTGCTTATCAAATAAGGATTAATATAGAAGCTGCTGTTGCGATGGTTGTATGCGACCTCGTTGGTGCATCGCCCTCTCTGGCACCGCCAACTGTTTCAGCCAAGCAAGCAAAAATAGCTCTTATTTTTGAGTGCTTAAGCATCAAGACCCGTGGACAGTTATCGTGGTATATGTGGCCAGCAAAAATAATTTTTGCAATTGACATAATAGAAGCGGGCGGCGGTGATAGGCTAATAAGGCATCACGGGGATAATCGCCGACTGCAGCCGAGCCGCAATTATGTATTTACTGAAATAGAATACAAGTGGGTTATGTGTTGGTTTGTGTCCGTAATGCATGATGCAATTTACACAATTGCAGTCCGTGCATTTACGCAGTGCTACCGCGAGCGACTGATTTGCGGCGGTATTAGCAGCGACCCACCCAATAGAGACATTTCGTTTGAAATTAAGCGAAACCTGAACCTAATCTGCTAATCCAAATGTTGGTAGAGCTAGACACGAACGGAAAGTATTTGCTTGCATCATACTAAGATGGTGTCTACCTATTAAGTGGAAAAAATACATAAAGGAGCTTTTTTCATGGTAAAACATTCTTACTAATAGGGGCCGCCTCTGCCTAAGTAAAGTGGCAGCATATCAAATGTAATATATATTTTAAAGTATAGTAAATAATTTATCATCTTTCTCGTCGCATCGAAATTGTTTCATTATTGAATTACTGCAGCATGTGTATGCAAATACACCAACTTGGGGACGATCTGCCGATAACTAGACCCTTTCCTCCCTCGGGCTGTCAGTACGAATTATTCATATAATTTTATTATGGTGATGTATGAGATACGAAGGCATCTTTTGATACCCTAAATAACAAACCAAGTTTAAATTAAACCTCGACCTCTTTTAGCTGTCATTAGTTCCGTTCGTTACGTGTCCTGCCTGCTCAAGATAAGGTAGATCCCTGTGTGTAGGTATTATTCTCCGGAACTCACACTGGTCATTAGGTTTCCTAAACTACTGAATAAAGTTGAATACAGGCTTAAAGGAAGCCCGGTATTTACTGTTAAATGATGGTGACAATGTATCGGCCACGGTTGGTAGCATAATAATAATAGTGCAGCTATAGAGGTATTAATCACGAGGATTTAATAACGGCGCAACTGACAAATGCGCTGGAAATATGATTTCGTAGCTTGGAGCCTCGTTTGAACTGAGGTGTCACTAGACTATGCTAAAAATGTCTAGTTATGACATGACCAAATTGAATACAATCATTACCTATGACGCGTCGGTCATGCATATGAAGGCCATGATCTGAAAAATCACTTCTCTGAAGTGTTAATTTATATAAGCCAGTACGTAATTAACCACTAACATACGACCTTCTTTATCTTCTTTGTCTGCTCCTTTTACTTGCTTTGATTTAACCGCAAACATACGGTAGTTACTAAAATATTTTCAGATTATTCATTTCATTTTTAGTTAATTCTTAACATTGAATTGTCTATTTGTGGACTATTTTTTTTACTATTTTTTCGTCTTTCTCTAATACTGCAAAGTTATCACAACTTAAGTTATTAAAGCTATAAGCTTTTGAGGTGGCGTTCAAAGGCGGGTGAACGAAGCATCACTCGAAAAAGAACAAAACGCTCGCTTCGCGCCCGAAAATGAAAATGAAACAACGTCATAAATAACGTCCCGGTCCCCTCCCCCTAATCCGCTCAAGTTTTCTGAGTTCCTCCGTCTCTCATCTCATTACGAGAGCCTCGACTGTTGTTTGGACTTTAGACTAACTTCTACACTTACACTGCAGCTTTTCACGGCTGAGGATCTACACTGCAAGAAGTTTTCGTATTTTGACTCTAGCTGTCCTCGTCTCTCATCATTACAGTGAGCGGTACATGAAAGCTGAAGTCAAAATACTGGCAACCCTGTAACATACACAATTAAACTTCGGTAATGAAAGCGGGATGCGAGGTCCTGGATGAGAACGTTGCTTTTTACTTTTAATTTAGTATTTTTCGGTGCGCGCCGAGTGCCGTCCGCGTTATTCATTCATACGAGTAACCTAAAACTGTAATAGACATTAATGTTTTATTAAATGGCGTGTGGATGTGAGCTGTGTGTTAGCAGTGTGTTGTTATTACGTTTACGAGCAACACGACTCGTCCATCACCGTAACAGCCCTTTGACGAACGACTCGGTTAGTGTTCGCGACAAGTCTTTGTTGCGGCCGTTCTGTCTGCGGATGTCCTCACTAAAACCAGTAGAAAAGATACAAACGACAACCCACATAGTACACACCCAGAATAAATGATTTTTTAATTGTAAAAGTGGCCAGATTTATCTGACCACAACATAGATAAGAAATTTCGCTAGATAGCAGTTCGTAACCGAGTAATTATCTAATATCATTCATCACAGCAAGGATGCCATGAAATCATGCCATTTGTGGTGAATTATGAAATTTAGAGAAGACAGAAGATAAATATGGATAATGAAATTAAGGTCAAATGAGTTGGCTTCTATCTCCATGCTGCCGTATCGTGTAGCACTAAACGTTTACGCTCCATCAACGTCTGGTAATGCACGCTACATTGTAAAGCGCTTACCGCTGTAGCGCAGGCGCACCAGTACCAGGTAACGGCGAGATATGAACCGGGCCGGTGAACTCGTGAATACGACCCGACACTATGTACACACAAGCTCGCACCAGTCACTTACCAACACAAGCCAAAGGTGTCTTATAGATATCAGAGTCGTAGTCTAAATAAAATAAAACAAAAGAAATGTTGTGTTGCCACGTGAATGACATCTGACCCGAAGTGAGCTGGAAACGATCCAAGATGAAGTCGTGATAGCAAACTTTCCCGTCGCACAGTCAGTCCATAACAGACCGGCGACGTGACAGGAATGCTGACAACACTATCAAAAATACAGGGTGGTTCAAACGTGTTTTCTTTTCATGTTTTAGTCATTTGTCAATCTTTCAATATTCCAGGTAAACCTATATTTATCATACGAGTACATATTACTACGTACACTCATATGTAGACAATCAATAAAGGGTTTCAAAGTTCATTAATTGGTACTCTGTCGCCTGTCCTTTCTTTAACTTCACTTCACCAGTCATCTAATACTTTATGTTATGATCGTTTCTTGAAATTCACATTCGTGTGGTTAGGTCAGTACCTAAGTGCTAACTAGATGTATTTTCGATTTATTGTAGTATAGGTACATTGACTTAGAATGAGCACTTTATTGTGCACTGCTTTGCCGGTTCTGCTGCTCCACATACGCCCATCAGAGCTCGCGAATGATACTCGTATGACGTATCTCATCTTTAAATAGAATCCTTACTACTGTTTGCAACGAGTATACAACGACAGCCCGTTACTAACGACATACACGCTCGAAATTGCTTACTCGACTACTATTATATATTCTGTGACTACGAACTAATCACACTATATATTCAAACTGATCGTGATGGTAAACATAATACTTCTGGTAACGTGCATCTCGCTACATCAGATACTTGACCATTTCCTGTCGTCTCCTGTCTGTGGTCTCTGCCATTTCTTCGAAGGTCGCCGCTGCATCCTGCTAGCAACCGCAGCTCGCCTGTGTGCATCATACTTATGTTGTGCGATGATACAAGGCCTATATGGTTGCATCGGACGTGTGCAGAAAATCCGACTGACCTGTGTGCGTATGTTTAGCAGCCGCCGCAACTGTAGGCGCAGAAGGTAAGGTTGCAAATTGCAATGTAGTAGGTTCACCTCGTTAGCAAAGCGTAACAGTGCGTTGTGCGTTGTGTCTGAAATGCATTTTTATATTTCAGAATGAATATTGTTAATGATTACAGACGTGAAATAATGATTTATATATTTTTTGCCATATATAGATTATAAATAGGTACTGATCTTAGTTTCTAGAAAACTACCAAACAAACAGCGATTTAAAGAAGGAGCTACGCTAGAAATGTCGGTCGTTTGATGCTGATTAATGTTACTTTCGTGGACAGTAATCCAGACGCAATAGAAATTATATTGTTATCACGCCTATAGGCGTTCACTGTGTCCTAAAGTTTTAAGCTGAACCTTCTGGATCCTTCTACCTATTATGGATAATAGCATGTGTGTATTAGCAAAGGCGATCGGCGCGATGCATGCGTGCGCGGGCGCGGCACACAGATGCGCCGGCAGACCCGGCGGCGGCGACCGAGGCCTCACTGCGTGTGCAATACAACGCATATAGAATGGTCTAGACTAGATCATATTGTGCTGAGTTTAAACTCAATAACTGATAGTCTAACTAAGCTTTCAGTAAGAATGATAGTCTAACACTAATTTATTTACGGACTGATGAATACGCAAAAGTTTTTTGACTGATCAAAAACGTTTAATTGAATGAAGGCAGATGGTCAAGTTGAAGAGCAGGAAAATTATACACCAAAAATGCTCTTCCATGACTTTGGGATAAAATGGCCATCACTCTTGGAAGCCCGCGAGCCATGCAGCTTTGCATGATAAACATTTTGAATGATGACAGAAACATTTAATGGCTCGCATCTGCCTCGCATCCGTGAAATTAGCGGGATATGCGAGAGTGCAGGCGACGAGGCAATGCGTGCAGAAGAAAGAGGAAAGTTCGCAATTACCCGCAACGGCCCGAATTGTTATTGCTCATTACAGCCAGCCCCGCATCCTGACGCCGCGCCGAAACACTCGACAACAGGCACTACACAACACAAGAAGAAGGAGAGAAGCTCCGCAAGTAATGTGTATCGTGTAGCGGACATCTTCGACCAATTGTACTGACTTATTCTTCGAGCCATTACTTACAAAGATCAGTGTGACGATCAATATGCGTAATTTTGAAACTTTGACAACCAATTAGTGTTATTCACTGATTATAATGTATAGTGCTTAAATTGGAATAAAATACACATCATCTGAAAGTAACAAAGAACCCAAACTACCTAATTACTTGTTTTGTGCTCTCGTAATTTGACAGAGTGAACCCACTAGTAGTACCCTGTACGCTGTGGACCAGGTGCTTGAACAATATTCGGCGCGAACACAGTTCGGCCATTACCATAAATTAATAAAAAGCTGTTAACCCGCATGCTACATCTATGTGGCTGAAAGAGCGCATTGTTAAGGTATGGAGTATATTAGGGTGGCAAAGAAAAAAACTTTAAAAAGTAGTGAAACATTTTAAACTCAATTCAAGATCCTACTCTGTTCTTTTCGAACGCTTGAGTGTGTCTGTAACTCTCATACATATTTGTTTCAATTGGGATCCTGAGTCCTACCGAACAGAAAGAACATTTGATCGTTAAAGCCAAAGATCACAGATCATCCTGATGCTGCAAGTTATATCTAACGTAGAAAATATTAACCTAGCCCTATCTAAGTACTGCTAGGTCTGCGTCGCGCCGCCGGCCGGTGTCACCTTGCCCCTCCCCCTTGCCCCTCACCTCGCCGTGAGTGAGGTGCACACGAATGCACATGCAACAATTGTCAGTGCTCTATGACACGACAGGGCTGGCAGTTTTGAATGGACTAACTCCTAGATACAAATATTCTTCGCTAGGATTGGATAAAGAGATGACCAAAATTGTATGTTTTCTAAAGGATATGTTTGTGTCTGATCTGACCTAATTGCTATTTCTAGCTCAAATATTTTGAATACCTTCAAATTTCATTCCCTTTCCTATTTCTTTCCTATGTCTTCCAAGGGGTCTGAAAAGAAAATATAAACATCTTCTTTATCTATATTTTATGAATTCTATCTTCTGTTATGTTATGTACGTAAAAAGGCGTGTTAGTTACAGCACTATTTATACAAATGTTTGTGTGATGAGCACGTACATTTGTACCTAAGTCATGGATGTTATATGTATTTAAGCATGGATGTTATATGGGAGACGCCCCCGTTATAATCGTTGTCTGGTACTTCGTAACACAAGGAAAATAATTCCTTACCACGAAACCAGACAATTGGTGTGTTGTCTGGCGCATATTTATTTATTTATTTATGATTTTTACTTTGTTGCATTAGTCTTAGCCCCGAATAGAACATAAGGGGGAAACGAAGTTGACCGGGACCACTAGTATCTACGTACTTACATGCATACAATCAAAATCGATTCAGTGGTTTGGATAGGTGTGAAAAGGTCAAAGACAGAATTACTAAGCATTTATTGTGATTCGGCCCTGGCGACCGCCGAAACTCATGCGGCGCGTCAAACGACACGCTGCGGTCACGCGTCCGTCCGTCCGTCCGCACGGCGGCTTATTGCATTACTTACGTCTACTTTGTGGCCGGCTTTGCCTGCGTAATGCAACTGCTTCGTCGCTTTGGTAACCCGACAGATTCTTTGTCCTCATTTGTTGCAATTTTTCAAGCAATGTTCACTACGGTCACTTACGGCATATGTAGTTCTATTACATATTCTGTGCTTACGGTGCCTATCTATTGTACCGACTTTAGTTATAATAAAAGTCACCTAAGCTGATTGATTTTTCAAAATACTGTGTCAAACATTTGAATTATGTTCTTAGTAATGCAATAATGATGATCGGAATTAGATTGGATTTCCATACTAATACAAAAGTTATATTTTACAACAAATATAACTATATTATCTTATAGTTTTCGTTTATGTATTTCCCCATTTTCGTTACAAATTTTCGTATACAAAAGGTAAATTAATTGTAAAAATAATACCCTACTTTCTATTAAAATCATTGAATTTCGACGAAAAATAATAATTTATAACTTCAAGCAATAAACAGTTACCAACTTCTCGAGACTGCTGGCGCCATCTAGTATCGTTTGTTGAAAATACTCACTTTGAATGGTCTTGTTTCTTTACGTGGACTTTCATGAAATCATATTGTTAATGATTAAGAACAATGTTTTGTGATTTCAATTTAAAATTTTTGATGCAGAAAAATAATTTAAGTAAATTGAACATGAAATAAAATCGAACCATTTTCGCTATTAGCTGTAGAGTAGGTGGCATTTCATTGGCTATAGCCAATAGTAGATATGGTGATACACCGATTGATGATACACGTTATCAGGGAGTCATAAAATAAATCGTCGGCTCATTGCGGCCGATAATGAGGCTCGCCCGCCGTTTCCGATAATCCTATACTTACGCTCATTATCCTACTGTACGTGTATGTATATTGTATGAATTATGTATGGGCGGGCATATCGACGCCATTTCCGGTGCGGATCGGGACTTAATGACAGCACCGAGATAACTATTTCCGAAATATTTATAGTTTGTTTGTTTGCCAATTTGCAAATGAGATTATTTCTTAATTTATTAAGAAAATGAGGTGTTAAAGCTATCAATAAAGTTCGAATACTTGAATGGTTAAGTGTTAGTTTTTTAAGCTTTTTCAGAAAACATGAAATCAAAGAGTTATTAAAAGATATGATTATAGATTAACAATGGCAATTTACTCTAGCTAGAGCACAGACTACATAACTATTAGTTTGATGGTGTTCTAATCTGCTAACTAAACCATCAGTGTCCACATACACAATGAAATACAGATACTGGCAATGAATTATAAGTACGTCGTTTTACATTCGAAATCTTTAAACAGTTCGTCATAAAACCAAGAAATCATTATTAATCTTTCTCTTCGTGGCTTCAACGAGAGCATTTAATTTAGTGTTTTTTTATATGAGATAATCCTTGCTAACTAATTGCGCCACTAAATCGTGCTGAACAGTTGTAAGTCTATCTCGCCTTATAAGTGCGCCCTGCGCAAGAATGCTAATGTCTGCACGAATTATTTGAATAATACATAAGTAGTCGTAGTTCCCGCTTGGTGAATGAAGCTATCTTTTAGTTTCTAGCTAAGGTAACTTAGTGAACTGAAACGAAACTAAAACCTATTCCTAAGTAACAAAATTAATAAATATGTGTAAGTTTTTTTGGTTTCTTTATACTTTGTAAGTATAACACGTAGAAACAGTGTCGTCAAAACGCAATTTACTTCCTCCGTCCCCAACCCTATAATAAAACATCGTTGCCTCCGATTAGTTCGTTACGTTCGCGATGGAGGGAAATTGTGTTAAAATAAAGGAGAAAACAACAAAACACCTCGCCGTTATTGAACATAAATCAATAGACGGCGAGCTGCCGTATAGCCGAGCCTCACGCAGACAGGTACACCCACCTACTACTGTGCGTATCTTTCTTAAATCCCTCGGTAATGCTTTCAGTTTCATGAGTTTCATTTGCTGCTCAGAAGCACTGAAGCTTAAAAATTGCGCACTGTTACGATACGTATCATTTAATTCTAACGCAACAACTTACGTCCTCATCTATATTTATGTACAAATTGAATAATCACTGCTAGTTTTCTATAAATTTAATAGACAAAAAAATGAAAACTTACGCATGCATATGTAAATGATGTTTTAAAATAAAACAACTTAAAACCTACCTATTCAAAAACGCAACCGTAGTCCTTGTGACAAGAAGGCGATGATACTGGCTACCTTTGCCGTAGCCGCGTTAGATATAGATAGCAATGCTATCTATTGAGCTAGGAACCAGCTAGCTTTGTTATTTGACAAAAAAAATAATTAAATTTTTGTATTTTTTTTCCAAACAGCAATTTACCAGAAGGTCCCCACGGTACGTTTTAAGCCAAAAAGCATAATCAATTTGTAATCATGATCATAGTTTAATTCCTGCGTGAACTGTTTTAAAGTTTAAAGGAACTTGTTTTAGGTGAATACAGTATTCATTTAGTTACAACTGCTTCGGAAGCAGCATTATGCCTCTTCTACCTATTAGATTCCATTTATTTTTACACACGTTTTTGTCGCAAATCGTAGACAAAAATGCAAAGTAATTTTGGAATTTGGATGTCTACGACACTTTATCACAAGCACCTTTCTCAAGACCCCGTCATGAGCGAATCACGGGATCCAATCTATTCGTCAATGTAACGTGATTACTTATTTGAGGAGGTGCTCGAGCTTAAATCACTTCGCTCTGAAAGGCAATCTGCGAAGTTGCGATCGTTTCAGGTCATTCTATAAACAGGCTGCCGGGAAGAGATAGCACGAGCCAGCAAACACGCTCATCAATCGCTGGAACGTGACGTCGTCAGCTCAAGAGCTGCACATCACACATCCACACACACAGCACAACCTCGACCAGCATTACCTGTTTTGACAATCCCGTATGTGTTAGGGATGCCAATCGAAGGAGGTATCAAGGACTTCCCGATTTTAGGATTCCTGTTCAATAATAAAGATACGCGTAAAACATTCAAATGGATACTCATATATCGCATTAACAAAACTTTATCGATAAGCCAAAAACTCTAGATTTATGAGAGAGTTCAATCCATGCCCAATGGATTTTGTTAGATTGACGATGATGGATATATTGAAGGCATATTTTTTTAGCTTGTGTGTGCCCATAAAAATCAAAGTCTTGACCTTTTTGGTGTCAGCCCTGCGTACGTTATAGTGGACTGGCGACATCAGCACGGGTAAATGATACGTCACGCCCGCGCTTGTTCACACGGAACATGCAAAATCAGGGACTCGTCTCATTTAAAGATACTATTGGAAAGGCTTCTATTTGATTTATCGGGTCGCCCGCCCTGCGCCTCCTCACCATTATTATCGCTTTAACATATTTCCCAGGAAAATTTACACAATAAACTGTCTTAGCTTTTAGCAGATAGGTCTCAAAATCCGTCAGCGGAAAGTTTACCAATCCCGGTATGGTAAGCGAGTAGGCATTTTGCCGGAATAAGTGAGTTTCGGCGTCCCGAGGGACAAAAAGGTTCGCGGACAATGGATTCTTTAAACAGGCGAATGACGTCACGTTTCAATTTGGCCCGACCGACTAGCCGTGCGCCCGGCGCCGCTCGCTCTCGATACTAAATTAATTTGAGTGTGCTCTCAAAAGATTCCCTTGTTCATCTTCAAACGTCACATTCTTTTCACGCTGGACTTTGAAGGGTCTCTGAATTAAATGGTTCTAATTTGACGATTTTATGTGCGTTGAAAAAAAAACCAAATCAATTAATTTATTTACCTAAATGCATGTGATAAGAAAGACACCTCTAGACAGATTTTATATTAGCTTAACAAATTAAAATTGATTCTGTTTGATCACTTGTTTGATCGTTAGTACACATTTACATTAAAATCATAAAATTAATATTCCTATCGGAATAGAAGAACAAGTAAAAGCTGTCAAACGAAACCGATTTTGGATGACAATAACCGATTTTAGTAAGTTACATTAGTAACTTAAAATGAGGTAACCTTTCGTCCAGGTGATTTATACATATCTTCCTAGATGAAATATATTAGTTTACCGCATGATAACCAGTCGACACAAAATATCGAACATGCAGCCTTAGTGTAAAACGAAAAATTATTTATTTGCACAAAATATTAGTAAACATGCATTAAATTTTATTTTGTCTTTTTACATAACGTTAACGTTTATAGAAAGGAATAAGCAAACTTCGTACTTTAAATTAAAACCGGATTGGCAAATATAAATCGTAAATTGAGAGGCTTCGATTTGGACTAATTTACCTCTTAAATGAGAAGTTGTAAAGGTTATTTTGCTGTAATGAACAATAATCATCAATCACCGATCAAGTCCCCATGTTTCAGAAGCACAACTTCTCTTAAATATACACAATTTCATTTGAAATTATAAAAAATCACTTGAAAGAAATTTTCAGCGAGGCTCTTTGGGGCTCCTAACTGTTTGACAGCCGCCAAAAATGGTTTATCTTTATCCTACTGACATCTCGCTTTTGTCGTTCTATTCTGAAAGGTATAATAATTCTATGATTAAAACAGCCTAAACTAGGATAAACGAAACTTTCCCTACATTGTAAACATTGAAGCAACTAATAACCGAAGTTTCATGAATTCAGCATGTACTCATTTGTAGTGTGGTACATTCTGATATTATAGGTAGCTACATTCAAACATTCGAAAGCTGTTATCAAAAAGGTACTAATTCGCATGATAGTCACACAATAAAGATACAAATTGAACTATGCTACCGACCTCAGAGTAATTTTACATACCTAGTAAATTCCGCTATCACTTAATTAATTTGTTCGGTTCCCATTATTCAGACCGTCATACTGTTAGTCTAAAAATGAGGTTTTTAGATAACCACAACTTTACAATCGGTTTCCACATCATCACGTCTCTTTTTGTCCAGGCATCTTTTGATGAATACCAATCATATGTAGGTACGTTCGTACAAACAAATCGATATTCGAATTGTTCGTTCGTAGGCTTATTTGGTGTAAGTTTCTGTAGTTGGCCTCGGCTTCGTAATGTTCGTCCCGTGCAGCCTGCAGGCGCCGGCAAGCGATCAGTCCCCCGATTCGCGTATTTTCGGCATCTACTGTTGGACTGCGAATCAGTAAGCTCATGTGGCAGTGGGCACTGTGGGCAGGGCACATAGCGCGTAGAACTGATGACCGTTGGGCCAGAAAAGTTCTAGATTGTACAACTGATGCACAACTCAGCGACGACTCAATTAGCGGAATTGAGGCCCAGGCGGGATAGTTTCAACAACTTTGTTCAGCTTGCGAACTCCGCTCCCGGCGGACCCCCCGGGACTCGTTCAAAGTGTTAAGGAGTTCTGCTGTGTTGTATTGTAGCTGATCTTTTCTTTTTAGAACGGAATTTATGAGACATATTTAGCTTTTCAGGACATTCTTTTGAATAATCTCCTTATTAGCGACAGACACAAGATCAATAAGTTCTTAGTCATAATAATACATAACATTACATACATCGATAGCGACTCCCACTCACAATCAGCTGTTAGCGGCCTTGTCCCGTGCAATGTCAGGGCCACGTGGTCGGCTTATGCAACAGAGAACAATCACTCATATTTATAATTTTTGTTGTGTGATTTTGTTTAGTGCCTATAAAAGTTCACCTAGACTATTCGGTTTGTTCTTAGATTTGTAGGAATCATGGAATTCATTAGTATGCATTTCTAAAATACTGGGAAGGTACCTATCCGGCATCAAACACAATTCATACAGCTGCAACAAAGCTCCCCCTAGCCCAGCAGAGCCACAATCGATGTCTATTTGATCATGAACTTTAACTCGTACATACAGCGATATCGGCATCACGTCACTATGTAAGTTTGGCGTACATCTTTTTAGAATATAATATTCTTTTTCTAAAGTGGTGTCTCTACTGGGAAACAATAATATGTTACAAAAGACCTGCACCCGTTGCATGGGTTGGCTTGTCGCGTCGCGCGCGACGCGGTATAGATAGATATAGGTATATAAACATAGACTTATATGTATTTTACTAGACACGCTGTTCAGAACAAATTTTGTGGTACATTTTCTAAAATGACAGAAGTGAAGTGTTGCCATTGAATATTTTTTAATTTCTCCTGTTTAATGCGGATTATTGTCGTGCTTCTTAGGAAAGTCAATCTTAAGCTACTAAAGCATATACATTTAAATACATTTTGATATTTTAAATCTCTTTCAAGTATTAGAGAAAATTAATTACTTAAAAAACAAGAAAAAACTCAAAAAGAAATCACATCGATCCTTTTTTTTCATTTCTCCCAAACATGACAAACGCCATTACAACAACAACACTGAACTGTCAAAGGTAGCAAAGAGTAATCGAACAGATATGACACGTCGCTGGTTTTAAGTTTTCCGCCTAAGATTCGATATTAGTACTTACGTTTATATATTTTTTATTCGAGTGATAGGTAATGTTTTAAATATGAAAATAATTGATATTAGATTCTCAAAAATAATTAAGGGTCAATATATGCCTACCAATATTATAACAACATAATTTGTACTTATCTAACAATACAACTGCTGTCAGTACAACATACAGATTTTTACTTAAAGTCAGTTTTTTGCTAGTCTTGTAATATTGTAAACAATCTTGACATTCCTTTTTAACGAAATGATTCATTTTAAAATAAGATAAACTCAAATAAATCCTACTGGCCGATTTTCTTATTAGACAGTAATTCATTCATTTCTACCTATGAGACTTTTGTTTGGTATGTCTGTTTTTGGTTGATCTTTGGTTTTCTATGGAAATTGTGAGAAAACTAAAATTAATACTTTTATGCCTCAAATTAATCATTGAATCACTTAGATTTACTACAAACAATTTAACAAAATTATCGCTGACAAACTAGGTGAAAATACGGGCACATAAACACATATTAACGTAATTTATCTAATTCGTCTTTTGACGTAAGGAACGTTTTGACGTGGTAGTTTCTGGTAACAGACTAAACGCAGATGCTCCATCTGGCTTAAACTTACTGTACCACAAAATTTGTTCTAAACAGCCTGTCTAGTGTAACATAGACGTCGTTGTATATAAACGATCGCAAGATGTCGATATAACTGACGCTATGCTAACTTTCCTAAACTCAGGGCCGTCTTTCACCTATTAGAGGCCCTGGGCACATTAGGATAATGGGGCCCCTATGACAATAGTATTAGAGAGCACTTTTTTATTAGAATAGAAAGAAGAAAGAAAGAAAGAAAAGTAATTTATTTGGTACACTACAAAAGTACAAAAATAAACAATATAAAAAATTAAATTAATACATTTATAGGTAGTGAAACCAAATTTGTTTCCACTCAGCTTTATTGCCATGGCAAGCCATGACGCTGGTTTTCAGTGGATACCATTGAGGTTGAGATGTCACCAGCACCACCAAACCATATTAAAATTAAAAACAAAGGAAAACTTAAAAAAAAATCCAAAAATGAAATGTTATGCTTACATACTAGGTATTATTAAAAAACAAATCAGTTTCAAAAACAATAGAAACGCGTGCGTGCGCGTGCGTGTGTGAGTGTATGTATGTGTGTGTGTGTGTGTGTGTGTGTGTGTGTGTGTGTGTGTGTGTGTGTGTGTGTGTGTGTGTGTGTGTGTGTGTGTGTGTGTGTGTGTGTGTGTGAAACGGCTGTTTAATTATTGACCTTTTGGCTCTCGATTAGAAAAACTCTGAGACGGTGTTTAAAGGAAACTAAAGAATTTGAATTTCTAATCGGTGGTGGCAAGTTGTTCCAGCATTTCGTGGCAGCATAACGAAAACTGCCACGAAAAGCAGCCGTTTTGTGTTGTGGGCACATTAATCGGGATGCAATTCTTGTGGTACGTCTAGAAAATTCTAATTTGTCGTAAAGGTAGGCGGGTTTTTTGTTTTTTATGATTCCAAAAAAAAAAAAAAAAAAAAAAAAAAAAAAAAAAAAAAAAAAAAAAAAGAATAGACAAAGAACGTAGATGTGCATAGTTTAAGGTTTATTTTTATTGCTTGCAACGAATATTCGGCGCGCTCCTTGACCGAGTAGCCGAATATTCGGCCGGATTTTAGCGCGTTTGTCCGCGAATATCTCGCGTTTGACTGGACCGATTTTGATGCGGTTTCAGTTAAGTATTTGTTACATTAAGGAGAAGGTTTTAGTAACTATTTCAGTTCAACCAGATACATTATACTTTCAAAGCATTTTAGCCAAACCTTCATCAGAAGCTGCTAAACTTGTCTGCGATATGGTTTCGGTGATTCACCAGTGACAATCACTTATTTTTTATTGTTTTGTTATTGTTAGTAGTTTTTATTTTGTTATTGTTTGGTTGTTAAGTTAATTAAGATTAGGTTACTATGGGACTGATATACCATGTAAAAGTCCTAAATTAATAAATAGAAAAAAAAGGTGCATTATAACTAGTGATCGAATAATCGGATGCATATTTACCTAAAGTTAAGGTGGTAGCTAATTTCGCTTTTTTTTACTATAGAATCAAATCAAGTGCTACCTACACTGTTTCTTATTCCAAGTTGAAATACACCACCTTGAAATAAGTAAACATACCTACAGCCACGCCCGCGAAATTTCAAGTTGAAATACACAACCTTGAAATTTTCAAGGCTAATATGGAATACAATTTTATAAAATTTTTGTTATTTCTGAATGTTTACTACTGTGTGTGTATGAACTTTCTACTGCTCTTCTAACACTCAACATGCTCATAAATTGATGGGGAGCTTAAAATTTACTGCAAGTTCAACAACACATTAATAATACGTAATCTCGGAGTTCTTTTTTTTAGTTTCGTATTATTCCCGAATTTTCTGTCATCCCGGGATTTATATTAAAAAATATTTTTTTAAGAATGCTATCTTAGCCTAAAATTAACATAAGGTAAATAAACATCCGATTACTGATTATAACTTAAATAATAATAACTAAAAACGTCGAAAAAAATGTTTTTTCACAAAAAAACGATTTTATGTTTACGATGTTAACCATATCGGACAGCAACAGTCTACGTAGGTGCTACGCCATCATGAACCGACATCAAATGAGTTTGGTTCTCCTATAATAGCGTTATGTTAGTCCTTTCAGTGTTTTTTGAAGGCGGTTCAATTTTTCCTTTCGTCAGATCCACTAGGATGAGACCGTTTTGACATTTTGTATTATTGTATTAGTATGTTGTATATATTGTATTGATAGAAAATAATCACTTTAACTCGTCAAGTATGTGTAAACGAGACACAATAGAAATTCCATTATTATGAGACTCCCGGGAGTCGTTTGATACCTGACTGATTAAAACTAAACAGGCAAAACACGATTTATCAGAGCGAGTATAATACTAATACTACTCCGGGTAGTTCATAAAGCACAGTCTCACAATCAGACAGAAACAACTACAAACAAATGATTTTTTAGAGAGTCATGATAATATTTCCATTAAAGATTGTAGGAGACAAAGCTACGACAATGTGTGAAATATGTAGGAAAATATTCTGGTTTACAAGCAAGAGTCAAGAAGAATAACAAAAACGAACAAATTAACCTTAGTCGGTAAGCATTTGTTAAGACTGATTTTCAGGCGAGAGTAGAGTAGGCAGTTATCGGTTTTCGTTTGGTTATAAAATAGGGACTAGAATAGGGGGCCCCAACCATCGCGGGGCCCTGGGCATGTGCCCAGTGTGCCCAGTGGTAAAGAGGGGCCTGCCTAAACTGTCAAACTAGTATAAAAAACGGCAGCCATAATGCAGCCATTACGCACTAGAGACAAATTGTCTACGACCTCGCGTTATAGATATATTAAAAGACTGTACCATGCACGTGGAGATAAATTATCTAGGTAGACGCGGTAAAACGCGCGACAAACGGGTTTGTGCCATGCAACGGGTGCTGGCAGCACGTGAAATTAAATCAGAGTAAAGATTAAATCCTGCTTCAGGTTGCAGTATTTTTTTTTGTTCCTTACCACCACTTTACCATGTTTTTATGTAAATAAATATTCTGATTCTGATTCTGATTTAATCCTAATTTCTTATCTTTATTTTTTTTCGCAAAGGTTGAGCTATAATCAGCCCGGTGTGTGTCAGTTTCTTTCCAAATCTATAAACATAGTTTATTTTTACTCAGCCTTTTTCATTTGCTTGGTTCCTTACCGTGGCGACCGGGCGCGCGCACCGTGACGTTCGTGGTGGCCTCGCTTGAGACCGCGCCGCTTGCGCTCGCGCATGTGTGCACTAAACGCTGCGCCCGCGAACCCAACTGAACTGACTGAGACCACCTCGTTGCCATGACAACTGCAGGAACCAATCAATGTAGGATGATGATGATGTGAGGATGTGAAGAAGCAATGTGTGGTGACTCAACTAACTAGCTAATCTTGCAGGTGTACGATATGAGCTCCAAATCGCTGTTTGACGATCTGTAAAAAAACAGCACAACTGATCTAACTGATTTAGTTTCTTTAGTATAATAAACTTGTAAATCATAACTTTCCAGACTTTGGCACTTTGCTTGTATTTACCTGAGTGGATTTGCACTGTTATTAAATCTCTAATCTAGTAAGTAGGTACCTATACTCGTACATATGAAAAATTGCCTATGGATGGATACATCCCTTTAAAAAAACTGGTACATTATTACTTAGCAAGCTCCAGCTGAATTGTTTATAATTTGGAACGAATTGGCAACAGAGGTGACCTTCACTTCGTTTATTTCGGTCTACCGAGACCTTGACATGAAAATCTTAAACGTTTGAAACCGGTAGGTATTCAAAGAAAGATTTATTTACTAAAGTTTGTTCATATTTTAGGGCCTGCGTTGGATCTATACCTATTTTCAGAAGTATCATCATTAGGCATTTCTTTATTTTCTAGAAGCAATCAAATAAACGTACAATTGATAAATTTGAAATTACTGCTGGATTGCTTGCTTGACGCATCAAAAGAAATAAAATTAAGTTTAAAATTCTATTACATTACTTTAATTTTTAAACTACTTATAACATACGACTGGCGATCTAGTAACATAGAGTCTCAAATAAATGTAAAAAATCCTTCATTGTTGAATAAAATATCAGTTCTATCTATGCAATAATATTTATACCTAACATTATTATAAAATGGAATCAATAATAAATTATTTAGAAAACTTTAAAGATCACACCTGTACGTAACGTAGGTTCTAAGTACGAAGTATCACAGTCACTGGTCCGCGGATGTCAGCGTCTTCGTCCGCTCCACCACGCATATCTGCTGCTCCCTGTCACCTTCACCCACGTGGGCAGAGCTCGACAGGTTGATGGCCCCGCTCTGGAACCGCGGCGAACAGTTCGAGTCCTGCTCATCTAACAGTTCCAACAAAAAGTCTAAGCACTTCTTCTTGTAAATCCGCTGCCGCCTTATCGACAGCTCCTGGTAGTCGTTGTAGATGCCGCGGAAGAACTGGAAGTAGGAAGAGTTCTCGTCTGGCTCGAAGTTGGAGCTGCAGCTGTCGTCGTTGGACGGTGGCTCGCTCTTGGGCTCGAAGGTGGTGGGCATCATCCAGTGGCTGCCCAGCAGCGGTTTGGTCTCCACAGGCTCGGGCTTCGGCGTCGTGACGCCCTCTATCTCGAGCATCGATGCCGCGTACGGGAAGGTCGGCGACTGTCTGCTGGGCAATACAGAAACGAGGACATTTTTAATTGCTCGTATTCGCATGTTATTTGATGAAGTTTGACAAAATAATGGAATCAAGTCAATTTGTTAATGGCAGTGAAGTGAGTATCAAACTTGAAACAGATAAACACCGATAAAGGGAAGTGTGTTCGTTCCGAGAGGTATAGAAATATAGATGGATAGATAGAGGAACGATATTGCTTATCTTTGTATTAGTTCTCGGCTCTAAGAGAGCTTTGGAGTTTGTGGACGGTTTAAATGTAGTAGAAGATTCGCGAGCTATAAATAAGCGCAAAGGTGGACAGTAGTGGTTATATCTGGCCAAGAAATCCAGATCTTGTGTTCAAGATAGATTATGTTCAGACAGAGTTTGTGCTGGCTACCTAGGGATACTCACAGGTCGGTGGCCATGTGGTCGCGGAGGAACTCCAGCTCGTCGGCGAGGTACCAGCGCGACACGCGGCGGCCGCGGCCCGTGCGCGCGCCCTGCAGCTCGTTGCGGAGGTGGCGCGAGTACGAGTTGCGAATGTGCGACCACTTGCGGCGGACGTCCATCACTGGAAACATAATTATCCTTTAATTCAAATTCAAATTCAAAATCTTTATTTCAATTTAGGTCATGAAATGACACTTATGAACGTCAAATATAAAAATTAAAATAAATGTGCGAAACATGTCTCCTTATCTTTTGGGCCCTACCAGCGCTTCGAGACAGAACACAGACAATAAGCAAGTGCTGAGAAGAAACGCCGGAACAAACTCAGTCACCACTAGCTGCCGTAAAATCAAAATCATCAAAGGTAAGTACATCAGTTGGTGCAGGCTGGACGGACCACACATTCGTGTCGTTTAGATAGTCTTGAACCTTATAATAGCCTTTAGACATAAGCGTGTTTTTAACGTGTTTCTTAAATTTATCAACCGGCAATTCCCATGAACGAGTTACTAGTTTAAACTAATCTGAAGTTAGGAACGACAAGCTTGTGTTTATTTCTTGTGTTATATGGGTGAATGTCGCTTTTCTTCATGAAATTATCTAAATTTTTACGAACGTACATTATATTGTCAAAAATGTATTGAGAAGCCACAGTTAATATGTTGATTTTCTTAAAGACCTCTCTCAGGGAGTCACGAGGACTAAGTTTATAATAGTATATTCATTCTAGATTTTTTAGCGGCAAAATTTATAATTTTAATTTGTTGCTGCTGTGTTATAGCTCCAAGTGAGTACATTATAGAACACAACTCTCCCACCCCCCCAACCCGCCGCTTCACCCCTCCCCCCCTTGATAAAGGTCCCAAATTTCATATTTCCTCTATTTTCAGGAAAACTATACAAGCTAGGACAAAATGGTCAAGGACTAAATTATTTGTCAATAAATTACTTACAAATAAGTACAAACATTCATTTTGATACGAGTTATAGTTTTTAAGCTATGGAGCATCAAAGAGTATTAAAAATGTGCGCTTAGCAGAAATACAACATTTAACACAAAATAAACAATATAATTTATACATTTTCACAAGAAATGCGTTTCTGTAGTACTTACCTATCTAAAACAAATCAGTATTATCATTGTTATCTTCTAAAGGTTTGTCGAAGCTACTAAGGCCCCAATGTCTGCATATGGTGGAACAACGGAATGCAGCTTTGACACATCCACAAACTTTTCTGTAGCCTTTTTTGCAGCTGCATGATACTATTTTCAGTAACTACTGTGGAGCTGGTGCCTATGTGGTATTTAGGGTACAAAGTAAAAAAAAAATTCCAGCTTCAGTTTTCTGGGTTGAATGAATTTGCTCGCCATAATTGAACTTGATGAAAAGTATGTGTTGAATTCTCACAAGCAGCTCCTGAAGAAGGTGGAAACTTTGATAATATCACCACCGTATTGTTCTTCAGATCAATGTTTTTGTAAAAGTGGACCTCTCGTATATTGTTTATACTTTTTAGGTACCTACTATGATACTATCCGAGAATATATCTTTCTCCTGCCTCTTCTATTTGCTTGCGTGAGGCATCCGGGTTATTTAAATCGTTTATTGTATCTTGCAAGTCGGTCTTTTTAGCAAACAGGAAAGACTAAACCTTTCCTTTGTTGTAGAATGCCGATGTAGTAGAATATATTCTTACGTGGTGGAGTCAGTCCCAGTAAAAGAACCAACAGATCAATGTCTTGCCCAACCACTACGACAATGTCTTTTCGACGTACTACATAATATCGGCATTCTAAGGCACAGGAAAGGTTCAATCTATTCAATAACATATAACATTGACGTGCAAGATACAATAACTCCTGATGCCTAACGCGAGGAGGTAAAAATGCAGGAGAAACATATAATCTTGCTTAGTATGGGGCTACGCAAACCTAAAAAAGTATAATCGTGTTACGAAACATTTAGATACTTCAACTTCACTTCTTGACCAACTCTCAAGAACAATACGGTGTTATTATGAAAAGACCACCTTCTTCAGCTTGTCAGCATTCAATGCATACTTTGATCAAGCTCTACAGTTGATACTGAAAACAATATCATGCAGCTGCAAAAATGGCTACAGAAAAATATGTGGATGTGTTAAAGGTGCATTCCGTTGTTCCACCATATGCAGACATTAGCCTTATCAGGCCTTATTAGCTACGACAAACCTTTAGAAGATAACAATGACGATACTGATTTGTTTTAGATAGGTAAGTACTACAGAAACGCATTTCTTGTGAAAATGTATAAATTATATTGTTTATTTTGTGTTAAATGTTGTATTTCTGCTAAGCGATCATTTTTAGTACTCTTTGATGCTCCATAGCTTAAAAACTATAACTCGTATCAAAATGAATGTTAATACTTATTTGTAGGTAATTTATTGATAAATAATTTAGTCCTTGACCATTTTGTCCTAGCTTGTATAGTTTTCCTGAAAATAGAGGAAATATGAAATTTGGGACCTTTATCAAGGGGGGGAGGAGTGAAGCGGCGGGTTGGGGGGGTGGGAGAGTTGTGTTCTATGATGTACTCACTTGGAGCTATAACACAGCAGCAACAAACTAAAATTATAAATTTTGCCGTTTCGCCCATACATTGAAATCTAGAATGAATATACTAAAATAGCACGAATGGCTCTTTTCTGCAAAATAAATATGGTTTCAATGTCTGTAGCAGAACCCCACAGGAGAAGACCGTAAGACACAATACTGTGGAAGTAACTAAAATAAACAAGCCTCGCCGTTTCAACATCAGTCAGATACCTAATTTTTCTAACTGTAAAGGCAGCTGAGCTTAGCTAGGGCTTCAATATGAGGTCCCCACTGTAATTTTGAGTCAAGTGTAATGCCCAGAAATACAGTGGAGTCCATTAAGACTAGATTATTACCATTTAGTACAATATTTGGTGTCCTCTATTAAAATCATACGTTTTGACTACCCTCATTTAAAAAGAGTGCTGGCTGCAGGATTGCCTTTCTTAACGAGTACACCAATCGAGCAGATCGTCAGTTTTCCTTAATTCCGAACCAAACCACAATATTGTAGGTAGGTACCTAACCGAATCAAATAATGACGTCGGTAAGACGTTTGGCAATCTGGATTTTTAGAACCAGCGTAATAACCTATTAGGGAACTGATGGATGATGTAACGATGTGTTTTTTCAACAAAACCGTGAAGATTTTTTTGCAAAGTCAAAAACTGACTTTCTTCTCTATAAGGTTGGCTGATACGGTTTGCATTATGCATTAAGTACGACAATTATTGCAAACTTAATGTGCAATAAAGTTCAAATTATAAACTGAATCCTACAAATGCTTGCTTGCTGTATTTATTTAATTCTTTATTGCACTGACAAAAGGCAATACAAATGGCGGACTTGACTTCTCTACCAGTCTAGGTACAAGCTGTAATTATGGCAATGTTAATAATACGCGAGTCGTCGGTGTATCGCCGACCTTAAAAACGGGTCTTGAATTCTTGATTCTTCATAGACTGACAGACAAACGAACAATAAATTGTTCTCTTAATTAAGGTTACTTTTTCATTTTAAGAAATGGTATCGAATTATAAAAAAAATTAACACACACACTAAAGTTATATTTTCCCAAACACAACGTTAATCATAGTTAAAGTAATTAAAGTAGATGTAATGATGTTCAACGGACGACGGCATGGAATTCATAATAAGTATAATATGTAATTAATGTTCTCATTGAAGTGACACATTGTCTTGTTTTGAGAATAAATTTCTGTAAACCTGAGTAGGTAATGTACTCGTATTTTTTCAACATAACGGCTTTCTGTGTTTGTGACATGAGTGTGTGGTGGTAACACCTATGATTAAGTCCCATGAAAACGGTTTGAGGCCTAAAGGAGGACTCGAGTACAAACAAAAGGAGTATACTTTGTAGTATTCGGCCTTAAATTATCAGTCAGTAAGATTCATCAACGGAAAGTCATTTTGTTATCATCAGTATCAGTCATTCATGCTGTGATAAGATTTGCTTATTTGCAGTCAGAAATGGGTTAGTTAGATTTTACACTAAGAAAATGATAAGTGAGTTAGAATACCTTAGTATCTACATACGTGAAATCCTCTGTTGTGTTTGTTTATCCTAGAGCGCGTGCCTATTATGAATGTCTTGTTGTTTTTAATTAACATCGTCAAGCATGCTCAGCGAATATGACCTTAAAGGCTGCGTAACAAGAGCGACACGCTATCTGTGTTTTGAAAATACAGACAGGGGCGACGGGAATGTTTTTATCTGCGTTGAAATAAGGTTGAAAGTGTGTCTTACCGCTCCAGCCCATCTCGTCGGCCACCTCGCGCCACAGCCCCTTGACGCGCGAGTACACGCTGGCGACGGGCATGTTGTTGCGCGCGTACAGCAGCGGCCGCTCCCGCACCAGCCGGATCATCTTGCGGTCCTCCGACTGGCTCGAGTCCACCATGCGGCCCACCGGCACCGCCGGCTCCTCGCTACCGGACGCCATTATCGAACAATAAGATATTCGATATAAATAAGCGCACGTCGTACCGCCGCGAGATCGCGGGGCAAACACGTCGGCGCGCATGGCGTCACACAGACACGCGCAGCGGGAAGCAAGCGCGCAAACATCGTCTCGCTCGCACCCGCAACCCGGCCGTAAGCGCGAGCGGCGCGGACGCGGTCGGAGACACGTGAAAAAGCAAGAGCGCAGATGGCCGGCGGCGCTCGCCGCTTCACAAATTCCTCGCGTCCCTCGGCTGCCGGCCCGCTATCGATTCGGGCCGAGTTTTCACGTTTTATTTCGAGCGTATCTCGAACAGCACTCTCTCTCAGTAGGTAAACAAACTAATATTAGCATAGGTAGTTGATAACTGGCCCGAAGAACTATTGCACTTGAAAATAGGTACTTGGTATGCTAATGATAATGAGATTACTTCTTGATAAGAGTTTAATAAAAGTCACTATTTTTACTTACCAAATAGCGTACTGGAGGATATTTAGTCAGTCAAATTCATACATAATATAATAGAGAAGTCTTCACCTCTTTTTTAGTGTGTGTACTATTTGTATAAAGAAAATTAAGATACTTTAAAGATACAGTACAGTAGTCTGCTCCACTACAGAAATAGACAATAATGTAGAAATCGTAGCAATCAGTACCAATCTAATGTAAGACTCTAGCTAAGTGGAGATTGCTTGAAGTGATGTTTGCCTACAAGGTTGATCTAACTTATTTTTATTGTAATGATGAATCTGTTACCAAATACATAGTACATCCATTACTTATTTAAAGGGGCTGTAGTCTACTCCCTAACTGTTTATTTTTCGCATTTACTTTGTAACAGTGACGTAACGTAATTGACTAGAATTTTCATTTAGTTCATAAACACCATCAAAATGATGGGTACACAGAGTCCAACGTTGAAATATAGCGAGATCACAAACAAACTGTAAAGCCTAGGATTTGAAAGCAATTCTTTTTTACTGCGCGGAGCGAGCGCCGCTGGCCTTATGAAACAGTAAAAGTGTAGTTAACCCGCGCCCTCCCCCCGGGAAGTCCCCTTAACTTGTCAAATGGTAGTATTGTCCCAAGGAATACTGACTTCATTTGTCACATCACATAAAACGTACAGTTTCACAAACTTGCTGAAGTTGCAGAAAGTCAATCAGCTGATGATTTCCAGCCAAAACACAGACGCAGCCTAATGTGGATATCGGTTGTAGGGCAGACTGCTAGTATTATACAGCCTGTTCTTGCTTAGTGCAGCTTTTTGTAAGTCGACAAAACCAATTAGACAAAAAGTTCTTTCCACCTATCACCCTAAACAAAAAATCAAAGTGTCAAAAATCATAAAACTAACGTAGTTCTTTATTGCAGTAAATAATGAATTACTCGTAGGTACGTAGAATAAGTTATGAGTAGCTTTGTAGCGTCTACGGACTACGAAAGACCAGCCTCGTAGTCATAGCAACTCTTAACTTTATGATGCCTTTACACATTCGACAGTGAAAAAAAATATTTGTCGTGTTATGAGAGATTGGCCCAAATAAATATTAGAATGTGATTCTCATATCGCTACGAGACTACGAATAATGTAGCAATAACACTCGTACCGCAATCAAATAATCAGCGGCGTTACTGTCCGGCGACATGCGAGGCGGCGATTACCGCCGCTAATCACGCCTAACTGGCCCGCATCCCCCCACCCCTCCCCCTCTCCGATTAATAGCGCAGATACCTCACAAGACACAGGTGCTATAAGCCTAAGTTCGGGAAAAGCTTTCATGAAACTTGGCCCATAAATTCGCACTTCCATAAAGGAAGTCGACTCCGCGCGGCGGGCGGGGTGGCAGTAAAACTGACATGATGCGATCTCGCAGATTTCCTCCGGTATGCAGGGAATCAAGTTTTTATCGTAAATTGGCATCATTTTTACGAGCGACGCACTCATCCCCGGATTGGCAGATTTGAATTTCGGACGCCCTCCGCCGCGGCGCCCTGCGCCCGCCCTGCCAGCCTGCCAGCCTGCCAGCCTGCCAGCTGATTGAATACAAATGGGCTTTTTAATTGCCCCTCAACTACTCGCCGGGCGGCATGTGTGCCGAAGCAGCACTTCACTTTTGGTAACCTGAGCGTGTCATCAACGTCAATACGATACGGCAGTTACGTTTTATTTATAACACGATTATTTTTTAAGCGAAAGCTATTAATCATTTTACAGAATGATAAATAAGTAAATTTTTTTTACGTATCTAATTCAGAACATGGTCGC
Organism: Pyrausta aurata; assembly: GCA_963584085.1. Taxonomy (NCBI): domain Eukaryota; kingdom Metazoa; phylum Arthropoda; class Insecta; order Lepidoptera; family Crambidae; genus Pyrausta; species Pyrausta aurata. Next base: position 13,253,870 of record OY757269.1, read on the forward strand.
TATGCCTGGTCTGCTAGATCATATTAGCAAAAAAAACCATGAAGAATTAAACACGCTCTCAAATTTTACCCCAAACATATTAACAGACTCGAAACAACTGAGCGAAATAATAATCTTTATTATTAAGATAACTTTGACCGATAACATAATACTACTCTTTGACTTAAGTATTTTATTAACCTAACCTCTCGAGGAAATCTTTCCGACTAATAACTTTTTATTTACACGATAATTACCTACTCCAAGTTTCCCAAGTACCTACATGTTATTTAAAAACTTACCTTATATCTAGTCTATGAAAAGGGTAACGGCCTAACGGCGTTGGTTAGTTCGCTGTGGTGCCGTGCGGCGCGAGGGCGCCACATGTGCTATAATGGGCCGCGTATGATCCCTCTAATTAAACACTACTCGTCCTCCCGGCTTGGTCGGGAACACGGGAACCACTAGCTAGCTACCAATCAATAAAACCGGCCTCCCGAGCTTTGTTCAAAACCAAACGTATTTATCTCTACACACACGGATATGGGTACTTCCAAATGGCATGATAGGTATTTTGAAAATTTATGTAGAGTCCCTACCTGAAACCTCTGGCTTGCAACTTGTTAGCTTTTTAGGCAAATTCTAGCTAGCTAGTCTCTCTCTCAAACCGTTACACGCAGGTGGTTGCAAAGAATCAATCTCATTGACTCCTTGATGTGAATTCCAGAAACTGTAGGTACGCTCCCCTTTGGGTGGAAGAAGCAACATCCGCTCGATGATTTGCAACTGTTATTGTATTATGGAAATGCATCTGTCACTTCTGTGCGTCTTTGCGTTTGTGATACGGCATCAAGTCATCAACAAAAGGGTTCGGCACGCGACCGAACATCTTTCTAGGACACATTGTACAAATCGCAACAGACGCAAAAGGTGTAATGAAACGCACGAGCTAAGGCTCTACAACGTAGAGGTAAAAATATAAAGGGGGTCAAATCTTTGGGGTCCAAAATATAATTAATATACCATTTGTATTAGCAAGGTTAGACTCGCAATATGTATGTTGTCCCGAAATCACTAACCAACTGTGACAGCTAGTGTGGCACCCCTCTTGATTTCTGATTTGTTTATTTCGATAGTAGTTGTATTGGGGCCTTGGGGGTAGGTACTTACTTACCTCACATTATTGTTATACTTATAAGAACGTGTAGATACAACTTATTTATTGTTGTGCTCGTGGTAGAGCATTCATTTATCATCATGGAAAACCCAAGTAACGACTACCTATATGTACTACGTGTGGTTTTGCTTATTTGATGATTGGCTGAGTAAGATTTCGAACGTTGCCCTTTATGGGGCAGAATTGAATAGATTGGATTGACACTCATTGTGCAGTCCTTTGTTGCAGATAAATTGTATATCAAACTATAAATGACGTGACTGCAATGTGTTGGCATGCAGGCGCTCGCCACACGAGGCAACCCCGAAGCAACCTAGGACACAGAAAATATAATAGTCTAGAAGCTGCATGCGTCTCTAACTATGGGCCTCATAAAGAAGCTCAAAATTACACAACGAGCGATGGAGAGGGCTATGCTCGGTGTTTCTCTACGAGATCGAATCAGAAACGAGGAGATACGTAGAAGAACTAAGGTAACGGACATAGCCCTGCGAATCAGTTAGCTCAAGTGGCAGTGGGCAACTGGGCAGGGCACATAGCGCGAAGAACTGATGGACGTTGGGGCAGAAAAGTCCTAGATTGGAGACCCTTCGACCAAAGGCGCAGCGTAGGACGTCCACCGACAAGATGGACAGACGACCTTGTAAAGATCGCAGGATCGCGCTGGATGCAGACCGCTCACAACCGGTCGTTGTGGAAAGCCATGGGGGAGGCCTATGTTCAGCAGTGGACGTCCTTCGGCTGATAATGACGATGAAGATGAGAAGCTGCATGCGAGTGTAGTAATAATATAATAGGGGTGATAGATAAGTGCTTGCGTCCGCGCCCGACTGACGCGCGGTGCGCAAGCGTATTGTATTACTTATCCTTAACATTATTAATTCTCCCTAAACCCTTATTTTACACCGACGCTGCGCGGACTGTCGCCTCAATTATGAGATGAAAAATCGTCGAGAGTTCCGTTCGACATCGACAATGCCGCTTCGCAAAAAGGCGAAAAATGTTATAATAAAGCAACGGAGTCGAGTGACAAACGAGCCCGCGGCCGGCACTGAATAATGCTCACAACAGCTGTCCGTCGCTGACTGTAGTACTGCGGAAATGTCTAGCTCCAACGACGCGTTTGTAACTCATGCTTTTCGGAAGTTAGAGGAAAATCAGCGTGTGATTTTGCTAATACATTCGAATGAATGATTGACATAGCATAAAACAAATAGATGACAGAGCTTTAATACGTTGTCGCGAAAAGGAGTTGCAGGAAACGTACCTTTTTAGGCAAGGTTAAAATATTTCCTGTGGTTAACCCGCAGAACTGTTGATGGTGTAATAAATAGTTGTCTTGCACTGTTTTGACTTCCTTTTAAATTAGATTTAAGTATGTTTAAACCATCCCCAAATATCGGTGGAAAGAAAAGCAACATACACACACAGCACCAGAAAAGACGAATTGCCATGCCTACCCACATTATTATGATTTGAATGTAATAGAGGAGGATTCTCCTTAACAGCGCTGCAGCAACGCTACAATAAGTTACTCGATTTTACAAGTGCCTTTTAGGCTTAATAGAAACCTTCACTGATTGGGCAGTCTTAATTGAATTTTGCATTATGAACTAGCTAGTCTAGTTAGGGCATATATTTTACGTCGTTATTACTAAGCTATTATGCCCTAAAACGACCGTCTACTTGATTAAAATCACGCAAGTTTTAGATATTAAAATGTATTCTGTGGCAATCTCGAAGCATAAATTTACCGGAGGCAAGTAAATCAGATTTTCATTAAATTTAATAAGGACCGTTTCGTAACTGTAATTGTTAGTGCGGTCTGAATACATTTATTATTATGTCCGTAGAGGCTCGAACTTAATTTAAGTGTTTTGAGAATATTTTTAAATAGTAAAAGGCAACGGTATATTAAAATCTACGGGGGATATTGCGCTAATAAATTAAAGAGACCTTCAAAACCGTTAATCCATTTTTCTCTCCTCGCTCGGGAGAGCTCCAGGAATAGCAGGCGAAGCAGGGAGGCGAGTGTAACTCTATCTTGATTTACTGAGCAATTTAGCGACCCGCGATCATTTTTTTTTCGGTAAAAAATAGTCGGAATGACTGAAAACAGCTTTAGGATGTATTTAATCTTGCTGTGAACCATCTGGGCCAGTTGTTAGAATAGAATAGAATAGAATAATTATTTATTTGACACACACAAATTAAAAATTACAAAGACAGAATGAGACAGAAAAAAACACAGATAAAAAATAGTGTGCCAAAAAGGTCCCCGCTTGTTAGATTATCATAAGTATAATACCTAGTTGTAATTTTCGAAGTTGTAAACCTTAGGCTGTTGACATTAGAAGCAATTAAGGTACAGTGAGAGTGACAAGTGTTGGGGCAATATCGCAGAACCATTTACGTCATATTAAGTAAACGCAAAGGAAATTGTAAAACAATGGCATGATATCGCGACACCACCCGCGGCTTAAAACATCGGCATCACGTCACATTATCGCGACTGCGAAAATATTTTGGTGGAATATGAAATCTATAAAAGATTATTTCTTCATTTCATGTTAATACTCATAACGTGCAGTTGCCAAACTAAAATCTGTAGAAATCACTCGTCTCTCTCGACCAATAAATATTAGTCGTGGCGTGGGTTTCTCTACAGCTCTACCTACTTAGGAGTAGCTTACAAATTATAGCTACATGTTGCGTCTTTCTCTGACCGTTGGTTATGTAGATGTCTCATTGTAAATGTATAAAATTATAATAGTAAATCAGACTTGAATGACTGAGGTCTGTAACAGAGCCTATTGTAGTAGTGCGCGGCCGGTGGAGCAGAAGCCCTTTGTGGCGTCGCCGCCGCGCGTCGAGCATTCTCCCTTTGTGGCCACCTACTGCGCTACTAGACTCTCTATACCTATACTTATTCGGAGGGGTCTATGGCACAATTATAATGGTAAATAATGCAAATGTTTGGGTTTACTTCGTACTAGTGAGTGTAAACAAGGTTGCAGTTGACTCTTCTTTTTCGTTGTGCTCTCTATCAGAATGGCTGATATTCGATTCCACTGAATAGATAAATAAGGTTACCTTCAGTGTTCGATTCCTATCAAATTCATAGTAGTACTGGATGTAGTAACGAGATGAAGAATGAAGACCATAGAGGCAAGTTTCGGATTACTTACTTACATATTTAAGTCAAGATAACCAGTAGCACAGAATATATAATAGTACTTCATCATCATCATCATCATTATCAGCCGAAGGACGTCCACTGCTGAACATAGGCCTCCCCCATGGCTTTCCACAACGACCGGTTGTGAGCGGTCTGCATCCAGTGCGATCCTGCGATCTTTACAAGGTCGTCTGTCCATCTTGTCGGTGGACGTCCTACGCTGCGCCTTTGGTCGAAGGGTCTCCAATCTAATAATAACAACAATAACTAAAAAGCGGTAACAGCCGTACCTAGGGCAGGTACTTAAACTGGCTTGGGAGCGAACTAACTTATAGTTAAGCAGTAAACTAAAGCCAATTTAGTGGAATTTCAGGAACGACGGATGATATTTATTTTTTCCTCCGTCAAATCTCTTAAGCCCTCGGATACGAGCGCAATTTACTAGCAATGTTCCCATGAATTCCGTTCCTATTTTTGGATCTCCAAAACCTCTTCGTTCCGCGAATCCCTTGCGGTGGCTCGGTCAAAACATATGTTTCCTTTGACAGAAAACAGCTGTTGCTCGTTCCGGTACCGTATACACTGAGGTAAGTAACAGTTGCGTTTCTGTTGGCTTGGGAATAAGGTCGGGGTTTGTTTGGCATATTACGATCAGCTGATCGTCTTAGTTGAGCGATGTTTACGGTGCGCGCGCGCAGTAAACAGGACGCGGCGGAAGGACACGTGTGATTTACGCCGGTACCTGGCCGCCGCCGCTGCGACGCCACTCCTACAACACCCTAGCCCTATGTGAACTTGCACCGAATACTAATTTAATTTTAGAATAGTTTTGTTTTTGAATTTATAGATAATTAAGGAACCCAGGCGCGGAAGTCTCGACGTAGTTCCCTGTAAAACCACCGGGTGGCGCTCGAAAAATGCTGAGACAAAATTGATATTTTCATGTATTAATTGATTGAGAAGAATGTTTGAATCTTGTATTGTAATTGTTTTAAAGATTTAGCTACGTAAGTTAGAAGGATATTCGATGGAGCAGAAAATCAGAATTTGAAATTGTCTACACGAAATGTCAAACATCTTGCAAAGAGCACAATGAAGATAAGTAAAGTGAGAAATGACTCGTATCAGCGTGATAGATGTTTGCATACAATGTTTGTAATAATTACATGAAATTAGAGGGCATACATCTGATTGAGCCTTTGGCATAATTCGCTCATAAGCACAGTATTTATTATAAATACCTTTGCACATTATAAAAATAACTTGTTTTGTAAGTCGGTAAAAAATTAACCTCGTATGTACGAGCTAACGAAGGGACCACCAAAACAGTAGCAATTATTTTCGTAGCATTCATTCGTAGCGTAGGTTCTTAGGTCTTTAACGCTCACCTCGCTCAACTTATCAATTATGCTGAACATCGGAAAGGCGGCCCGGCCCTTCTATTCTATCCCTTCGAGCAACTTACGATTACTGAATATGATGCGTGGATAATATAATTATTGATAATGCTTTATAATGCTTTGTAGAAATTATTTCCTATTTTACGAGAAGGTAGAGGCTATGTTCGACACAGTTTTATAAATGGTGCTACAAGGCTAATCATAACATAGGCAGGTACTATACTTAGACGGTAGGAGGATGCGCTGTAAGAAAAAAATACACGAAAGTACTAAGAGGTAAGACAATATTTTTATTGTTATCAGAGATCCTTTCAACAACTTTTTTCGTGGTATTGGGTCGGTTTATTATATACATATTTCGATCCCCTAAACTCACTTAATCACATTTGACGTCATTGTCATAATCAATACTTAAATTCAGTCTACAAAATCATTGGGTAATGAATGCTTCCAAAATTAAACTTACAAAAATCACATGTAAATAGGCGTCCAAGTTACCCCATATCACCTTATTGTTATCAATACAAGTAACTTTTTATGTACAATATTGTGCATCTACAAAATATCTGGTACAAAATGTGTAGGTGGCAAACTATCAAAATATAGTATTTTTTTTCTTACCTAAAAGCCTAAAGACATAGGACTTAGGGGCGTGCGTGTGTGACTAGCTATGTTTCATAGCTGACTATCTATACAATATTACCATTTAATTAAAGTATTTTTTACCATTCTGTGTCCGACACCACTTTGCAATACGAAGACAACTCCGCACAATCACTCATTCTCTATGTCTCTCAAAAAACACTAACATTTCTAAAATAAAATAAATGCGGTCAGAATTCATGTGCCTTATGCATAGGCATAAGCTCCAATGCTTTTAAAATGATGACTTACTCGATTCGTTTTTTTTAAGCATGATTCAAAAAAGAAAATGTTATTCTTTATAAAAATCACCAAACTTTTCCACTATCACTAAATACTTTACTCTAGTTTCATAACTCCTCATCAACCGAATATTAACTAACTTTTTACACTTTCCAAACATTGGAAGTGTACAGTGTACTGTACACTTGTACACTCAACTTAAAATAATCTTGTTCAAAGGAACATGGCGATAATAATACCCAAAACAAAATAATGGAGATTAATTATGTTTACATAGAAAATTATTAGTGCTGGTAGAACTATATTCATGTTAGATATATTCATTCACACAGATATTGTAATAATAAGTAAATGTTTGGCATAATATTACTAACTACAAACTCCTTCTAACCATGAGTACTGAGTAACAGCATCATCCCCTTAACATCAATGATGATATCAACAGATTTTTTAGCATATTATCTATAACAAGAAGTTTGAATGGTCCCTCGACCGTTTATGACGAGTAAAAAACTAATACGATTCAAACTTCCAGGGTGATAAAACCTCGGTATACTCTGTGATAGCAAGACCGCAGCACGCGTCAGTCATCGACGGGCGCGGGGGCGGTGGCGGCCGCGAAGGTGGCGTAGTTGGAGTAGAGGTGGTACAGCCAGGGGTATAGCAGCGCGGCCCGCGGGCGCCGGGCCTCTCAGGACTTGCCCTCCTCCTCCTCTTGGCCCTCGTTCTCGCTGCTGGACGAGGACCCTGCCTCCTGCAGCAATAACACTGTGGCTAGTATACAAGCAGCTAAGAGCGCCGTAGTGTGACTTTTTTATCAAAAATTTATAAACCGTCTAACACCACCACCGGTGTGGTGGTGGTGTTAGATGAAGAAGTGTCATAGAATTATTATCTAAAAACAATGCAATAAACTTGTTACACACCTGCGCCCACAGACTTGCGTAGCTCTGCTGCTCCGCCACCAGCGCCTCCTCGGCCTCGATCACGGCGTTGAAGATCGTCTTCTTGATCTTGATCTGCGTCGGGAAGGGGAACCGCTTCGTCGACTGGCACATGCTGTTGAAGAAGATGTCCAGCGGGTCCGGCGCCGGCGGGTCGCGGCGGCGCGCCTCGTACTGCGCTTCAGTAAACTGCCTCTTATTTTGGCTCTTGCACAGATAGTCCAACTTCCTATCGATAAGCGTTAACTGCTCGCAGCTCTTCCTCTTCGGAGAAGATTCGGCTTCGGAGTCTGATTCCTCGGCGGACGAGTGGGCGTCCGTGCCGTTGGTGTGTCCGTTGGGCGGCGGCGGCGGCACGTAGCCGGCGTCGGTGGGCTTCTTGCGGTTGCTCATGTAGGGCTGCAGGAACTGCATGAGCCCCATGTACTTCCAGGGGTAGTTCTTCTTGGCCACGTTGCCGGGGTCCTTGGCCAGCATCTCGCTCTGCCGCTTCAGCGCATCGCGGTAGCTGTCGCGGAGCTTCTTCCATTTCAGCTTTACTTCTTTCACTGGAAATTAAATGTAGAATTAAATTATCACCGTTGATTACTCAAATGTATATTTATTACACTGTCAACTGTCATGTTTTGTAGAAAAAGGTAAATAACACATATCTACTAAGAACAGAACCAAACCTTTAAGAAGTAACAGTGCCTAGTTAATTAAAAGTTTAAGATTCGTAATGGGGATTTAATCGCCTAATAAAAAACCGTCTAGAAATGTAACATCGCAGTTTCAATTAAGTTTGATTAAATCCTGGACCACTGCAATAAAATGGGTCGCTCCTGAAACAACAGGGTCCCCGATCCCAAAGTAAAGCAATTGTAATGAAAGACAGTAAGTATGTTATTTGTTTATGGGGTAATGGTTGGTTTCAGTTCAACTCAAGTCAGATTCACAAACCACATAATTATCATTGCACGTCGTGTTTTG
>OY757270.1:0-376055 GCA_963584085.1 Pyrausta aurata
AAAATTCGTATCGTGGCTGACATGGTATTTGACCCCAAACGAATAGTGATATAATATAGTAATGAAGAAAAGCCATGGCACGTATGGAACCATATTTCATTACGACGCACAGTGATTTGTGACATCAGTCTTACCAGTCTCGAAATGTTTTAGTTCTTTGACTTTGTTTGTATGCACCATCATTATTTACCATAATTCAAGCAAATAAATGAATCTAAATCTGAAAAAACATTTTTACGCTGTCATAGGTACCAGGTAGACAAAGTACTCAATCCCCCTTTTACAACTATAAAAGTAAAATCACTGCGCAACGTATTTGCTATTTTTAAGCACAATATAAAAACCGGCCAAGTGCGAGTCAAACCCACGCAATAAGGGTTCCCAAAAATATAAAAATATTTTTGACAGCAAAAGAAACTTTTTTTTAATTGTTATAAAATTCACAGCTCTTATTACAAAAAAATAAGCTCATCTTACATTCTAGACTTACAACCAATAACGAATTTACTTTATATGAATATAGCAAGTAAAAAATCTTTGTTTTTCATTGTGTTTGTATAAAGGAAAAAGTTTTATTTGCGGTTGTTGAAAGCGTCCTATATCTCGAAAACTAAAACTACTTGTTCGATTTCGGTTCACACCATTTTTTGTTTTAGTTTCATGTATGCCTTGAATGACATATTCTTGAACTTTATGTATAAGAATCGTAAAGCCGTAAACAGAATGTATCTACCCTCCAAGTTTCAGCTGTGTGATGATGCTAATACACTTCTGGACACATCTATTGGCCCACCTTAGAGTTTAGGTTTCGACGGCCCCTACCGAAATATTTTTGCTAGATTGAACAAAAACTGTTGATGCAGTTTTAAACCTGATACATTTTACTATCTTTTTCGATCGTATTGTTTTAAATTTGAATTCAGAATACCATACGACATGGAGCTTTAATTTTATTATTATATATTTATTATAATTGATTTTTGAATAAAAATCTAAAGATCATCTCCCATTCCTCTTCTATGGCAGTTTTTAACTACTGCATCGTCAGGGCAACTGGCTGACGAGCCCTAACACGTCTTTTTAGCTCGTCCCACATGTGCTCAATGGGGTTCATGTCTGGGCTTCTGGCTGGCCAGTCCATAACTGTGATGTTCACATCCCGAAGATATTCCCTGACGATGCCGGCCGCATGGGCTCTTGCATTATCATGAATAAAAAGGAAATTTGGGCCCACATAGTCCGCGTATGGTATCACGTGAGGTTCTAAGCACTCACGAATGTACCTTTCAGCATTTAATGTTGGCAGCCGTGGTCCTGTAACAACCTCAAATTGAGTTTTGCCGCTCGCGGATATACCGCCCCAGACAGTCCATGAGCCACCTCCATAAGCAACCCTCTCTTCAAAGCAGCATTGTGCGAAACGCTCTCCCTTACGTCGGTAGACCTTCTTCCTTCCATCATTGCCATGTAACACAATTTTAGACTCATCAGAAAAGAGTACACGTCTCCAATCTTGCTGTGTCCAATTTAAATGACTGCGTGCGAAATGAAGGCGCGCTGTTCGGTGGGCTCGCGTTAGTTTGGGCCCATTAGCTGGCTTGTGTGGTACCATATCGCGTTCTTTTAACCTTCTCAGAACAGTTCGAGCGCTCACAGGTACTCCGTGGAAGTCGCGAAGTTGGTTTTGTATCTCAATGGAGGTAAGGTGACGATTTCTCAAGCTGGTCGTCACGATGAATCGATCCTGCCTTTCAGTTGTGACCCGAGATCGTGGCCTTCCTTGGTGACGAACAAAGCCGCCAGTCTCTCAGGTACCTCTGATAAACATTTCGGACCGCAGATCGACTTAAATTAAGTTGAGCACTCACGTTTCTTTGGCTGTGTCCGGCCTGAATAAGTGCCACAGCTTGGGCGGCGACTTCAGGTGAGGTATCCATAGATTATTGATAGAACCTCACCTTAATGTTAAGAATAAGTAATGTTTGTTGCAAAACCAAAGATATCAATCACTTTTTCAAGAATTAAATCCAAGTAAACCAATAAAACCAAGTTTTCTTAGTATTCGATTGTTTGATATCAACAAACAGGCTCCAAATTGTCTTTTGTTTCTTTAAATTCTGTGTTCGAAATTCAAAAAAAGACTATTGAATGAAATTGTGAATGTGCCAGGTTCATAAAAACTGCATAAAAACTTTTTGCTCGACCTAATATACAATTTTAGCTAGGACCAAACGAAACTGAAAATACAAGGTGGGCCAATAGATGTGTCCAGAAGTGTTGTTTCAAAAATAAACATGTTGCATGTGTATGTTGCACAGTAAAATGTCCAGACACACGTCTTCCTAAACCCATTTCACAAAACAACCCCGTCGGGGTCATGTTCCCGGGAAAAAACTGTGTATTCTTTACAGGCTGTTTTATTTTTAGCTGAAAAAGAACTAGACATTATCAGATGAAGGTGTTTGTTAGCGAGTGTAGGTGGAAGGGTTGAGGGCGCGGGGCGCGGGCGGGGCGAGTGCGTGATTGATCACCGCTCGCGCCGGGATTGATGTGTTTTTTACGAGCTCTTTCCGATACAACCTGGTACTAAACTCGTAGAACTCCACAACCCTTAGACATGGTAATAAGAACCAAAATTTTAAATACTTGTTGTACTTGGGCGGGAGTCCCACCCACTGTTTTGTGAACTTCTCTTAAAGATGCCATAATTTTGAACGGTCTGAAGAGCTTCTGTAACGAGTGTGTACATATCCTTCACGTGTGGAATTTATTCGTTTCGTGTATATTCTGTATGAACTGTTCTATTCTAATATTTTGTGGTTCTATGACCAAAATATAACTGTACGATTTTTGGTGAGATTATTTTTATCTAATACTAGCTTTTGCCCGCGACTTCGTCCGCGTGGAATAGTGACTTCTTTCTCCCGTTTTTTACACATTTACCACTATATCTTTGCTCCTATTGGTCGTAGCGTGATGTTATATAGCCTTCCTCGATAACTGGACTATCCAACACAAAAAGAATTATTCAAATCGAACCAGTAGTTTCGGAGATTAGCGCGTTCAAACAAACAAACAAACAAACAAACAAACAAACAAACAAACTCTTCAGCTTGATAATATTAGTATAGATGACGTATACCAATCAAATAATATGATCGCACACGTATTGAATGAGATGTGCAGTGAATAGGTACAATAGGTAATAGTGTATGTAGTAGTAACCTACGGAGACACTCTTTGCTGAAACCAGTGTCTTAACTGTGCGCCAGCTTTACACACTCAAAGCATGTCTAAAGATGCGTCGCAAAGTCCTGCGGTCCGTGAAACACAAATATCTTGTGCGAAAAAGAACTTTTAAGGTCCCGAAGGTAGCAGTGGCTTTGCGCGTAGACTGCCAACACAGGTGCTGTCGTTCATACATGAACCCAGAAGCAAAATTGTGTGACATTATAGCTATTACCTTAAAAATACCGGCTAAGTGCGAGTCGGACCCGCCTTGTATTTGAAGTTATATTGCGGTTGATGAAAATGTGCAATATCACAAAAACTACTGGTTCGATCTCATTCAAACCAATTTTTGTTGAAAGTTTTTGTTGAGATCTACTATTTTATTTATTTATTTATTTATACTTTATTGCACAACCAAAAACTGTACAAAAGGTGGACTTAATGCCGTATGGCATTCTCTACCAGTCATACCTTTGGGCTAAGCAGAAATGATTGTGGGCGTCATATATATTTTCTGAATTTTTTACTTTCTTAGTTCAATAGTTAAAGTCATTTTACCACTTTGGAAGCATCTATATATAAAACACTAGCTTTTGCCCGCGACTTCGTTCGCGTGAAATAGTGACTTCTTTCTCCCGTTTTTTACACATTTACCACTATATCTTTGCTCCTATTGGTCGTAGCGCGAGCCTATAGCCTTCCTCGATAACTGGACTATCCAACACAAAAAGAATTATTCAATTCGAACCAGTAGTTTCGGAGATTAGCGCGTTCAAACAAACAAACAAACAAACTCTTCAGCTTTATAATATTAGTATAGATATAAAACGTTATAAAAATGGTTTTAAAAACTTCAATATCCTTTTAAAAGTCATACACACACACACACACTACATCATTTAATTATCAATATCATCCGTCGCAATCCTGTAAGAACCATCGGGTGCCCATAACACAGCCATAACGAGATTGCAATGTGTTAAATATCTACTCATCAGATCAGTTCCATGTCATTATATTGCATTCACATTGTCACTTAAACTAAACTAACTACATTGGTGGCAATGTAAGGAAGAAGGCATCCTGCCGACCAATTCCAATAGAAGTAAAACCGTAACTTTAAAAAAACAACATGCAACATAACCAAAATATTATGTTTATTGCTTTTTAAAATACTCTCCTATACATTTTAAACACATTTTTTCATGCGATGGAATTTTTTTTTAAAACAGGAGGACCACAGATCTAAAGGCATGTTTTCTATGTGCTGATTGAACGCTATCACTGCCTCTTCGGAGTTGGTAAAAGTAAAACCTCTCATCGAATCTTAGATTTTGGGGAAATAACAGAAATCACAGGGTGCTAGGTCAGGGCTATGGGCAGCATGGTTGACGAGTTGTACTTTTTCGGAAGCTAAAAATGACTTTGTTTTGTTGGCTGTGTGTGAAAAAGCGTTGTCATGATGTAGGAGAACTCGGCTTTTAGGTCGTCTTTCGTGAACTTTTTCTAACACCCTGGGTAAACAAATGGTAGAATACCACTCAGCATTAACACTCTATTGATCTTAAAGTGGAATTGTAGGCACAGATGTGATCCGTAAATGAGGATAAAAACGCGATATTTTTTTAACATAGTTTCTTGCCTGCCTCACTTTTGTTGGCCTGATTTCATTTTCAAACATCCATTAATAAATTTCATGTTTATTTTCGGGTCCAAAACAATAAATCCACGTTTCGTCTCCTATGAGAATGTCATAAACAGCATTAGAATGTCCATGGTCGTACTTCAGTAGCGTCTGTGAGGACTATTACACGCGAGCCCGCTTCTGCTCCACTGTCAGTTCATGAGGGATCCAACGACAGCAAAGTTTCCGAACGTTCAATTCTATGAGTTAAATTTTCTGAATTTGTCACATAACAATCCCCAATAGTCCTCAAATTGTCTCAGGTAATCCGCGGGTTTTCTTCAATTGCCGCTTAACAGTACCCAAATTATTTTCGTTGACGACCGATGAAGGCCGCCCTTCACGAAATTCGTTATGTAAATAAACTCGACCTCTCTCAAATTTAGCAAACCATCGCCTCACGGTGCTCAAAAAAGGAGCTTCTCCCCCAAATGCATTTCGAAGACGAGCGGCGCAGTCTTGCGGAGGGAGAGAGAACTTTTAAAATTATAAAAACTCATCACTCTAAAATCTTTTCAAATAAATTCCATTTTCGTTGCGTATGTACAACTTTGATGTGTGACAATAAGCAATTGTCAAATTATTTCCCACCAATAGTTTTTTTTTACTAAGAAGGTTGCAACGTTTGAAAAAATATAACATTCGAAATTCAAATAGTTCCGATTAGCTAGAAGTGCAAAACTGTCAGTGTGCCCCATCAAAGAGAATATAATCACTTGCCCCATGTACAAGCAACTATGCTTAGTGCAGAGACCGCCGTCACATTTGTAAAATGGTTTGTCATTTTATGGGAATAAATATATTCTTATTCTTATTCTTATTTACACATGCGTGCAAAATCGGGACAGGTGAAACTAAGTTACTAAGTACTAGAAGGAAAAGGAAGCATTTGCATCCGAATTAGTATATTCTCATCGTAAGTAAAGAACGTTCTCCCACTTTAGCGCGTAATAAGTGGAGCACTGATCATAAAAAATCTACTGCCAATAGATTGTTATACAAGGGGAGAAAGCGACCCATTTCACGCGAGATGTTTCTGGCGCTCGAACGAAGTGAGAGCGCCAATAATTCGAGAGTGAAATGGTGCTTTCACCCGAGTTAAACATACTATTTTTCATTTCGACTGTGAGGAAAAACATTAAATTTATAATAGTGGTTGTAGATGTCATGGTCAGGTATTATGTAGTACAGCGAGAAAGCAACACTCAAGTTCTTGCACAAAAAGACAGTTAATTTACAGTTCTCCAAACATCTAACATGATTAGAAAGAATAACGACATGAATACATGAAAACATGTATTCATGTCGTTATTCTTCGTTTGCGTCGTTATTCAGTACGAAAAAGCAGACGATACGAAATAATTAAAATCCTTGTAAAAAATCATCTTTAGACATACTCTTACTACTAATCTGTGTAAAAAATATCGATCGAATTTTCCCCACAGATAATAAGTAATTGTCAAAATTTAAAAAAGTAGGCATAGAGTTCAAAAACAAAAAATGACACTGACAATGTAAAAAAAAAGTGTCATCTTGGTATTATGGCGGGAAGCCGAATATTTTAATCACAGATTAGTAAATGTATTTTTTAATTATAGATTGAATCAATTGAATATTTTTATATCAACGATCATAATAAACATGTTTTTCAATGTATATCTAAGCAAAAATGTTTATTATTTTTATAATATGATGTGACTCAATTATCTTTGATCCAAGCTTTGACTGCATGCCTTGACTCTATACTATACCATGCCAATTAAAACTAAATAACTTTCCACCCTAGGGATGGATAAGCTATTTTCCACCCGGCTATCTACACAGGAAAGTGCTATTTTCCGAACAGGAGAGATGAAAAATATTTTATCCGACAGATTTCGTTTGGGTGTAAGGTAACTTAAATAATCGCATCCCGAAAACACCCGCGGCCCGTTTTTTCCGTCGTTCCGGGTTGCAGTGCCGCAATAAATTTCTAATCCCGGTTTTTCCTGTGCGGGAAATTGTAATCTTGTTGAATTCCGGTGTTTGCAGGCACCCTGCTCCCGCGCTTAACTTTGGAATAATTAGAACAGCAGATAAACGCTCAGCTAGGAGACGCGTTTTATGTGCGCGATGCTTATTAGCATTTGTTTGTGCTAGTTTGATTAGGTACATAAACGGTCTCTTCGAAACACTTGCTCGGCAATGATAGATTATATGTCATGTTTGGTGAACTCAAAGTGACTCATTCTATCTCCAGAAACGTAAGATTGTATGTAAATCCATTATCTCCCTAGGAAATAAATGTGATTTCAATTTTGAACACGAGCTCGGATGTACGAGCGCGCATACTCAAAAAAGGTTAGGATTCGAAAATCGGATTGGCCAAGCACGCTGGCTAGGTATGTCTAATGTCTCCACATTTTATCGCCTGTTCGGTAGACAAAAGAACTGTCATTGTTTTGAAAGTACAATTATAATTGAATCATTTATTAGGGTTTCGTACTTTAGGGGTAAAAACGAAACCCAATTACTAAGACTTCGCTGTCTGTGCGTCCGTCCGTCTGTCTGTCTGACACCAGGCCTTATGTCAAGCGCCGCTTTAGATAGACAGTTAAAATATGCATTTTTCTGTTGCCGCTACATCAGATTAAGCAGTAATTGCCGGTAATTTGTGAAAACTCAATTATTAATTTTAGCACAACAAATACTAAAAGCAAAATAAAATAAATATTTAAGAGCTCTCTTACAACTAACTCGAATTTGGTATTTGGCATTTTTTGCTCGTCTAAGGACCAATATTCCTATGGTTAGATAAAACTTATCAGACTGATAAATTATAAAACGACAGATTTTAAAAAAATACAGTTAGGAATGATTGCTGACAATTCGGTAACGTTTTCAAATTAGCCATGTTGTATTTTGTTCAACAAATATTTCTTATCTGACTTTAAAAATCAGCCCTTTGTCAAAGATATAGAAACCATCGTGCGCGTGTCCGACTCGCACTTGGCCGGTTTTTAAATATTTAATTACGCATAGTTATACACATAATCAAGCTTTTCTCGGTGTTTATGTTATTAATATGGTAAGAAAAAAGGTTTATATAGCATTACCTATACTCTGATTTTTTATTAGATAGACCAAAATGACATTTGGCCACTTTTTCGCAATTCAAAAAAAGTGATGTCCCTAAGTAATCGAGAAATCGAATTTTTATTCAGTTGATTTGTTATACTTATTATATTATAATAAAATGGTTATAAATAATTTGCATCATGCCGGAGTACATAAAAGCTTTGATTAAAACGATTGTTACTAAAAAAACATATTGAAACTTTAACTTGTAATTTATTTGATACTGCATGTTTGATAAAGTTTTCAAATATTGTAGCACTGCCTAAAATTGGAAGATTTTTTTGTAGGTACAAGTGACCTAAGATTGCCTTTTTTACTAAATAATAACTTAGATAACTTCAATTTCTCTTCCTTTATTCATTGCAATATTTAATATTTTACATTGATAATACAAGTTGTTAAAATCGCACAATTTAAAAATCATATCACATGGTCAATTGCTCCATAATAATCGATTCATTACAACACTAATGTACTACGCTTGCAACGTTAAATAAAAGTTTGATTGAAGCCGTCATTCTGGTCTATTTAATTAAAAATATAAGTATAAGTAGATATTTGATATACAAATTTCATATCATCTTGATCGTTATAGCACGTACCCATCCGTTAAAGGCAGGCAGTTAGTTTGCTTCAGAAATTTAACTTTTAATTTACTCAGCTGAAACTGAATTATTTAATAAAAGTGACAAATATTTATTCTGCCATAAGGTAAAATATATGTGTTCTATTGTAAAAGCATGTTAAAAGCTAGCCTGTTTTGAACTGGATTCCGTTTTGGCTCTTTTTGCATTGCGAATGATGAATGATGAAATCTTTTTAAAGAATCATAGACAGGCCCTGGCCAAGGCTGAACAGCTTTACTAGAGCAAGCTTGGCAGTATTGATGTTGTAACAAGATACACCTACCTAGTTCCAGCTGTGTGATGCTAATGGTTTCAGAATATAGTGGCTGTGACAAATGGACGGACAGACAGACAGACAGACAGATAGACAGACTTGACGAAACAATAAGGGTTCCATTCTTTGCCATTCGGCTACGGAACCCTAAAAAAGGGAGGAAGACCAAGATTAAGCTATATGAATCATACAAAGCAAAATTGATATGTTCAAGAAAAACAAGAACAAGAACAGGTCAAGATATTAGCGGTATACAGCGTAAATATGAAAAAAAACTCCACCGACAAGAGCCTAGCTCTTTTGATGATGAGAGTGACCGGTAATTCGATACATTCCCTTTGAGGGGTAACGGTAGAGCTCATTTGCAATAGATTATTTCATGATGTATCCTAGACGATAGTGATTACTTTTTAAGATATTCAAGTTTTTGTGCTTTTATTTTTATATTTCTTATAAGTAAATATGATCATTTTGATGATATTTTGTTTGTGTCTCATTATGATGTTATTTTTTCTAAATAACAATAAGATGTAGTAATACTCTAAAGCTTTATGCTATGCACGTAAACTGGCCAGAAATATTTTTATTTATTATTTTTTATATTTTTTTACAAAATCAATTGCAAATGAGGTCTACTTTTACCCCTCCAAATAAATAGTTATGTTTAATGCCTACACCTAAAAATTGAGGGCTTTTTCATCTCATCAGTATCATTCGCTTTATCTACGGCAGAACATTTATTGTAGTTCGGTGTAGCAATACTTACGAGTATTGCCACACCAAACATAATCTTCTCGAATCGCTCGTTATAAAAAAATAAACAGTAGCAAAAAGTACCTACGATAATTTTACAATATACTCACGATTGTAATGAGTGACTTTTATCACATAACCGAGGTTGGGAGTCAGAATAATGACGCAACTTTCAATGGAAAAAAGTTTTTCAATTGGATCGCTATCAAGTTAATGTCGTAATGTTATAAGCATGTTCCTTTTTACGGAATCATGTCGTAGTGGCTGGTGCCGCGACGCGACGTCGCTGCGGCAGGAAGCGTGACCTTGCATTTTTATGAGATCCGTTCAGCGATAGGGAGGAGCTGAGCCGCGGCGCCTAATTTGATTTATTCGCCGAACCCCAAAGATTAAAAGTTTCAGCGAAGACGCGCGCCGCTCGCCGTCGTTAATCGGACGATCAATCAACTCGACGCGATAGCACCATCGGATAGCGCACTCGATTTAAGTTCAAAGATTATGCATTCTTTCAACGTCAACAATAATTTCTTGTGACATCCGCTTGATCCGTTGTTTAAGTTTAGTAAACAGGCTTGTTTGTTTGAATATTAATTTCTTCATCGATCGTAATAGTAAAGTTACGTTACCAGCGGTTGAAAATTTAGGATTGTGTGTGTTTAGAAGAAAATCTACCATAACCATATGTCGGAATGGCTATATTAATGACCATTGGTATTTTTTCTTTAAATCAAACACAATCGTAAATATTCAACCTCTGTTAAAGTAACTTTATTGGGCCTTCGTTAGAAATCATCAACTTCAGTGGAATCATAGCAACGTTGAATATAAGATTGAAATTCATTCATTCTTTCTCACCTTACCTATATGGTCGAAATTGAGAGCTGGAATTTTTTCGAAATTAATTCATCGCAACACTTAAGCTAATGCATTCAAATGCAGAGCAGCTTTACTGTCAAAGCAAGATCGTATACCCACCAAGTACTCGCTTTGCATAGCGAAATACATTAACAAAACGCGTCGAAGATTAATTAAGAGAGCAGGTTTAATAGAAAGCGATAACACTCGTATAATCTTAATAGAGCCTCTACTCGATGATGGCGGGTGCGAGCTCGTCCCGAGATAATTGAATCTCGCAGTCGAAACTACTATCGGGCTGCGTAGCTTGACGGCCGTGCTTATCATTATGCAGCAACATCTATCCTTTAAAGTTATTGATTAAATTAACATATGTTTTCGTATTATTAACCTAGGATCTGATAAGACAAACTTAAACTCGTGCTTTCCAAAAATATGGTCGATATCTCAATTTATTAAGCACACACAGGACAAGTAGATGCGGTTCTCGATCTCGAATTAGAATTGTATAATAAAGTTTCTCTTCTACATAACCAAGATAAAAAACGTGCTTAACACATTTAGTACCGTGCACTCCGGCCCGAGAGCGCGAGAACTATTCCAGCGGTGCCGACCACTCGGGCCCGAGTTTACGGCGACGCACGGATCCGAGTGCTTAGCCTCCAGCACGCTGTGTGTCGACTAATCGGATCCGAGAGTCTGTATTTTTTTATTTAATAATAATAGCGCATTTAAAAAAAAACGTTTTAAATTGCGCTTTCCTGGGATTTTCGTCATACATTTTTAATGCACGAAAAGTGTCAAAAAGATCACGGCATTTATTATTTACCGACACATAAATAGGCTAGTTAGTGGTAGCACCGTCACATAATATTAATAAATAGACACTGTGCCAAATAATTAGATACGCATAAAACGGACGTTTTAAGAGCTGCAAAGGATGTAAATAAATCAAACTATGATTAAGAAGACCAAGTAATACTTTTAAGTAGCCACAATTACGTAGCAAATTTTAGAAAACAAGCTGTGCATAAATTTTGAAACTAACGCGTTTATAAAGCCTGTTTGAAAACGTTTTTTCCAGGCATATTTTGCGTTGATTGTGACTAAGTGTCAGACTAGCTTGCACGTTCAGTCGGCCTTATAGCAATATAAGATGCGTTTTTGTGCATCGCGTGACTAGCTGCCCGTTGAATTCAGAAACCGTTTTCGTGATTTCATCACAAACGTTCATATTAGTTTCAGAAAATAATACGAAAGTACCATATTCCACTTTTAATTGTAGCTTTGGTTTATTTAAAAATAATTGACAGTGACAATGACAATCTTTAATTAGTTTTATTTAATATATGATCCCAAAACTGGATAACTGTAAAATCTGAGTAACTAATTGTAGTTATCTGAAGCAGCTTTATATAATGTCATTTTACTACACGTTCGAACAGTCAAATTATTGGGAATTATGACTTTTTGTATTTTGTGCTTATTACTTAATTCAACTTTTAATTAAGCGCAAGATAATGATTTGAGTTCGAAAACACTTACGTTTCGTCTACGATGATCACGAACATACGTCGCAAATCTCAATCCAAACTATGGCACATATAGAACAATTGAATAAAACACATAATCGTGAGTTGTATCACAGTCACAGCGTTCGCGATCGCGAGGTATCACATGCCTGTCACTGGGTCACTTGCGAGCGGTCGTGAGCGGTCGTGAGCGGAGCGAGCGCGGCGTGGCCAGCGGAACGATGCGAGCGGGCGGCGGCGGCCGGGGCGGGCGGGCGACTGAGCGCGAGCGAGGGGCGGGCGGCGCCTTGCGCGCTGCAACCTTACGGATTTTCATTATTATTCATTATTATGAGAGAACATAATCGAATAATGACGATCGTTAACCAAAACTTAAAATTTTTACACATTTGCTTTGAATGAGTGTGGATTTGAGTTTGCTTAGGCTTTTAATGACTATAATTTTTAAATTGATAATATTTTTTAAATGAATTTTAACAAAAGACTAAAACGAATACGGTATCACATTTAAAAGCACTTGTTACTGTACAGTTATCATTTGATGACTGCCTAAAGTAATTTGTTAATGGTTGGCACTTAAAAGTGTTCAATATAAAAATTCTGTTGAAAAAAAGCTAAAGATGAAGGAGAGTATATTTGAATAAAACATTAGTACTAATTAAATGTAAAGTTTGTCAAAAACGCAAAGTGTTCGCAAATGTTTTTGTAATGAGCACCGGCCCCGGGCCTATTAGGTACGCGCCCTTATCGACTGCGCGCGGGGCAGGGGGCGGTGACGTCACAGCGCTCGCGGCGGCATTCGCTCAACAGACGGCAAAGCCTTCGCGTGACTCTTCTAAGAGCTAGATTTATTACGATGATAAAGATGATTTTTAATATAACAAGCTGCTCATATTTTACTTATAACGAATAATTCAAATATGGAACGTGATTTCGTATGAAATATTTGGCCGATAGCGATAACCAGAACTTATTACAACATCGTGAAACATGCCGTAAAGTTCGTACTGCGATTCGCTACTGGTTGGTTTCTCTTTATTTTTCAAGGTACAAAACACTGCTGTTCTTCAAAATGTCACTATTGAGTAAACAAAAACGTATTTGATATTTTAAAATTTCGCTTATGCTTACATACAAAGTATTGGTTATGTATGATATATTCTAGCAAATAAACAATTTGATAATTGATTAATTTACAGTTTAAGTATATTTTGGTTCCAAAAAATAATTAAATGTTTGAGGCTATGTAACTTACTAACTAAGCTTTTCATTATAATAAATAAATACCCTGAAGAGAGAAGAGAGATATGACATCAATTGTTTAGCTACTAGTATTAAATTATTTCTAAGAATATAATACTAGTATTACTATTGAGATAATATTAGTATTACTTATCATATAAATCGATCTGGAACAGTTTTATTGTCAGTCGTAAACATTAAATAAAAATACAATTTAAACAAATTGTGAACCGACGCGATCCCTCGAGCTCCCCAATGCGCCACAACATAGGACCTTGAAGTGAACTTAACTCTTGTTACAAAGTTGTAAAAGGTCAGCAATACATCGGCAAAAGCAGTTTACAAAACCTACAGTATGTGAGTTTCAAAATTTCTAAAGTAACAGATAGCTTTACGCTCTACTAGACGTTATGCATAACGGAGTATTTACGTGACTGTTCTTTAATCAAGTTTCTAAAAACGTACGATTTCGGAGTGAAAAGTGTACTAAAACCTTATCTATATTATTCACCATTTATTATACCTACCTACAGTGTTAGTCATTGTCTTATTTTCAGAAGCATGCTATAGGTCGACCGCAAAACTGAGACGTTTCTGACGTCACTTTTGTCGCTTTTTTTTTCATTTCCCTCCCAATTAATGTACTCCTTATCATTGCTATAAATTAAACAATCTTTCTTTTACCTTGAAGAAGAACATTTAATTCATAATCAAAAATATGAAGTACATTATTTGGGAGAAAAATACAACAAAATTGACGTCAGAGACGTCTCAGTTTCGCGGTTTACCATAATAAGGTGTAGGTAATACTTCATTCAAAGTTAAATTCTAGATCGTCTAGTGCTTAGCAAACTTGTGGCTCGAATCAACCTCTGGAGGCGAGGGTAAGAGGTGTCGATTTGAAATATTATTATAAGCCACAATTATATTGAAGTGCATTTGAATTGCTGATTGTTTCCTCGCTTCGATTTTCGCCGCTATTGTAATAAATTCAGCGGCTATTTAATATAGTCTTTACTTTTATCACGAGTCCCTTCCCGCCCGAACGGTGTGCGTGCGGGCGCGATAAAAAGAAGATGTATTTTACACCTGCATTAACATACGAACCCCATAAAATTAAATGTGACTCGCGTAAAACGTTAGAGAAATACGCAGACAATACTGTTCTAACAAGCTTGTGCGAGTAGGTAACAACAAGAAAGGTAATAAAAATAAAATTTTGCCTGCGAACAATAGCTCTATAACAATAACGTGTGATTGTCTGAAAATAAACACGGGAGATAATAATTTTATATTCATATTTTGCATTTTTATGTAAGTACGCTAAAAAACTTTTATAATAACCGTGTAATTCAAACGCTTAGTACTTACACAACGAATTTATTTTTATAATCGTCCTCTCATATAAACATTCTCGAGACCACCATTCTGGTGAAATGTAAAAGCTGGATCTAAATGAAGAAAATTCATTCAAAAATGTTGTCAGTAAAAGCTTCAGTACAAAAGAGAACAACTGTCCAACTGAAAATAGTTTTGTGACGGTCGCAGTCGCAGCGAATGCGGCACTCGTGCCACTGTGCGGGCGGCGCTAGTGGGTACATATGAGTACGTGCTAAGTGACGGTCTCGCTGCAGTTTTCACGAACTTCCCCGTCACGTGTGCTTTTGTCTCGGAGAGCACACACTCTGAGCGAACATGATAAAACTTGGAACTAAATGTTAAGTTGACGTTACTAAGCACACTAACGCGGACGGAGTTCTGAGGTGTGACGTCAAAAGAAAAGCGCGCCTGTGAGGAAAAGTCATATTCTGAATTTGTTGTTAACTTGTTTAAGCGCCTTCTTTAGCGTAATAATACATAATGACCATATCATATTCAATTTTATTTAATTTATAAAATTTCTACGTTATTCAAATCTCTAACTCATACCAAGTAATTTCACTCATGAAACAAATTACATGAACTTTGAACGAAATAAATAGCTTTTTCATGTTTTTATAAGAGCCTTAACGTCTGTTATTGTTAATTATAATTACATCTCCCAATAACATCGCCACCGTTGAGTAATTCTTACGTGAATGCTACTGTGAGTAGGTAAAACATGAAAAAAATTATGTAGGTGCGTCGAAATCTATAGACTTTTATCTAAAAGTGAAGCTACTTGTCAGTAAAAAATAAGGAGTATGTCGTTGAAGTACCTACGTTTCATTCAATTACAATAAATTAGAGCGATCTCGACACTGACAAATTGCGTCTCTCTTTGCGTTTTATTTACTGTTTCCTGCCCGCTTATTATTTTGTAAACAAATAAAACATTATTAGGATGTTGTTAATTTTATTACGTGGAAACACTCAAGTTCATAAAAGAATCAAAGGAAATACAATATTTTGAATATTGTTCGTATTTATTTTGACATATGTTGAAATTGTATTCGATATGGGGCAAAAAGTACCTGAAATAAAAGTTATTTTGTTTTAATTTATTATTTTATTTTGATTGAGTAAGGTAAGGTAAAAAGCGACCGAGGTCATTTTAGGCGTAAAAAATATTTTATTGCCATTAAGTCGGGCGGTGTTCCACAATATCTAGGTTTGTCTCATATTCATGTTCTTAAAATAGTAGATGTTTGCTTTTCTATTACAATCTATTTGGATTTGTTAGTGTTATTGTAACTTCAACCGTCTGAAATAGACGAAAAGGCAATCGATTGTTGTAACATAACGCATTAATAGCAAACAAAATATTTCAATTTTGTACTACTTATATCAGCTCAAACCAATAGTTTTCAATGCACTATAAACAAGGGCGCTCAATTGCCGTAAATTGCCCGTTGGCAATGACAAAACGCTAGCACCAAGTAATATTTCAGAGCTAAGTACGTAGTTCCGGGCGCAGCGGGCAAACAATACCGTATAGTTGGTCTGTTTCGCTGAGCAGCGCCTCGCCAGCAGTTCCGAAGAGGCTGCACATTAAATTATACGTGAAGTCCGCCCGTACCTGTGCACTGATCGGGGTTACCATGGCCATACCATTGGCCTGCCTATTTAACTATATTATATTTAACTGCCTCGGTGGCGCAGCGGTGAGAGGGTCGCATTTTAAAGTGACAGCTGCGCCACAGATCCCAGGTTCAATTCCCGGGTCGGGCCAAAAATGTCTACCTGGGTTTTACTGTTTGGAATTTCTCAGGGTAGCCTGGAGTTTGGAAGTTGGCGGTGTTTTACCCCCGTGCCTCGGAAAGCACGTTAAGCCGTTGGTCCTGCGCCTGATCTGTCTCCGGTCGTGTCAGACTGCTGTCCCATCGGGTTATGAGAGTGAAAGGAATAGGGAGTGCACCTGTGCTTGCGCACACACTTGTGCACTATAATATGTCCCGCGCAGTCGGTTAGTCGTCGTGACTGGCCACTGTAGTCAAAATCGGCTATGGGGGACTATTATATTATTGGCCAGTAAATAGAAGCCCAACAAAATAAGTCGTAGCCAATAAATAGAAGAAGATACATTAAAAATATTTATAACACTATTTTAAGTCGGCCCATAATAACCTACTGTAATTTGACAACTTGTATACCATATTTGACGCAAATAAATGATTGATTGATTGATAATTGAAGTGTAAAAAAATTGTTGTCGAACAGATATTGCTCAATTAACTTAACTATCTATTAAAAAAATGACTTAATTTCATCAATAAAAATCTAGACATAAACAAGTCTAGTAATATTATATCCTATAATAGGGCCTAAAGTGTCCTTCCGCCAAGCAACGGTCCGCCATAACAGCCGCCCAGCTGTGGAAGTCTCAACCAGTTTTAACAATCGAACTTCAGATGGCGCGATACAAGAAAGTTGTATTGGTTAGGTACACCATTTTAACACAAGGACGTATGGACTGATGATTTTCACTTTGTTGGATCCGTCTTTGCCCCAAATAGGAGAGAGAAACGCAGTTCCGGGACTGGAACCACTAGTTTTATAACAAAATAATTTTTCTCGCTTTATTAATGATATAAGGGGTTTTATGTAGCAGAATAGCAGAATATTGAGTTGTCACAAACTTATCATGGCAAATCTTTATGATACTGCTTTAGACTGTGGCCGCTGCGCCCTGGCCGCTGCGCCCTGGCCGCCGCGGAATCCCCCATCGCCAGTTGCGGCCGTCACCTAACGACGTTACAGCACGTCCGCTGTTTGCGTTTCAACTTATTTGTCAAAGGCCCATCATTAAATGTGTTCGAAAACAAACGATTTCCCTTTTAAATTACCTTTACGTCCCCGAGGGAACGCCCCGCCTAAGTAAGCTGACAACGAAACCAAATGATTGACGAGCACTAAATGTATTTTTAGTAAATAGCGTATTTTTATAAGAAGTTTGGCTAAGTGCGGGCCGGATTCTTCCGTAAATGGTTATGAGTCACTGTACATAAACGATTGTATTGTTTTTTTAAGGATTCGATAAACTGTAGATAGATTAACGATAGTGGCATACTACCAAAGAGTGGAGACATTTATGAATTTGATCTTATTAGCGTTTACAGCATACAGAGAGCCCTTAAAAACAATTCAGGATAACGTTTCTTGACAAAACTTATAAACACGTACAAGGGTCTACGCAACAACATAATAGTCGAGTGAGTTGTAAAAACATCGGTCGAGGGTAGCACGCGGTAATGGCATCCTTATGGGCCAAATTATGGTTATGATTGCCGGCCGGTGACTAAACGGTTCCGCGCGACAAAGCGCCCAGCACAAAGGCGCTCTGATCTTGCCGCCCGGAACTTTGGCTCCTACCCTGTTACAAGTTATCCCTATCCTAATTCTCTCTAATGCTTGGATTCAAGTTTCAGGGAGCAGGATAGCACGACAACTCGTGTTCAACATTACGCAGGTTGTCTTATTGAGTAGGTCGTAAGAGCCGGTTCTTCAGATCAATAAGAATGTTATTCGTTTGCAGATTACGTGGAAAGGCAATCCGGGGTCACGTGCACCCAAATAGTTTCGTAGTAGGGTTAAGAAGCTGTGAGAGCGCGGGAGGAGGGTTTGAGGAGGGGGGATCACGTCACGTTGCGTAATGTTCGGTTGTTCGTGACTCCGGCCCGCAGTTGTGCGTGCCATCAACAGGCCAGCCAGAAAGGGGTTCTCGAATTACTCGAGCATTTGATACTATTTCATATTCACTCATGTACGAATTTTGAAATGGATAGCATAACTTGAAGCTAGAACTTGAAAATGCAGACCACGACGGGGGTAATTGTAACTGTGCGTAATCTTGTTAATGTTGCTTACAAGTACCTAAAACAGAGCAAGACTTATAAGTTTGGGATATTATTTTCTCAGGGGCTAAGTAGTCCCGTTAAAATATCAAGTTTAGAGGGCTAGAGCCGGGACCGACGAACGATTAGCTCCGTGTTGTTGTAAATAATGTATTAGTCTGTGCCATCCCCACCGCACCTGGGTTGTAATCTCCGCTGCCAAAGCCGTGGTTGATCCGCCATATAGAAATGTTTGTTATTTAAATAAAAGTTTTAAGTTGCAATAACAAATAAAGCGCTAGCAGTACTCTGTGTTCTTTAATTGTTAAGTGCATACAGCTTTGAGTATTTTGCGGTAGTAAGAATCTCATATAACATGCATGATTTCGTTAATGCAATCAAAAGTTGAGTTTATTTACAAATCACACTCAACCCTACGGCCTCAAAACTGTAGTCTCGCGGCGCGGCCCAGTCACGTCGACACCTTCGTAATAAGCAACTCTCCCAAGCCTCGCGGTTCGTGGCGCTAACCTCGACTCGTATCACGGACGGCACGGTGACGGCACGAGCACGGCACGGAAACGGCTCACCGTCGAACGAAGCGCTCTTATTTAACTTTGCATAACAATTACAGCCGGCTCCGCTGCGAACGCGTGCAACTCCTGACTCATCGCATTATGGAAATAACTTGCAGTTCTCTTCACACACGCCTCCCATAGATACACCTCGCGACTTCGCCGAGTTTACTTTTCAGTTGTTGAATATATTCAGTTCTACGAGTATTTGCCGTTTATTATCTCACGGACCTCAGTGACAATGGCTCGGATACAAAAAAAAATGTTTTATACGCGTCGTGTAAGGAAAATTCGATACTTGTTGATAAAATCCCAAGGGACTTTAACTTTCCTTTGATCGAATATTTACAGAAGCGAGAGCTTTGCTGAAGAACTTATATGTATAGTATAATTAGAATACTTAGTTGATTTTTGTTTTTATAGTGTTCTGTCACTATACAAACCTAATGATATAAATTGCACTTGTAAAAAGCAACCGTGACTCTCTGTGACAGACGAGGAATCGAACCCCGTGTCTTACGCTATCCGGGCGTATGCTTATACTTATACCTATATATAGTTTGAAAGTGTTTCCAGATTCTTTTGGCGCATCTTGTAGTGGAAATATGCAACTCCAGTAATGTTAATATTTATACATAAGCATCAATGTAAGTAAAATAAGGTACAATATTAATAGTTATGCGTACGGCCTAATTTGTGGGTATAATTAGTTCATCGGGTGCGCTCGGCGGCGGCGCGCGCCCACGCGGAGCGGCGGCGCCATCTATCATGTCCGTGACGAATGCGCGGTGACGTCACAAACTCGATTGTCCGCTAGAGATGCTACTCAGCACTCCCATAGACTACCGATATAGCTTACGTCCTATTTTTAGTATTCGTACAATCAAATTGTATTGGTTGAGCTAAACGTGGCACTGTCATGGTCAATATTGTGAGTATAAATAGTATATTCGATAATATCCTTACTTATGTTACATTACTGCAGCAGATAATGTTCATTTCAATATCAAGTGGAGTCCGCACTACGGCCGATCCGAATCGAATTCCGTTTTCCGTCGACCAGTAAGGATAAGCTTCATATTTGTCATTTGTTATTTTTAAAGATCGGAATCGGATTCAGATCGGACGTAGAGCTAAACCGCTCTTAGTTATTTACATAGTTTATATCGATACTTCAGCATTTTAGATATTCGCCGGGGTAGTTGAAGGGCGGGCGGCGAGGTGACCCGGCGGTTAGGCACGCACTGCTCTCGACTAGTGTTGTAAGTCTACCGTTAGCCTACCAAAACGCACGGAATCCTTCCGGTAGGGTAAGTAATACTACGGCAAACCACGTAACTTTCGTAGATAACTTTATTAAGGAATTTGAAAGATATCATAATGTTTCATGGTTAACAAAATTGTGTTACAAAAATATATTTTTTTCTTCGACTTGCTAGTAGTATTCTAATCGTACCAGCATCGTCCGCAAATGTGACATTGACATACCAAGTCTCGCAATCGTTTGAAGCTAAAAGAAAATTCTTTTTTAACTCATTTTTGCTTTTTTTGCCGTGGCAATTTGTATAAAAAAACGCGTTTTTTTTCAATTTTAACAAATAATAATCATTACTTTATTTAAAAGACCATGATTTATTTCAAAATCAAAAATTTGCCACAAGAATTAATTCGTAATATAATTAAATGAAGTCTACGAAAGCTACCGCACAAAATAGAAGTCTACCGTAGTCTACCGGAATGTTACTGCATACTTTGTGTGGACTATATTGGACTTACAACTCTACTCTCGACTTACTTAATTATAAACGAGTAGCGGTCGTTAATTATGTAATACTTTTAATAAGACGCTGCGCCAACTTTGCGACATGTTGTAACGCGAGCTTGGCTCTATGGTGCTCTCTAATTAAAATTTACGTATTGTTTGATGATTGAATAATTTAGAATTAATGAGAGGGCAGGGGAGTATCGTGATAATGAGTGCGAAAAAATTAGGATATAAATGGCCTTAAAAACATGTTATAAATTCGGCAACCTCGGCATAAACAATTTTATTTTCTTAACGAAAAGAAGAAAGAGTAAACAAAGAAAGTAGTAAGAAGAGAGTAAAAAAAGAAAACCCGGCTTATAAAAGCGTAACCGAGTCGCAAGTATAATTGACACGTGGGTGTCCGCGCAAGGCTGCCCCTGTTAGTCGCTACCGAGACTTTGGAACGAGAGCTAATTGAACCGTTATTAACAAACTTCTGTATTTGGAAACGATTCTGGAACTAACAGATAGCCGTTTCGACACTTCATTGTTACTCAATCCCGAGCGCTAGAGAGCGATGTTTTCTCACTCTAATTTCTATTGCAATAATACATTGGGATATTAAGCATTTTTCAATAAGCTCAAAAATATATTTTTTCCAGTAATTCATTGTTCATTACAATAATTTGATTGAAACCTGTGTTGCCATCCTAATCTTGCGGCGCGCGCTCCTACGCACATCATTTTGAGTACTTACCTATTTTTTTTGCTTGTTTGAGAACCCCGTAAAGTAGTTGCTTTCGAGACGTTGCTCCCATGACACTAAACTGACCTACCAGGGCTCAATTTTCGCGTGTGCTTTCCCTTAAACTTATCTGAAGACTTGTGTGACTGTGCCTGTGTCCTCGGTGATCACCTGCAACCTGGAAACCATCTACTGGCGGATAATAGGTGAGTCCTGACAGACAAAACCTCCCTTATATTTTTTGCCTACCACGTTGAATCCACTGCCGATCTCGAACATCTTTTGGTAGCAGAGCGTAGTTTATTTTGGACCTTTGCCTAAATAATTATTTTAAAATTAACGTAATTAATTAGCTTCCACCCTTTACATAAAACGTCTCATTCTATCTTAGTAATTATTGTGAAATCTGCATTCCCCCTTTGCACGCGGTAGCCATCTTAGTTCCATTCATTTCTAGTAGTTACATAATGACGATAAATAAATAAATATCCAAATTCATCATTGTGTTACGGGGTGCGCGAGCGCATTTTAATTACTTGCATTCCTGCCTATTGTTGTTCTATTGATAACGTTCACCGTCCCTCCGCCACGTGTGTGTTTATACGAGCTATTTACGAGTTACGATTATTCCTTACCTATTTTATTCATTACACCTTCACCGAGCCGTCCTGCATTCCTTTGCCTTTTTGCCTTTTGAAAATTACGTGTTGATAAAATTACCATTGATTTTAGTGTAAGTAAGTACATATACCTACTTCAAACATGCCTGATTCTAAATCGAGTAACGAGACCGTGAGGGCCCTACTTTACACGGACACGGCTGAATACCATGAGGCTATAGGTGAAATTCGTTATGTGAGTGATTGGGTTGATGATTCCCATCGCGTCCTTGAGACCTTCTCCGTTAATCGCATGCGTGCGCGTCTTTCTGACCTCCCACTTATGTGTGATAAGTTTAGAGCTGCCTGTTCTAAGTTGTTAGGAAACCTTGACCCTGCTATTTATGAACAAGAATATGTTCAAATTAAAACCGAGATGCGCGTTGTGAGGGACAAGGTAGATGACCTTAAAATAAGATTGGAGGAAATAAAACCCCACCAGTTCGAGTCTCCCCGTACTAGTACCCCCTTGAAGGAGAATAATTCCATGATTGTTGACACCACGGCTAGTAAATTACCTGACCTACCTATACCTAGATTTGACGGCCGTCCCGACGGATGGATTAGTTTTATAGACCAGTTTGATAGTGTGGTCGACAATCAGCCGACTTTGACCCCTACCTTAAAGCTTCATTACCTAGTCGGTGCCTTGTCTGATGAGCCCCGTAGGTTGATTCAGCACCTTAAGATTGAAGCGGGCAATTATACTGTGGCTCGTGACCTTCTCAAGCGTAGGTATCACAACCTTCGCGTCCTGGCAGATACGCATATCGCGCAGATAATGATGCTACCTAATATTTCACCTAAGTTGTCCGGCTTACGTGTATCGTTTCTTAACCCTCTTCTCTCAACTTACCGTTGTTTAGAACGATTAGACCTGCCTGTTAATCATTGGTCATATTTACTGGTACACCTATGCCTTGCGAAGTTGCCTTCTGAATTAAAATCCCATTTTGAGCGTCGTTTTGGTGATGACCCTAATAAACTTCCAACCTTTGATCAACTTATTACCTTCTTAGAGGATGAATGTAGGCATCACGACAATGTAGGTAGTGCTTCGGTCGTCGACACTACTGCCTCACTTAGTACGAGCTCAACTCGATTCCCGAAATCTAACGCGCGGTCTCCGCCTCCTACGAAGACATTTGTTACGTTTGCACCCACACCGAAGTGTCACGTTTGTAATAGTACGTCGCATTACGTACGCGAATGCCCCGAGTTTGTTCGCCTCCCTACACGTCAACGTGTCAATGTAGTTAAAGAGGCCCGTTTGTGTTATCGATGCCTAGATAAACACTCCATCTCTCAATGCAAGCGAGATTATCGCTGCAATACCTGCCGTCGTTCTAGTCATCATACGTTGCTGTGTTATGCCGATGACGCCCCCGTGAAGCATCAGCATGAACGCTCCTACCGCGACGTCGCAGCCTTACCTTCAAACTCGCCGAGGACGTCCCCGCCGCGTGACCTGACGGAACGTACTTTCCCACGCGCTAGAGCCTATAACAGCTTTTCACCTCGTAATTCCCACAGAGCTTCACCCCCGCGTTCGGGCGGGCGATTTTCGCCTGTACCCAATAGTGATCGTGTTTATCACGCTCCTCCTCCAAGATCTCAGGATGAACGTGCCTTCCATTCAAAGCCAAACGACTCTTCACAATTCTGACTAGATAGCCCTCCTGTACCTACCCTTACTTCAGTATCACGCAATTCTCTTGTTCTTTTACCTACGGCCTTAATTCACGTTAAAACTTCGTCTGGATATTACGCAGAAGCCCGTGCCTTATTAGATACCGGCGCCCAAGGCTGCCTCCTTACTACAGAGTTTGTTACGGACCAAATGAACTTACCTATCACTCCTTCACATGTGCCCGTTCGTGGAATAGGTAATATACAGTCAGTCCATTCCCATGGAACTGTATCCCTCTCTTTTAAACCTGTCAATTCTACCCTACCTGTGATATCGACTACCGCCATAGTTGTCGACGTGATTGCTGGGTCCCTCCCGGAAGTAGATGTACCTAAAAGTGTTGTTACCCCTACCAAGCATCTACCACTTGCTGACCCCCTGTTCCATAAACCTGGTCCTATAAGTGTACTACTTGGAGCTGACATCATTGGCCGCCTGTTGAAGCCTGAGTTGTTTGTTTTACCTGATGGCCTTACTGCCATACTGACAATCTTTGGGTTCGTCTTGTCAGGCCCTGTTCATGGACGTCTTTCTGAAATGGAACCTCCTATGACTGGAGTCTCATTGTCCCAAATAGTGGAGAGGTTCTGGAAGATTGAAGAGGCCCCCCAGCTATCTAATTCAAACCCTTTGGACTTAGAATGTGAGACATTCTTCAAAACAACCACCACTCGTGAGAATGATGGACGTTTTATGATTAGGCTCCCTTTTTTACAAGATCGTCCACTCCTCGGTGATTCTAAGGCCAATGCTGTTAAGCGATTTGGAAGCCTTGAAAGGCGTTTGCAAGGTAATCCTCATTTTCGTGAAAAATACATATCCTTTATGCGTGAATATATTGAGTTGAATCACATGTCCCTTTCGTCATATGATCACACCCGTGAACATTATTTCATTCCCCACCATGGAGTTTTTAAGAGCGCTGGTGGCAAAATACGAGTAGTTTTCGATGGGAGTAGCCCGACATCCAATAAAGTGTCCTTAAATCAATGTTTACACACTGGCCCTAAACTTCAGCGAGATATCTCCCATATCCTTACGAATTTCCGTATGCACGAAGTAGTGTTTGTTGCCGACATTCGTATGATGTTCCGCATGACCTGGGTACACCCCGAGGATAGAAGGTACCAACTGGTACTTTGGCGCGAGGACCCTTCTCATCCTCTCCTCACATACGAGCTTAACACCAATACGTATGGCCTTCGCTCTAGTCCTTATATTTCGATTCGGGTCCTCCTTGAACTCGCAGAACAAGAGCGGTTGAACTTTCCCCGAGCTGCTGAAGTTATTGAAAGGGATATTTACGTTGATGACTGTCTTAGTGGAGCAGCGTGTATTTCTTCTGCACGGGCCTTAAAATCAGAGCTTGAAGGGATCATGGCCGCTGGTGGGTATGAGCTTCGTAAGTGGATATCTAATAGACCCGAACTCTTGGATGATATGCCCCTAGACCATTTACAACTTCCTCACTCAATCGTAGATCAGGGTAATCCGCAGACTATCGCAGTGTTAGGTGTTCAGAACAACCCTGTGAGCGACTCATTTACCTATAAATGTTCCTATGATGCCTGTGATACAGTGATTACAAAGAGAAAGGTATTATCTGTGATTGCCCGAATTTATGATCCCTGTGGCTGGATATCTCCAGTCGTGTTTAAGGCCAAAGAGTTTATCCAACGTTTGTGGCTATCTGGCCTTTCCTGGGATGATCCCCTTACGGAGCCCCTCGCTTTAGAGTGGGCTACCTTTATTCAAGATATGACTAAAGTGAGCGAAGTGGCTATTCCTCGTCATATACTTTCTAGCGGTTCCTCCTCCTTATCGCTACATGGTTTTTGCGATGCCTCCGAGTTAGGTTATGCTGCGGCCGTTTATTTACGCGCAGAGCATACGTCTGGTAATTGCTCCGTCCATCTTGTTATGGCCAAGTCAAAAGTTGCACCCGTTAGGACCCGTTTAACAATTCCCAAGTTGGAATTGTTAGGAGCTACCCTCCTCTCTAAATTATTACATCACGTCGCTCTTTTTCTGCAAAGGACGTCTGTGTTGACTTCAATCCATAGTTGGACGGATAGCAAAATTGTTTTGTGTTGGTTGAAAACACCTCCCCACCTTCTTCAGACTTTTGAGGCAAATCGTGTTTCCCAAATTATTAATTCTCCAACATCTAGTCCTTGGAGACATATTCCTGGCTATATGAACCCTAGCGACTGTGCATCAAGAGGCATGCCCGTCTCTAAATTGATAGACCACACTCTTTGGTTTTCTCCTTCGTGGTTGACCGAGTCTCCTAATCAGTGGCCCGTGACTGCGGAACCTACCTCGAATAATGACCTCCCGGGACTACGTTGTTTAGTAGTGTCTGCTGAAGTTTCTCCTCCGGACCCTTCCTTTTTATTAGAGCGGTATAGCTCCTTGAACAAGTTGATAAATGTAACTTGTTACCTAAGGCGGTTTTTATACCCTAAAACTTACTCCTCATTCCTGAGTACTGAAGAGCGTAGAGAATCTCTTATATATTTAGTGAAAATTGTTCAATTTACCTGCTTCAGTGATGAACTAGACCGTTTAAAGAGGGGTGATACAATCACCAACTCCCTCAGGAAATTAAGCCTGTTTTTAGATGACAGAGGCCTAATACGAGTGGGTGGCCGTTTACGGCACTCTGACCTTCCTTATGACGCTCGACACCCCCTGCTTCTGCCTAGAAATGGTAATTTCGTGAATATTTTAATCTCCCATTACCATCGTGAAAATGCTCACGTAGGTGCGAATGCCCTTCTGGCTATTCTAAACAGAGAATTCTGGATCCTGTCTGCCCGCCGCGTTATTCAACATGTGATTTTTAAATGCCTTTCTTGTTATCGACTTAAAACGGCTGTCTCCCAGCCTCCTATGGGTGACCTTCCTAAGGACCGTGTCACCACGGCTAGGCCATTTGATGGTGTAGGCACTGACTTCGCGGGCCCCTTCTACACCAAAGTTCAGGCCTATAGAAATAAAAGGTTGGTTAAGAGTTACCTTTGTGTATTTGTTTGCCTCTCCACCAAGGCAGTCCACCTTGAGGTCGTGTCGGACCTAAGTACAGAAGCCTTTGTTGCCGCCTTTTCCCGATTCGTTTCACGTCGTGGTTTACCTCGTCTTATCCGCTCGGACTGTGGCCGAAATTATATCGGTACACGTAATTACTTACAGGAGTTAGAGTCCTTCTTGTCTCAAAATCAAGCTACTATTGGTTCCGAGCTTTCCAAGCGCAATATTAACTGGGTTTTCGACCCCCCTGTCTGCCCCCACTGGGGAGGCCTTTTCGAAGCTGCTGTGAAATCGGCAAAATCCCACCTCAAACGCGTGATAGGAGAAACCCCTCTTACCTTTGAGGAATTAACAACTGTTTTTACCAAAATAGAAGCAGTTTTAAACTCGCGGCCTCTGTGTCCACTTTCTCCAGATCCTAACGACGTCGAAGTATTAACGCCCGGACATTTTTTGATAAGTCAGCCTTTAACCGCTTTACCGGAATACCCTTATGAGAATGTTAAGCTTCATCGCCTCACACGGTTTCAGCTGATCCAACAACTTACGCAGCACTTTTGGTCTCGTTGGCATTTAGAGTACTTAAATACCTTACAGGCAAGGAATAAATGGACATCTCCTTGTAATCCTCCCCAAGTTGGCGAACTAGTTCTAATAAAGGACGACAACCTCCCACCTTTGCAATGGCGCCGTGGTCGCATTGCTCATTTATACCCTGGACAAGACAAAGTTGTTCGCGTCGTTGATGTGAAAACTCCCACAGGTATCCTTAAGAGATCTGTGACGAAGCTGG
The DNA here is from genome assembly GCA_963584085.1 of Pyrausta aurata. Classification (NCBI taxonomy): domain Eukaryota; kingdom Metazoa; phylum Arthropoda; class Insecta; order Lepidoptera; family Crambidae; genus Pyrausta; species Pyrausta aurata. The sequence continues at coordinate 27,809 of OY757270.1, forward strand.
TTCGTCTTCCAGTTTAGTATATAACTTTTCCTTTTACCCTTCCTTTCTCTCTCGTAAACACTTAACGTGTTTAGGGCGGGCGATATGTTCATTACAATAATTTGATTGAAACCTGTGTTGCCATCCTAATCTTGCGGCGCGCGCTCCTACGCACATCATTTTGAGTACTTACCTATTTTTTTTGCTTGTTTGAGAACCCCGTAAAGTAGTTGCTTTCGAGACGTTGCTCCCATGACACTAAACTGACCTACCAGGGCTCAATTTTCGCGTGTGCTTTCCCTTAAACTTATCTGAAGACTTGTGTGACTGTGCCTGTGTCCTCGGTGATCACCTGCAACCTGGAAACCATCTACTGGCGGATAATAGGTGAGTCCTGACAGACAAAACCTCCCTTATATTTTTTGCCTACTACGTTGAATCCACTGCCGATCTCGAACATTCATGTTAAGACCTTGAGGTCAATTCCTTTTGTCTCTTAGCAAGTGAAAATACTGACATGGGATGATTGGTGATTCTTTCTATGTTATTTATACACGTAGGATATTTTTATGCGGGTAGCATTCCCTAAGCCGGGCGCGGGCCACGCGGCCTGTCACGCTCTATTTACCTCACAAGTGCTTAGGCAAACGAATGGAGTGACCTTGCCTCGCCTACTACTTATGTGACAATTAATTTCATACCTAATTTTACCTACTTTTTGTACTTTTTTTTAACCTACAAGGTAATATTTTTGTACAATCAGTTCTCAGCTGCCTTATGCCACCAAATTTAATTTGTATTTCACCTCTTGTCCCGGATCAATATCCCGGGTTCACGCGATCGGTCAAGTATCCAAAACAAAGGACGTGAGTAATGCGGTGAAACAACTTTAATAATTAGATCCCGCTCATTTGAAAACGCTCAGCTCGAGCAGGTGGCTTATCATATGGAATCTTATTTGAATGGGACTGGCATAGGGCTTGCATAATTTTGCCTTAAACTTTAATGTACCCTTCTCCCGAGTTAACATTAAAATTATCAGTGGAAATTCGGTAAGGATAACATTTTTGTGGAATGAAATTATCTAATTAGTACCATTATCATTAATTAGATTCGGAGCTGAACTTGCTATACGATTATATAAAGTATGAAACGTTCACATGTAGAATATGTTTGTTGCCTAATGCGTTTAGTGGATGGCGTAAGAGTTAAATTTTTAAGTAAATCCACAAATCGAAGTACAGTAAAGTCGTTTGGCACACGCATGCTAGAGGTTAATTTTTAACCCGAAGTACCTTATAAGATCTGTGATAGGAGGGGAGTGCTGAGTCATCAGATTTGTATGGGAAATTTTAAAAAAGTTTTTAGAAATCCATCGCGTGTGATATCATTTAAAAAGGCTTTCTGCCATTACAACCAATTATTGATTTATTTTAAAATAAAATAATTTTCAAAACATATCAAGTTTGGGCTCCTCCCGATCCAATATGGCTGATGTTTTGTTTGTACAAAATGCGTTTATAATTTTTTTTTTTTTTTAATCTGCAATCTGCCAAAATTATATTTTGGGTACTAGTAGTGCAGACGTAGCTGCGCTTTGGTTGTGATACAGAAGTTTAGCAACTTAGGGCGCGGTCGTGTTTGTATGAGTGACCATTGCGACTATATAGAAAGAAAGAAATAAACATTTGATACACAACAATACAGACATTATAAAATAAATAATATAAGAAACATGATAGTATATCAAAAAGGCTCCCGCTTAGCACTAGTCGTGATTACCATATGTGTAATGTTTATCACGTCGCAGATTTTCAGCGGGAGGCTCGATACTGGGACGCAGCACAGCGGCGGTTATACATTAAAAACAAATTAACAAAAAAATATATAAGTGACATAATATATCACAAGCATCTCCGTGCTTCCGATTAAGCAGTTGGTCCCAGCTAATATCGGTCGGTATTAGTCGTTAAACCTAGTCAGAGGTCCAACGGGCGGTTTGATTAAATCTGACAGCAAGGTTCGAGGCTTGCCTCGCAAATATCCCATCCGCACTGAGCCCGCGGGATGGAGTATTGTTCGTACTATTTCATACAATTATCATACGGCCTTACCTCAAGAGGTAAGGCCTTTTCCCAGCAGTGGAATGTTTACAGGCTAACTTTAAAGTAAAGTAATTATTCTTTCAATAAAGTGTTTATCAGACAGTAAAGGCTTAACCGATCAGTTATTCCTAGAAAACACTGAAAGCAGTTGGAAAACCCGCTCCCACATATTAAATTGCAACATTTTTCTTACGACTGCAGTCGAGTAACTGTAGCTAAATTGAGAATACGAACTATTCGCATAAAACTTTTTGAAAAGACACGTTTTCAGTAAGCGCAAATTCCGAGTCCCGTTTGTCGGCATCGACATTAACTAGTTTTTAAGTCCAAACTAAGAAAAAGGGGACTGGTGAGTTCAACGTTTACGCATATTTTTCTGTCTATGTCTTCTCTTTTCGGAAGCAGTTTTACTATTTTAGTCTTTTGTTTTTATCTTTTGTAAATTGACTAAAACCCTAATACTTCTTTTGAGATATTATTACAGTCATTAAGGGGAAATTAAGATGGTTACCTAAAATGTTTTCCAGGAGTTTTCAAAATGAGTTATACCTATATACAAGGTGGCAAAGTTAAAACTCGACTCTTCGAGTTTTAACTTTGCCACCTTGTATATAGGTATATATATATGTATATAGGTAACTCAGCTCTCTAGCTGAGTTAAAAATAGCTCCTTTTCAAAACTCATTTAAAAACTTTCCAGGGCAAACTAAAATTATCGTCATTCCTTTGCGCTCCATCCAAAATATATGAATAATTTTGGTATACATACTGCGATTAAATGCTCTAATATATTGTTTTGTCTTGTGTGTTTTGACAGGTTTACCCTCAGGCTTTTTTTTGTCCGGAACATGGATTGAGATTGGTCTGCCGCGGCGTCCGACGCACAATGTATTCGATAGTTCGAGGACAGATCGGCAAACAAAAAACAGAAAACGATAATTTAGCCGCTGTCGAGGGCACAATAGACTTGTGGAATAAGGAACTCTGAAATAACGACAGAAACGTTTGAATAACTTCTAATATAGGTGACGGTGAAGAGGGTTTTTACAAAAAGTTTGCCTCAGAAATGAAATACGAAAAAACGTGTTTGTTTTTGTTATTAAAATTCAAAAGTAACAAAAAAATATGAGAACTAGTTATTTAAATACAAACCAGACTACACGATTTGCTGTATACTTATGTAGAGTTTTGAAAATAATATGTGCCTGTATTTTCTCTGTATAGACCAATAGTTGACTGGTAGAGAATGCTTTTAGCATTAAGTCCGCCATATGTACCTTTTGTTTGTGCATGAAGTGTAATAAATAAATAAAATGTGCAATGTGGATGCATGCATATACCTACACCTAATATTGAGACTACAAATGCGTCTACAAGATATTATGTGTGCGTTAGCGAGATAGAGAGAATAGTGTTTGCCAAACGAGCTATTTATTAACCCTACCAAAAACCTACATTATTGTCACGTCAAAAATATTTCCAAGTTTAGATAGCGTATTTATCGAAAATGCATTTCCCACGGCAGCCGTCAGGTGGCGCAACAACTAACTTCTTATATCTGAACAATTTCTTGAAGTTATTACTTTCTACTCAATATGATTTTAGCCCGAAACGTGAGGAAAATGTGATGTGAAAATAAATTCCATGCACCTCTGTTCCCGTTTGAATTTCCGGGCTGCGGGTTTGGATCTATTGATCGGGTGAGATCACGGAGTCGTAAAACTGGTGGTTCTAATGGGTTATGGTGCTGTAGGCGAGAGGCGTGCCTAATCGCGGCGCCGGAGCTCTCATTTAATATTCTAAATTATGAGTCCGCAAATAAAAATCGCGATGATGTTTTATGGGCGCCCCACGGTGACCTCGGCTACATTTTATCCCTTCAGGGCAGATTGGATTCTTCCCGCGAGCCCTGCCAGGTGGAGCTCCACCCAATATTTTATTCGCAGGAATATTGCAGGTGTTTTTGATAGATTGAGGCTGCTATTAAGATAGAAAATCATGCATTGGCTGTTATGATTATATTTTATGTTTGAGAATTACATTATAACAGACTCAAAATTAATACTGTATTTTATGTCTTGATAAAATAAATGCCACAAGAATAAATTTAACGCAAGATAAATAAATACATCCAATTTAACAAAACGTCGTTAGATTAGAACAACTTTGTTTAACCCGAATGAATTTCGGTCTGTAACGATATAAAACCCTAAAAATAAAACGTACATGCTTTATCTGTGTAGCTAAGTTATTTTATTTCGTGACAGATCGCCGACTACAAATGCCCGTTTTTATAACTTTAGTACTGCGCACCAAAGTGACCCCGTGGAAATAAAATGTGGTTGCTATTCAAATATATGGAAATTTTTATTTGCAGCGCTATCGAAACCTCTAAGTTGGCGCGTGTGATTTACCGTGCACTCACGTCTAGGGTTAGTATTAGTGAAGTGCTTAAGTATTTAAGTGAAATTGCTGTACACCTACGCCATCTAAACTTAAAGATAATATTCAATTTTATCGTTGTTTCGGGATGAGCTCAATCTAAAACATACAGCAGAAAATACCGAAGGCAAAACGTTTTTTATCATAGCGTCAATTCCGTGGAGATGTGTTATTATAAAATGTTGTTCTAGTCTAGTTAAACGGTGGGTGGCTGCAAACACGGCGACATTATATTGTTTGCGCGCATTTCTCACGCGACGAAGCAGCGTCGCAGCACTCGCAGCAGTGTTTAGACGCGATCCGTTCTACTGACATAGTTCAGTGAAAACAGTCGGTCGCATTTTTTATGGCTATGGTTATTTATTTAATAGCAGGTATTTGATCACAATCGCACCTGTCAGGTGTCTGTTGCCCATTTCACGATTTCTTACATTGTTTGCACTGAAAGTTTGCGGATTTTGATAGGTAAATAAGACCAGAGAGAAAACGGACTATTATGATATATGCATATTTCTTGTTTTGTAGGGTATGTGCCTACATTTTAATATTATAATGATGTATTAATGCTTCGTTTCGTAGAGACCTTGTTAAGGACGCATTCGCCACTGATGGAAGCCTCATCTACCAAATTGTCTATAATTTTGGGACTCAAACCGAAGTGGCACTTTTCACTATTTCACATAAGTACCTACATCTCAATCCTCCTCCTCAGTCCACCTCTAAACAAAATTATCATTTTACGGCATCACACACCGCGCAGTCGTTTCTGTTCTTCCGTTAAGTCATACGGTATTCAGCAAATGTTTATCTCTTAGGTCTGCAAGTGCACATGCGTTTGCATGCAAATGTTTTTACAGCCTTTAAAAAAGGAGGTCATTGTGTTTTTCTTATTGGGATCTAATCTAATATATATAAAATAATGGGAAAAGAATGGGAAATAATCTAATAAATAAGTTGGCGGAAGGTGAAAATATAATTAATTCGCAGCCAAAGAGCTACCTTAATCGTCACGGAGATAAACGTGTCATTTTTTATATTCTCAAAACACAAATATTGGTATGACATGTGGCTTCATCACCAAGCACTAGTTGAAGTCTCTGGTATTCAGCTTCGGTAAAAACCGTAAAATATACTGAGCAAAAATGTTCGCATGTAATATTCGACGCGCTTGCAACGCGCAATATTCAAATGGGCATCATGGCAAGAAAACGAATGACAATCTTTCGAATCAAAGGTGACATTATCCCAAAGAGTTTCAAATGCAATATGTAAATATTTTTTTTTGTTGAATGTGGTTCAGTCCACAAACTTTTAGTGCGTTTTCTTGCTTTTAGACCCTATCTATTTACAAACGTACTGCCTCAAATAATTATCTTTATTTTGATGTTGATACTTAAAGTATTTCAAAAAATGCTATGTAACGTCGATTAAATAACTAAACATTTCGCGGTAAGTGATGTATTATGCTAATTAGGTTTAGATACGTACAAAATTTAAAAAAAAAATAACGATATGCATGAGTAATTGAAAACATTCCGCCGTAGCTTTTTGATTTTTGTCAGTTTCAGTCCCTCACATAAAATTGTGACATTAAATGATTTTGTGTGACATGACATGCGTGAGCTGTCGGATATATTACTTGCAATGTCTCCGCACGTCTCTCGTCTTTGTCGTTGTAATTGCGCGGCGGGGGGTTTAATTAACTGTTTGTATTTATGAAACATCTTCAGCACATTAATAGTGAATACTCCGCGCCTAATGAATAGTGATTACACACTGTTGTGCTAACCCTAAAGGGGCGTTACGTAACGCAATAATAACAACTACTGAAAGATAATTATTTACGCCGAAAGTGTTTATGAATATCAAATAAAATAGAAATTTTTATCCAAATACTCATTTTGACGCTTATATTTGGTACCTGATTTAACGTTGAGACTAGGTTTAGATTTGGAGGGCTTTTGTACTAAGCCTTTGTACCACAATTGAAACCTGTTAGTATAGATGCTAATATGCTAACATAATACTTTATTGTTGTATGTAGTTCCAACAAAGGTACTTACATTCTATTAGCCATGATGTGTTTCAATTGCAAAGCTAGGTTAAAAACAGCTATCGGACTAGATAGGACGCGTCGATAGTTCTGGTGGGTTGATTGGAGTCAATGAGGCGCCAGGCATAGTCAATGGATAGGGATGATTGTTCGATGAGATATTATAGCACGATCTTCCAATTACATAGTAGGAATATTGAACAAACAATATAGTATAAGATTTTAAACTTTCGCATTGCATAACGATGAGAATAAGATATTACCAGTTGGCTCGTGACCACTGCTGCTGCCATACAGCCGAACTACGTGGAGCTGCGAGTAGCAAATACTCATATTTGTATCTCATCGTTTAGTCATGTCTGATTTTCAATTAATGTCTTAAAATTGTAACACCAGTTAAAATACACTTTTCGGATTTATGGACCAAAATAATGTGTGTTGTATGTTTAGAGCTGAGGTTCGTCACTATCGAATTCTTTGTATGTTTTTGAACGTATTATGTTTATTGTAAGAGTGATAGTGTTATAGTGAAAAAGCTCAAATATTTACTGTAGGTGAATAAAGACTTAATATCGACGATTTCTCCAATTCTTGCTTCGTATATGTTTCGGATCAGATTCAATGAGGCGTATCAGTTCAGAGTAAGTCGACCCCATGAGCTATGGCCGTCGCCGTCGGGTCTCCGGGGATCAGCCGCGGACAGATCAGCCGGAAGATACTTTCGGAAATTAATATATAACCCAAGTTAATGTCTTACTGTTTTCCTTAATAGAAATCCGTTATGTTGTTTGGTTTCAACCTTTTAATATAAAAAATCGACGAGTCTTTAGAAGTTGTTTTATGGAATGTATGTATTATAGGCTAATTGACTAAATTTCAAAAAATAGATTATACCTCACCTTAGTAAATATATTGATCAAATACCTTGATATTTTTAAAAATATTCAACATTTACATAATTAAATTGTGAAATTTTTATCCCCCAATCAACTGACCCCACAAAAAAATCTGAAATTATTTCTAAATTTAACGTTTTGGCCCCCAATATAAGTACGGTCGATGAACAATGCCTTAGACTTTTAGGAGCCTCTATCATTGGCAGTGCTGTCCCCACCTTTTTATCGGACCAGATGTCTAAATTTAATAGTTCATCGAACCGTCTTCATCAAATCAATTCACACATGGCTCTTTTTATCATTCGCTTCTGCCTCTTCGTTCCAAAATTCACATACATTCTCCGGTGCTCTCCTATTTGGCAACACAATGATATTCTGAAGTCTTTAGACAAAATGATACAAAACTGCCTAACTGAAATTCTAAATTGCAACATTAAAGAGAGAGCCTGGACCCAGGCGTCCCTTCCGATCTGCTTCGGCGGCCTGGGCATCCGCAAAATTTCAAGCGTTTCTTTGCCTGCGTTTTTGTCATCGGTCCACAGTACGCACAACCTCTTCGGGAGAATCATTAACCCGTCACTGGGTTCCGTAGAGGTGGCTTACCTGGCCGAGGCCAAAATCGCTTGGTCAATGGCATGCCCGAGCGTGCAACCGGTTGCCCCCCAGTCTCAGAGACAGTGGGATGAGCCGCTCTGCCTCCAGATCCAGCGAGATCTCCTGACAACTGCTGAGAATGAGACAGACCGCGCTCGCCTCCTCGCTGTCTCTGAGAAAGAGTCAGGCTACTGGTTGCAGGCAATACCCTCATCAAACCTGGGCACCCTGTTAAACAACTCGTTCTTATCTATTTTAGTTGGTCTCCGTCTGGGCGTTAAAACAAACAGGGCTCACCGTTGCCAATGCGGCGAGGCTGTCGACGAATTCGGCCACCACGGACTCTCTTGCTCCAAGAGCGCTGGCCGCTTGTCGCGCCACGCCACGTTGAACGACGTCATCCGTCGGGCTCTTGTAACCGCAAACATACCCGCGATCTTAGAGCCGAGAGGTTTAATTTAATTTAATTTAATTTAATTTAATCATTTATTTCAGGCAACTTAGGCCGATACAATAAATACCTTAAAGACTAACATACATACAATAACAACATTAAAATCAATGACACTATTTTGCCGGCGTAGTGTTGCGCAACTTGGTGTCCGGTAACCGTCCGCGAAATCGGCGATACAAAACACCTTTCGGCCAAAACTCTGCTTTCATGAAGGTTTAATCCGGAGCGATGGGAAGAGACCCGATGGATTGACGCTCGTTCCTTGGAAATTGGGGAGGTCGCTGGTCTGGGACGCTACCTGCGTAGACACACTGGCACCGTCTCACGTCCATGCGACCTCATCCAATGCGGGTGCGGCGGCGGCTGCCGCGGAAAACCTCAAGCGGCGCTTATATGTAGCCCTCGGTGAGGGTTACATATTTGCACCGTTTGGGGTTGAGACATTGGGTCCGTGGGGGCCGGAGGCGCGCCGATTATTTAAAGAATTATCGGCGCGCCTAATCGAGGCCTCGGGTGACCAGAGGGCTGGCAGCTACCTCGGCCAGCGAATCAGTCTGGCCATATAAAGAGGCAATGCTGCCAGCCTCCTGGGCACCCTGCCGCCAAGCGGCGGAAATTTAGAAGACATTTTTTATTTATAGTAGATATAAGTTCTTTATTATTATTTTTTCTTTTATTTATTCTTTAGGTTAAGAGTTATTTATAAGTAAATTTGTTTTTTTCAGTTTTAATTAAATTAATAGATATAGAAAAAAAAACATAATTAAATTATGATTTTAAAAATTAAATTTGAAAGGGTTTTAAAAACGCTTGAACTGTCATGGCGCACTAAATGACGTCACGCGCGGAAGTTCGAACAGTCCTTTTGAAACAAATACTATGAAGAGTTGTCAATGACAGCAAAACAGCGCGCCATCGCGAGAGGCATAACGTCACTTCCTCTGATAGGCGTTTGCGGTTACATAACCAAATGTGCGTTTTGGACAAATAAAATTATGTATAATATTATGAATCTCAATTTAAATTCATACACTACTCCATTTTATGCTATCTTCAAACCATAATTAATCACTAGAGAAACTAGCCTATTATGGAAAAACTTGTGTTGTTCTTAGTTTAGTAAGGATAACAGGTGTAATTCGAAATGTTAATGAACGATAAGATTATATAATTTTATGCTCCGAGGGCACATTAAACCTTGGGTCCGATCTAATCATGTATGTCAGATAGCTTCTCTCTTAAGTGGTAAATGAAAAGCTGTTCGCCGGCTGGGTACGGAATGAATGAAGTGGTGCTGGATCGTGATTGATCGCCGCCGGTGATGGCGCCACGCACGATGCCGATTAATGGTGTCGCTAGCTTTAAACAACGTATTAAAATCTTACAAACATGACCTAAATCGTGAGAAGCGGGTATTGTATTAATAACAAGGATGGATTTCAATGAATTGTTTGAATACACAGACACACGGGGATTGTGAATTGTTTGAATATATCAGGCGTCTAGCCTCGGTTCAGTATAAAACCTATATAGCTCTTGACCGTCAGGTACCTATATTCTAACACGTTAAACATTTAAAGAAAAAAACCGGCCAAGTGCGAGTCAGACTCGCGCACTGAGGGTTCCGTGCCAACTTGAACTGAATTAGGGATTCTTACTTCCACTTGCCAAAATACCACAATATTTTGTTGACCGCAAATATAACTATGTTTTTCATAGTGTTTGTATGAAAAACAAAGTTATATTTGCGGTTGATAAAAATGTACTATATCTCAAAAACTGCTAGTTCGATTTCGCTCAAACTAATTTTCGTTGAAAGTTTATGTTAAGATCTACATCACATATTTTTTTCAAAATTTTCACTTTCTTAGTTCAAAAGTTAGATGGGGGGGGACGCCCATTTTACCACTTTGGAAGCGTCTATATTCTCAAACTCTCAAACGTTAGAAAAAATGATTTTAAAAACCTCAATGTCATTTTGAAAGACCTATCCATAGACACCCCACACGTATAGGTTTGAGTAAAAAAATTTTTTTTGGTTTTAGTTTCATGTATGGGAGCCCCCCCTATAATATCATTTTTTCAAATTTTTTGTACCTGAATCGGAAAGCGGTAAAGAGGATACACCTACCTATCAAGTTTCAGCGGTGTGATGCTAATAGTTTCAGAATAAAGTGGCTGTGACATACGGACGGAGGGACAGACAGACAGACAGACAGACTTGACGAAACTATAAGGGTTCCGTTTTTTGCCATTCGGCTACGGAACCCTAAAAACGATTTATTATTGATTATTGATTATTAGTCAATTTATTATTGAGAAACAAATAACATTTAAATTGTACTACTAGCGAATATTTACGATACTATCCTGTATAATTATGTTTTATGGTGTGCAATAAAGTAAATTGATTACATTTGATTTGACATTTTATAAAATAAAAGTATCCCAGAGAAGACGGAAAGTTATCAATAAATCTTTTTTTAACCTCTTTTTCAATTTTGATTAGGTCATTCAATACAGTATTCAATCACAGAAAAAAGAGGTGTAATAATAAAATGATTATTTTGTTTTGGAATGGGTTCTCTGTGGTGTAGACTTCTGTAAAGCTAAGTGAGCCAGAGGCATTTTAAACAATGAAACTAGATGACCCAGAAGAAAATAGTTACACAAGTTAAACCTTCCTATAAAAGTTTGATCGACACACGCCCGATACAGTCGCTTCATCATAGCGGCGCGAACATCAAACGTGATTGATCGATGTGTTAGCTGCTATAACCATCAAGCATCACAATCGTTTTACAACGTTATTAATTTTACGACATGACACACACATGGTAATTATCTTGATAACTTGATCTGATTGATCCTCAACATTATGATTTTATATAAAGTGCAAGCTATAGCTGTAGGTAGGCATATGAAGGGTGATGTTGTTTTCTAATAATTCAGTTAATAACACGACGATAATGAACCATCCCAAACTGTATCCTCACTGGACATCAGATGCTTTAATTGAGGTAAGTATTTTGATTATCATATTACAATTAACTTAGCTGTTAAAATTTAGCTAAAACCTAGCTATTCAATAAATCCATGAGTCGAGTTGTTTCGAGCCGGCACACTTCGCTAACTGGGTGCCCCGGGTCGTGTGAAGCTGAATATTACACGACAACAGCGCCGAGAAATAAATGATTATGTACCAATATCAGGATAAAACAAAGTTGCCGAGCGCGGGCAATTGAGCGGCGCGAACAGCTCGCTACTCGAGCGTGATTAATTCGTAATAATACTTCAAGCCATCGATCAGAACGAGCACGTTACGCTGATACATGGCGCGGATTCGCGGTAATAGCACAAAAATAATAATGATACAACATTTATTCTTATTTCATCTTATAAGAATACAAAATTTACTAGAAGAATCGTAATATACGTATTATACGTACTATGTGAAGTGAATTTGCTAATTATGTTGCTATCTTTTATTACGATTGTCATTATGCAGTTTCTTTTTACGTAGACAGAGACAGAAAGTACAAAAAGAAGAGAGGTAGGAATTATAATATTTAGGTCAAAAGTTATATGAACGGTAATCAGTCAGGTATCAAACGAATGCCGAGAGTCGCATAACAATGGAATTCTTATTGTGTCTCGTTTACACATACTTGAAGAGTTAATGTACATGGGGTGAGTTGTTGAGTAAAAATCTAATGTATTTCACACTACTATGTTTAGAGCGTAACTTGTTAACGCTGTTTGTTTGTATTGAAAATTATTATTTAAATTTTATCTACTTCATAAAGTGTGCAAAGTAATACAATTTGAGTGCAAAATTAGTGATTCATATCGTTTTATTCAGTTCAGCGCATTTGGTTTTAGCCGTGCAAAAAGCATTTTAATCAAGTTCAACTCCAATATTTATTTTAAGGTAATATCTCAGGGATATTGGAATAGATTTTTAATAAACTAACCCACGGGATAGTTCGTTAGTGCTCTTTGACTGAGAATACTAATAAGCTTTATTATGTCGGCAAATTGAATGAAAGCCGTTTTACTGGACACGTTCATCCAACAATTAGGTATAGCGTTCTGGAGAAAATATCTACGCCAATTTTATAACGATATTACTTAGGTAAAGGTAAAGAGCAAATTTAATGAAATAAAGCTACTTTAATTATTAAGTAACAAAGTATGTAACAATCAGTTTGTATCATGTTGAATATAATCTATGGCCATGGGTCAAAATAGCCATTGTTTAAATTTTGCATTATCTATTGAGAGCGTCTGTAGTTAATCTTATACCTCTATGTGCAGCTTTAGCTTAACGTACTCGTATGCCCTGATCACGTTACTCCATCCCTTTGTTTAAAGTAATCCTTTTGAATGGTATCAAACTCAACCCACTGTTCCAATGTTGACATACCCACATCACCTTCAGATTGCCAAGTTGATTGTTTAAGATCCCTTAATAAATGTCACATATTATTCATCATAGATGACGATAGCAAAAATACTTAAAATACGAGTGATTATCCTAGGCTGTATTTTTTTTTCTTCGTAGTTCCTGTGATTATTCAGACTGTTTATAACTATTTGAAAAGTATTAAAGCAAATTCTAGTACAAAATATTAATAAAAAGTTAAACTGAAGCTTCATAACAAGTATTAAATGAAATTGTCTAGATACACCGGTCTATAATGCGTGTATTGAGTAATTTGCCATTTACAAGAAGTAATATTTCGAACTAACATCTCGAAGTGACGTCTAATTTGTACAACGTCAAAATGCAGCAGTAAATTTTAGGTGAAATGAAATGTTGTTTCTAGTCTTTTAGCGACTGTGTCTTGTTTCTTTGTTATTTTATTTCTCTTGTTCAGTTTGCGTTTTTACTCAGGAATACGAGTATCAACTAGTGGCTTACACTAATTTGGGTGCATGCTGTAACCACCACAAACGTTACTGAATCTATTTTATTTTATTTGCTAAGCGACAACCACAGCTTACAAAAAAAAACATGAATAGATAGGCTATACAAGTATAGTCAATAATAACAGTTGACCACGAGGATAATAACATTGTTATGATAAGAATAAATCATTAACGACAAACGGAACATAAATTACGAAAGAAATGTGTTTAAGATTAACTGATGTGTGAACATAAAACATGACGTAATTGGTGTGTATACGGTGTTAAGTAGTAAAATACATAATATGAATAAGGATAGCTAGGGTTGTCCCACCAAACCTCGAAACAAAAAAAAAACGAATGTACAAGCAATGAAGACAATACAACAGTCTTATTTGATAATTTTAATTAACTCAAAGCAACAGCATCATAAACACAGTTAGTGTCAGTTTTCAAAATATTGAATTTCACTTATTTTTACTCGGCAGCGTAAGAGATGAACTGAAAAAACTCACTCGAAGATGCAAGTGGAAAACTTTTAAACCATTATCATTCTGTTCGGGCACACTTCCCATCTCCTGCTCTGTACTATCCACTCCATCATACAGCTTATTTACTTTCCACGGTGCTTTTGTTTTACGTAGCCAGTCGGGCTGGTGCGTGGAGCCTCGTAATTCCCTCAGCTACGCGGTGCATATCAACGAGCTTCGCCTCTCAATAATTCCCGGCAACGCGCAGCACTTTATACGGGCTGGAGTTTACACTGTTGCAGTGGGCTCTGGGAAACAAGATAACTAGTATTGCCACTTGGGAGGTAGTGCGACGTCACGTTCTTTGGAGAATTGGTGAAGTTTTCGTGCGTTATCAGCGATAAGCATGCAAATGAGTTAAACCATGCTTGTGGCAATAAGAAAGAGTTTTATAAGCTCAAGCACATTCTTTTTAACACCCGCGATTGTCTTTTGTTCTACAAGATTTTGAAAGGATTTATTGAAGCCATAGGATGAGAAAGAATTAATATTTTAATCAATATATCAAAAAATAATCATTATATAAGCTATACATTCATTCTGGTTCCACATATAAACTTGTTATAAAGCAAGATAATGATAATAAAAATCTCTGGAATCAAGTTATAATACTCGTAGTTATCTTACTCGTATTAAAAACAATACATTTAACTTTGTTTACAAACACGCCTTGTTTTTAAAGTCCACCTAAAACCCAACGCTGCAACCGGCCAGTTTCACGTAAAGTTTCGGCTACGTTCTACGTATGTAAAGACGTCAGCACATTAAGTTAGACAACTTAGTACCATGACGTATAGTAGTAATAAGCGAGAATTTTACATGGAATGGTACAGTTTGATGTGCTGGGTGTGTTCCAGCAAGTTGTAAGCGCGGACCCGAATAACAACGACCGCGCTAAAGACCTGACAACTGACTTTACCGACGTGGTACCGGAGGAATGCTTTCGCACGTAGTTGAGAACTTTGAGTTTACCTTTTTGTGTTTGCATAGAACATCAAGTTGTGTGAACAGTTCAAAATAATGGAGCCTCGGTGTAGCGGTCTGAATGCGACGGAGTCTTAGTTAAGATAATTAAATATTTTAAGTAAGACAGGTATTTTAGTATTAAGAAAACACAATCAACCTTTCAAAACCAAGTTTATCTTTGATTGTATGTAAACTTTATAAAATTAATCAAAAGAATCTTACGACGAGCCTCAAACATTGAATCGACCTGGATTTTGTGAACTTTATACTAAAACAATAAGCACTTATTTAAGGTGCTTATATTTAGTAGTTTACAAAAGAGAATAAACATTATAAACAAGAAATAATATTGGAGTTCTTAGACTAATTCCTTAATGTGTCCTTGTTGCGTAAAATAATAGCGTGTGTGTAATTACTCTGTATAATTAATCTCACATAGAGGCGTACGTGAAGTTAGTTCATCAACTCGGCGTCGCTCGGGGCGATAAGAAGTTGAGCCGTTAGCAGCAACCTTCAAAGCCTTACTAATGTAGGCCTGATGGCGGCGTATTACCAACTCGTGTCTAGATACTGTGACCGAGGCTAGACGTCTGTTGTTACGTTGTTCTTGATATATTAAATAGATGCCAACTTCTCCGAAATACTTAATGTTATCAATTTGGGTAATTGCTACGTACGCAGTACGCTTGCAGTATTGCAATTAAGTTGTCGCATTTTAAACTAACAATATACACAAAGACTCAAGAGGCCATTATTGTTAGAGGAAGGCATTATGTAATATCAGCAACGGAATACAGAATCGCAATTTGGCGTTGAAGTTTATTTGAAGTAAGTAGCTGTAATATATTTCAGGTCTGAAAGGCGGCTCTAAGTTCCTAGATTGACTGCTCAAAGGAATTCCGCGTGGCTTCGTGGCCGACCGAGAACCTTCGTCTCTGAGGTTGTATTCTGCAAAATACATTATTGTATTCGTGTTATGTCTACGGTTGGCATTTTCCAGAATAAGTTTTCCGAACAACTGACCCTTTCACGAAACTACTAAAATCAACCCCATGAAATGTTCAGCTACTACGATTACAACAATAAGGCTATCCCGTTTCTAGATAATATTACAAAATTATTTAGATACATCTTATACAGGGTGTTTTTAAGGGAGTGACAAATTTTTGGAGGTGAATGCGATTATCAATATGAACAACTTCTACTATGGAGACATCGTTAAAACCTTTTTTTTTCTGCCACTCCATATTGTTAATGCATTCCTGTCATTATTGTCAATGTAGTCGACTCATTTTCAGTTGAATATTGTCGACTGATTTTGTATGGGGCACCTGAAATTTTAATTAAGATTTTGACCATGACCCCACAGTAAAAGTTGTTCATTGATGGTCTCATTCACCTCCAAAAAATTTGGCACCCCCTTGCACACCCTGTATAACATTCAGCCTGTCGATGAATGTCAAATTGGAACTTGATGATGGTTCGAAGCTATATAAATCAAGTGATTCTAGAAAGTAAACACTTTTAGTCGAGGTGGAGTTATTACTAAACTACAAAGTAGTTCAATGTTGTTCTAAAGTTAAAATTTACATGAACTTATTATAATGTATTTAAACTTACTAGATGACTAGGCATTCTAAACTCCAGTTTTTAATGAGCTCTGTAGAAATTTGCATTGAGTCCGCGGTGCTATCGGTACAACAACTGATCTGTTTATAGTGGTTGAATGATAGTTGCAAATATTTAGACAGTTTTATTAAAGTCATTGAGGTGAGAAACGCTAAATTCAAGGAGCGATTGGAATGTTTTTTTTATTTTTATTTTATTGGTAACATAAACAGACATTAATCATAAAAAATAGTAAAAAGGATTTAAAAAACTAAGAGAAACTGGACTAATGTCCTAAGATGTTACACCTGTGCATCACTCAGGTTGCGTAGGTAAACGGTGTTAAATTACCTCGTGTGTTCATAAGTTTTGAGACGAAAAAAAAGAGGCATAACTTTTTAAATAATTAACTTACATTTCTAAAATTTACAGTGAACACTAAGTAGATAATAATCAACAATAAAATATATCTATTATTCAAAATGTCCACCCTTGTTTTTAATACAGGCCCTTAGACGATTTGGCCAATCATCAATGGCGGCACGAATCTTTTCTAGCGGGATTCGCTTTGCTTCTCGAACAAGAGCTCGCTTCAGTGACTCCAAGTTGCGGTGGGACTTCCGGCAGGCCCTGAGCTCTAACTCAGTCCATAGAGAATAATCCAGCGGGTTGAGGTCGGGGCTGGAGGAGGGCCATTCGTTCGCCGCGATGAAGCCGGCACATTTTCTCTCAACCAAGCTTGGGTGGTTTTTGTTTTATGGGATGGTGCTGAGTCTTGCTGGAAAACCCAAAATTTGTTGTAAAATAAAGTATGAGATAGGGGTTTCACAACAGGCTCTAAGATGTCATTTTGATAATTCTTGGCTTTCACCTTGACGCCTTGTTGACAGAAATGGAGCGGAGTGACACCTTCATACGAAACTCCCCACCATACCATCACACTTGCCGGATGATGAGTACGCGAGACATTCCGTGCTGAAGCTGGGACATCCCTTGCTACTTTTGGCATAGACTTTATTGTTTTGTCGGTTGAACTTTTCTTCGACATTAAAAAAAATTCTCATCGGTGAACAGTATCTTCCTCGCATCGTGTCTCCTAAGCAGTAATGGGCAACGTTCGCGTCGCAATTTACGAAGCCGATCGTTTAAAAAGTGTACTTTTCTACGGCTATACGCCTTTACGTTAAGATCATATTACAGTATTCTGTTGACTGAAACGCGCGAAATATAAGTCTGCAGAGCAATTTTTTTCTGAGTGCGACATGGATTTCGGTGAAGTCGCTCTCGAATGATTTTGATGTTCGCAGGCGTCCTTACAGAGCGTGGCCGACCACTCCTTTTGCGATCTTGCAAGGAACTTGTCTCATTGTATCGTTTGATAGTGTAATACACGAAGTTACGGCTTACGCCAAAAGTTTTCACCTCACGGAAAATCTCCATTGGTTTTTTTCCCGCCTTATATAGCGATATCACGGTCGCACGCAATTCTTTAGTCCCCTCCATCACGATAAAATTGACAGAAATAAATTTGAAAGTCAAAGGTATTAAAAGTAAACATTTCAAATTCAAAATTGGAAAAAGAATTAAATAGCAGCCAGTAATATTTAATTTATTTTTTTAACTTCAAAGTTCGTCTCAAAACTTATGAACACACGAGGTATAATTAACAAATACAAAATTAAATTAAAACTAAAGAGCAAATAAAAATATTATTTCTTGTGAGTGGCTTAGCTGAGACAACTTTTACTGCAGCTTGGTACTTAGAAAAGCTTGCTTCGTATATATCGAGCCTGTCCTGCAATTGATTATATAGGCGTTTTGATTGTGGTGTCCGTAATCATGATTTCAGATATGCTGTATGTAATCGCATCACGCATCCTTAATATAGACCATATAAAGGATGCGTGATGCGATTACGAGTACTGAGAGGTTGGCATGATGATTCTATTTTGAGTAAACCCATGATTTTGTTGACTGGTCATCGCATGGACATGTCCACTGCGACACTGAGATATGAAAGCGATGTAGTATTCCCGGTAGCCGAGGTATTGTGTAATTGCAAAGTTCGGTTTTATGATTGCCAAGTAATCGGTATTGTAAGAGCAATTTCACAACATTGATGAGGTCACGCAGCCTACGAGATGAAGAAAGCACTTGCAAAATTCATCAGGCTTGCCAATGTGACGGTGCCAGAGTGGAATAGGCATGCGCCCGGATAGCGTAGGACACAGGGTTCGATTCCTCGCCTGTCACAGTTGCTTCTTACAAGTGCAATTTATATCGTTGAGTGTCAAAACACTATAAAACAAAAATGATATTATAATTGATGAGTTTAGAGTGTTTGAGTAGAATATAATAAATAAAATGTTTTGAATCGTTTATTTGCGTAAAACAAATGAGCAACAAATAATTTCGTATAAATGCAAGTATTGGTGTCGTTGTACAGAGAATCGGTTCCGGTATGGCTAATTTCTGAAATTTCGAGTTTTAAATGACTCCATTACCATCACCTTCACGACACGACACGAAACAGGTAATTAGTCTATCATATTGTAGACTGTCTTTTTTCTTTAAAATAGAACCTACGTAAGTTCTTTTAAATTCAAATCAGTTTCTCCGTAATTGTATCAGATCTTAAAAGTCCAACGATCGAAAGGTCAATTCAGGTATACGTCAATAATGTCGAGGGCTCGAGGCACGTTCGAGCACTAATTAGTGAGTGCTGTTTGTGCCGGCTCACTCCGGAGTGAGTAGTGTGTAGTGTTGTACTGTTGTGGTGATTACAGCTCAGCCGCGGGACACGGGACCGCGCCCACGCCGCAAACGTGCTCAGTAGGGATGTGACTCGATCTCCAATTAGGTTTTGCTGATTAGTTACTGATTAGGTCAGCCGTATACTAATAAACATTATCTTCACTATTCTCCTGGCGCATTCCCTATGTACACTCAGCCATTCCTGCCAGCCATTGTAGCGAACTTGACATTAGCTAGCGTGAGGCTTAGCATTCATATTTTCCGTACAATAGGTAGATGGTTCTATTTAGGACGCTTGGTTACAGAAGCAAAAGTGTCAGACGACGCTTCTGCTACTTTTGCTCTTATCAATGTTCATCATCCATCTCATAAGGTGTGTGACTACACCGGTACATGTACACCTTTCGCACATAGACATCTGCACCTTTACAAACGAAATGGTGATCATTTGTGAATAAGGGCTGTGTTTTTGTTATTTAACTTTGTCAATTAACTAATTCGAAGAATGGCGCATTAACTTTGTAACTTTAGAGCAACCCTATCGGGCAGCGCGGTCGGAGTGTCCCCACCCCGCCGATTTGATAATTACGGTAGCCGCGAGTAGTTTGCGGTCCCCCCCCCCCTCTGTCCCTCCCTCCACTCTCACCGCTAGCGATCCGTGATGAACGTTCAGTGTCCTTCACGGGTCGATTGAATACTTCAATAGTGCTCTTCAATCATACGGAAGGACATGAGACCCATTGTTCAGGTAAAACAAATGGTCTCTTTGTTAATCATAGTAGTGCTTTAAGTATAAAGACATTGAAAATAAGATTTAAATAAACGAACAATAACTTACAAGGTTTTTTTTTTAAAAGCACACTATCTCCATACATAGGGGAAAATAGCTTGGTGTATAAATCCTCACACAGCAGAATAGCAAGAAGCATCAAAACTGTACAGCCTGAAGCGCTAGCATCTGTTAACTGTGTACAGTAGCAACTAAGATGTTACTCTGTGTAAGCCATTCGGCCGTTGACAATTAGAGCGCCGCAAGATGTCGATACGGCGACAACTCTCCCGCGGTGAATGCCTTCGGCTCGAGCGGTGACCGCTCAGTCGATCGGAATCACTTTGTTCGTAGGTATTCGATATGAATCTGTTTCGTCGCCAGACGTATTCAGGTAATATGATTTGTAGCTTGCAGGCCAACGTGAGATAAAGGTACGTCAGTTTTCGAGTCGATTGAAGTCAAATTACAGCTTAAGTACGAATAAATAAAAGAAAAATTGTATTACGTCATCTATATTTCAAGGCTTCAATATTAGTGGTGTTGACTATTATGGAAAGTACTTTTGAATCGAAAAATTCCCAGGATTTCGGAATCGACAAATCTATAGTGCTTTTATTATAAAATCAAATCAGGTGTACTACTGTGTGTGTATGTACCTACTGTCTACTGTTCCCCCTACTCTTAACATACTTATTAATTGATGGGGAGCTTAAAATTAACTTCAAATACATACACATTAATAATAATTAAATCTCGGAGTCTTGTTTTTAAAATAAATGAAACAAGACGTCGTTTCCTCGCCATGTTACAGACTAATTTCGCGAATTTTCTGGGTCCTCGGGTTTTTTTTTTAATATTTTAAGAAACCGCTTCCATAATATTCTAGCCAAAAATGAACTTTAGGTCTGATTAACCCTTCACTGAATATAAAAGTAAACACATACACAGTCCATCAGGTCATATTAGAAATCCAATGGTCACGTATTACGGTTTTATGAGAATGTCCAATCCCCAAATCGAACGCGCAAAAACTTGCCGCGGATGCTAATCTCGATTATTATTCAAAAAATAAGTAACATCTTCACGTACTACATGAGTCGCAGAAAGCTTTTTAACATTAGCATAATTTATACGGCGTCCTGCTTATGCCCGACATGCTGGAATGCGTAATGCCTACATGAATAAAAGGAAATCGTGTATTTCGCTTGCTAATACGAGTAATATGCTACCCCACGCGATGCGGACCAATATACTCAACGTATGACTGGTTTTGAGACATACGTATGCTCTGAATCTTCTTGATGACTGTCTGTCAGCTTTACCTTTGTTTTGATGTGTTAAAGAAAAATTTTGGACGTCGAGTCGTACCAAGAGGTCAAGGAGATGGCTCGGAATAGAGATAAATGGAGAAAACTCCACCGACAAGAGCATAGCTCTTAAATGAAAAAGAAGAATAGAAGAAGAACAAAATGAGTAGGCTTGATATTTGAAACACGTATTGAAACCACAGCCGAGTAATAATTACCTACGTATTGATGGTATTGGTAACAGACTAAAATTTAAATAATTTTTATAGTAATACCTCCTTTCTACGCACAATCACCAAATTCAGGTGAATGTGAAGTGTTAATCAAAAGTTGAGCGCATCGATCCGTAGGCCGCCAGCTGCAGAGCCGCTGCTCAAGCGATCCAGCCTTTACTTTACATGTACATAATAGCAAAATGTTGCTATTTTCGAATCTAGCCGTCCCGTTCGTGCACACTGACACTATCTTATCAGTGAAAGGAATAGGTTTATTCGAAAATAAGGGCAAATCTCATGGAGAAGGGGCTCAGGCTCGGGTAACTGTTTGACTTTGAACTTCGCAAAACTGCTCATTTCACTAGAATCGCTCAAAGTTATTGTAACGCCAACTTACGAACGTAAGCTTTCAATTACGTTTTTCTTACGCTCAATTTAAGTAGTTTTTATAGAAAATATAATAATTGGCTCAAAACTTTTATTTTGAGAGCTTTACGTCTGCACCTTTGTAATAATTTAAAGGGTCCTATATTTGATTAACTAGTGACCCAGCGCGACGCCGCCTTAACCTTTTTGGACATAAATTTGAATAACATTTTAAAACCTGCAAGAGCTAGAGCCATCCATGACAAACATGATGTTAATGAGTAAAAAACTTAAATAAACGAGAATTCTAGAATATAACTATATTTATCTAACGATACAGCTCTCTGTAAAACCGTTTTCAGATCCTAAATTCGAGTTGTCAGTTTACTTTCACAGCGATGACATACTTTATTACAATTTCAGCAGCTGAGCGAAATCCCTCATTTATGCCGAAAACAGGCAAAAGTAAATAATTACTTTCATTATGTGACTAGAAATACGAACTCAGACGTAAAGTAAATGTCACAAAATGTGAAATAGAAAACGTTCTCTCAAAAGACCTCATTACCGCCTGATGTGTGAGGCCAAGTTAATATTATTGCAAATAATTATATTCGTAGCATATCTGACAATGCCGCTGACGATGCTTGTACTTTTAAAAAACTGCACAATATGGGTAGAGTCGGCTACATAAAATCTTATATCGTAGGATGGGCTTTGAAAATTAGCACCAGCATTTAACACGAATCCCAATAAGCCATGGAACGACTACACAATCCTATTAAATAATTCCGTCTGCAGGCGATGCCAGGATAGCCACATCAGAAACAATCTTTATGCAATTAAATAACGCTGAGAAAGATGTGGGCTTTATCGATACATGAGTGTAAAATGTTTTTGCACGACTGATGTGCTACATAAAAGATATTTCAGACTCTAAAAGCTAAGAGTGTGTGACAAATTGGTTTATGTGCGAGCTTTTAAGTGAGATACCAACATAAATGATAGGTAGGAATAGAAGATTTTCTTAAATATTCGGTGTTGATTAGCATTATACAGAAGTTATATATAAGTGGTCTGGTGGGATATCACATACAATGTGTAAGGGACGTTTGTTCGAAGTCTCTCGCGCCTACCTATTTCTTCGAACGGAAACGCTTCTCACAAAAACGGGTGTACGTCACTTCAAACAAAAATCTACGCGAGGTGCAAGACATTTTGGTTCCAAAGTTGGTTAGGCGGCAGTGACACCAATGCACTGTGGTACCGTAGTAGGTCATAGGGCTTCAATTACGATGTTTTAATTATGCCATGATACTACGTCGCTTGGGTCACTAATAGTGACACTACATAATGATATAAAAGGAACTGCAATTAGTCAGTTGTTACATTTGTTTTTTGGCATCGGAAGTGAACGCATCGCACACGCCTGCTCATTAGCGTTATCGCCAAGCGGTTATCAGTGAAAGCGTGACTCGTGTTTTTCCAAGAATCTATTGTTTTTGATTTATTTTTTGTAATGGATATTCAAGTTGAAGGTATGTATAATTTATTTTATAATTTTTTTTAGTGTCGTTTGAGTATATATTTTTATGTAGCCTTGCTACGACAAAGCATAAAAGATGACATTTTAATTGTAATTATAATTTTTATCGAAACTTTTAACTACTTTCGCATATACTTGCACACATAATTTTGATGTCAAAATGTGAGTCAATGTGTCTACTTTATAAATAATAAGAATTTAGCTGCGATCATTTGCGACTGGGGGTAGTAGCCCACTCGTAGCAAATGCTACGAGCGTGCTACGAGAAATCTATAAATCTTGAAATTTATTTACCCTGTATTTTTTTTGTTTCAGATACAAATATCAAGTGTTCTATTACAAGAATACTTTTATTAGACACTTGGCTATCTATAAAGGATAGTAATAGTGATTCTGACAGATCGCGTCAAGTGTGCCAAACTCTGTTACAATCACTACCAGATGTTGAAAATATGGATACTAACGACTTGCAAAACAGGATTTTCAATCTTTGTGTAAGATTTGCGAAATACTGGAAGCAAGTCCAGCGATCGTATTCTAGAACTGTCACAAAATACAGCGAATGGCTGAACGAAAGTGAAGTTTTCACTCTGTCAACTGCGGCCGCCCACAACACTCAACAGCTTGCGGCTCCAGATCTTCCTTCCACGAGCGGAAAGGACTTTAAGGACTGCAGCAAGAGGTCAAAACGACGCAGGTTAGCTGAGTTAACTAAGGTAGATGAGTCCGCTATAAATTCTTTACTAAGTGATTCTAATCAGTCTAACACCTCCTTTAGCTTTGTGGAATTCAAGACTGATGAAGTTTTATCTTTGATTACTGAGTCTAAATTAACTAAACACCAATATTTATTATTAAAAGAGTTCATAAATGCAAAGTTTCCAAATGCACTGCCATCATATCAAAAAGTGTTAGAGGCCAAGAAGCGGTGTTACCCATCACAAGAATTTATCACGGAATCATCTGCCGAAATAGAGTTACAATCTTTGTTAGATCATACTACATCTCGAATACTAGAATCTCAAAAAGAAGTCCTTAAAACTATTGATATAAGTAAAGAGTTTGTTTTAATTGGTAAATGGGGTTTCGATGGTAGTACGGGACACAGTGAATATAAACAAAAATTTTCAGATTCTAGTATCGAAGATGACAGTTTGTTTGTTACATCATATTGTCCGCTTCAATTAATTTGTAAATCAAATACTTCCGACCCAGACCAAATTGTTTGGAAAAATCCGCGACCTTCTTCTACTAGGTATTGTAGACCTATTCGTTTCCAATTTGCTAAAGAAACAAAGGATCTTTCTGTGCAAGAAGAAACTTATTTCAAAAACAAAATTAGTAATTTACAACCATCATCTTTCATCTTCAACTGTTGTGAAATTAAGGTACTGCATTATTTACAATTAACTATGGTTGATGGCAAATATGTGGTGCGCTTAGTGACACGTCCTGTAGTAGGTGCTATATTTGTGGTGCAACACCGAAAGAGATGAACAATATTGAAAAATCATTAAGTAAATCATTAGACAGTAGTAAATATCAATTTGGCTTATCCCCCCTTCATTCATGGATTCGTTTTTTTGAATATTTTATTCACATATCTTACAGATTAGATTTAAACAAATGGCAAGCGCGTTCAACAGAAGAAAAAGCTCTTCTAGCCCAGAAAAAAAAATATGTACAACAGAAATTTAGGGAAAGATTAGGTCTTATTGTTGACAAACCTCGAAGTGGAGGAAGCGGTACATCCAACGATGGAAACACTGCAAGAACTTTCTTTTTGAATTCAGATATCTCAGCGGAAATAACTGGGTTAGAAAAAACACTCATTAATAGATGTCATCATATACTACAGTGCCTTTCATCCGGTTT
Organism: Pyrausta aurata; assembly: GCA_963584085.1. Classification (NCBI taxonomy): domain Eukaryota; kingdom Metazoa; phylum Arthropoda; class Insecta; order Lepidoptera; family Crambidae; genus Pyrausta; species Pyrausta aurata. Next base: position 53,182 of record OY757270.1, read on the forward strand.
CAAAATTAATAGCCTCGCGTTTAAAGAATATGCTTTGGAAACCGCGCGCATGCTTGTGGCTGCATATCCATGGTACAACTTGCCTTCTTCTGTTCATAAAGTGCTAATTCATGGGTCAGAAGTTATTGAACATTCATTATTGTCCATCGGTGAGCTCTCGGAAGAGGCCGCTGAATCCTGTAATAAACTCATTAAGCAATTTAGACGTGATAACACGAGGAAAATGTCCCGAGTTGTCACGAACACCGATCTCATGCACAGACTTCTTCTTAATTCCGATCCGTATATGTCTAGTTTAAGAAAACTTCCACGAAAGAAGAATTCTGTGCTATCAGCAGAGGTATTAAATTTAATAATTATTGAAAAATAGGTAGTCATATTTTGTAGTTATAATCTTTAACGGTAAAAAAGACAATAATAAGTAGTAATTAAAGAAATCTTTGTTAAAAATATATCTAATCATTATTAATGTAGTTTTTTGTGTCATATTTTAATGTGTAATTTAAGTTTATTAAGATAATGTTTAGTAAATAAGGCTAATATGTAACTATAATTAACTTGTATTTTCTGAATTTCTTTTCTAAACATTGGAATCCTTTTGTTCCTTTTTTTGATGAAAAAAATATTGCTATTTTAATGTAATTGAGTTGTTTAATTAATATTTACCTCAGTCTATCATAAAACATTATTATTTCATGCAGTAGCACACAGTACAGTAGCCATTAGCTACGCGAAACCCCTATGACCGCCCTCCTTTGAGCGCGGTACCACAGTGCAATGGTACAAGTCATCGCTGAAAGGTATTGTTGAGAGTCTTGCCACGTCTTACACATTTGACGTGTTCGTATCTAGTTGGTTTTACTGTACAAAGTAAACGGTATTTCTGGAAAAAAAACTGCACTTTTCCCAAGAAGAATTAGATGCTTAACTTGGATTTATATTTTGTTCTTAGTTTTTTGCGCTTTGTACGCATTCAATTTTAATCTCAAAATCTTATCTTTGTCTGGCTGTTAGTTACAACATTTTATACAGAGTAAGTATAAAAGCGAACAAAAACACATTCCTTAGATGAACTTAGCATTGGTACTCACATCAAAGATCTATACTAATATTATAAAGCTGAAGAGTTTGTTTGTTTGTTTGTTTGTTTGTTTGTTTGTTTGAACGCGCTAATCTCCGAAACTACTGGTTCGAATTGAATAATTCTTTTTGTGTTGGATAGTCCAGTTATCGAGGAAGGCTATAGGCTATATAACATCACGCTACGATCAATAGGAGCAAAGATATAGTGGTAGATGTGTAAAAAACGGGAGAAAGAAGTCACTATTCCACGCGGACGAAGTCGCGGGCAAAAGCTAGTATTTAAATATAATTCCTGACTATAGTGAGTGCTTTTAAAATCCACTTTACTTACATTAATTATTCAATTTTTAACAAAGGCATCACTTAAAAGCCATTGAAATGTTTTGAAATAAAATAAAACTGTTGCTTAAAGTAAATTATCACAGTTCACGTAATGTGACTCTTTGTAACTAACTACGAATGCCAGCAATAGAAATTCGTCCCGAAGAAGCCATATCTCACGTGGAATTGCCGAAACACCTCCTGCAGCTGAGCAAGTCTACAGGAGCATTCCCGGCACCTGTTGACGTTACTCCCTTATTCTGCAACACAAAAGTCCGTATATTCGATCTCTCCGTCCTTGTCGAACACGCCAGCATGACTGTGTGTGTGAAAGGATTGGCTGGAATGGGAAAATGAGGGCAATTTCTTACAAAGTAGGTCCTGTTCCCGTCTGGTTGGTAAAGAACGGGGATATTTTGTGCCGCGTGCCCGCGACGCTTAGAAAGGTGCAAGGTGTGTGAAAATTATTTGGACGCACGCGTACTACTAAGTACCCTACTTTACACAGGTCAAAATATTTATTTGAAGATATATTAGAAATAAATTTCAAGGAAAATTTAAACAGGAATTTAAATTTACGTGCCTTATGGAACTCAACAAAACATAATGTTTTGATTGTAAAAGAATGTGGAAAATTGCAAGTTAGTCTGGAGTTTCGAGAGGTTTAAATAGGATTTGTTTTCATTGAGTATTACTATTTTAAATTTTAATACAGGCCATAAGACACCATTTTTTATTATTTGTTTATGAATTTCAAAATAATCAACCTTAGATACTTGGGAAATTTAATTTATTAATGTTTGTTAATTTCCTGAGGAAAATTATTTTATTAATGTTCTTATCAATTAGATAATATTTATCCATTAAAGTACCTCTGTAAGTTAAAATTATACCATCTTAATCAATACACTCATACAGCAGCTAACCACCGGAACGGTATTTCTTCAATGCTAACTCCTACAGCGGAATAGCTACGAACAAAATATCTTTGTGCTACGGCAATTCAGAATGCTACGATGCTACGATGCTACGGCGCTACAAAACAGTCGTAGTTTCCTTAGCATTGTTGTAGTAATTCAGCAGTCAAACTAATTTCATTTTGCTTGTAGCAGTCGGATGGTCTTTGACGTTAAGGTTAAAGAACTTTATTCTCATATAAGAACTTATATCTAGGATAGGACGTTCATGTTTATAACGCACTTTTCATGTATTTTATCGTATTTTTACGCGCTATTTACTGCGTTTACAGAGGAGATATTTAGCAAGAGTAATCTGTTGTTAAAACAAAGGTCTGTGGGCTGTTTCTCTGGTGGTTAAGTTACTGTATTAATGTAATTGTGCGTCGTGTAGCGTCCCTATTACCGCGACTATTAACGCGGCACCTTCTCTAAAGGGCAATAAAACCTAACGTCTCTAATAGAGACAGAACAAATACAGTTACTCCGCTAGTTTCGTGTTTGTTGCTATCCAAAATTACACGTTATTTTTGTAAATCGCTTTGTTATCTTTCACACAATAGAGCTGGAAGAAAATTGGGAGAAGTATTAATAAAGATTTATTTTAAAAAAGTAGTCAATCTTACAATACATTGTAGTTGAAAAGCTCTGTGTAATAAAATTTCATTCAAACAGTAGTAAATATGTCCTAAAAAAGGAAGTTATAAATTAGTTATTTGGCGTGCTGTAAGATCTCTTATAATTGTTTGCTATTTAATGTCTATTAAATAGTTTACTAAATGAATTTTCTTTAAGATATTATTATTTGTTCGATTAAAATAAAAATGGACTTACTAGAACTCAAAAATAACTCACAACTCTAGAAATTTTATCGGAATATCCGAGCACTTGTCGCAAAAAGGCGTTCTCGCTCAAATAACTTGATATTTACCTCGAAACGCGATACAGCGTTTGACGCTGAAGGCTTTTGGGGTGGCTGCCCCATACTGGATTATCTGGTAATTTGATCCGCACAGCTTATCGGAGACAAAACCGAGCAATTAACGGACTTATCTCGGGCTATTGCTCTCTATGCAAGACAATTAAGGTAATTAATCACACAAAGCTATTTTAGAATGCACGAACAATAAAATTATTCAAGTTTAGAGGATTAGTAGCGGCGCATTGTGTCTGCCGTTTCAGCTGGAATTCTAAAGAGTACTTTTACGTTTCACTAACTTTAAGTCTAGGTATTTACTTTCAGGAGTAAAATGAATCTACATTATCTTCAAAATAAGGTATTGGCGCTGTCAAATAATATTTACTTCAAACAAAGTACGTTCCTAGACGGTAATTCATAAACAATTGATTAAATAAACATGGAATGTTAACCTGACAACAGCATAAATTATTGTCTCAGAAAATTAAGTATATCTGTACGATAGATGTTAAATGTAAACACCGGTAGGCCAATCAGCAATATGGAAATAGCTAAAGACGTCATGGCAATAGCTTTAAATTTATTACCGATTATTATTGTCGACTGTTTCGTTAGCACATCGATATTGTTTTACCAAACTATTGTTTGTCTGATTGAATCAACAAGCCTTCTATTGTCCACTTATACTTGTGCTAACGCAGGTCAGTGGTTATCGAGAGAGTGTTATTGTATACTCTCTGCCAAAGGGCGACCCATGTCAATGGTGTCTCCTTGCTTTGTAAAGACGTCGCTGTTTTGGGGTACGAGAATTATACTAAGACTTGAATAGCGTTGAAAGAGTGTGCACGTAACAAAAGATACGTAAAGTTACGTTAATACTCGTACGTCTTCAAAGTTTTAAGTAGATTCTAAATATGGTGGTGGCAGACATAGCATGGTGGACAGAGATAAAATATAGACAAATTAGGTAGGTAGGTCGTAGCAAGAGAACTATAATTTATACATATCCTTTATATTATTAAATACATACATGATTTCATAAATAATTATATTTTCCAACTGTACTAATTCAATGTACAACTTATTAGTGGCATTGCTATAGTGAAAATGCAATACGTATACCTACATACCATAAATTTGGTTCGTATTTTGTAAGCTTGACCTAAATACCGAACGGTTTGATCTCAAAGGAAATACGCTCTGAGGAAACTTTGAAGTTTACTATCATTGTTGCGTTCAGAACTATTAACCAAATAAAAAGTATTTAAAAGTGCTGACGTAAATTAAATTCTCTGGGAAAAATTAAAGACGTTTTTGTTTTAATGTATCTATTGAACTCTCTTTTATTATAATTTTAATTATCACACAAACTTGTGCTTTTCGTAATAGCTGGGACGCTATTACATAAAAAATACTTAATTTTATTTTAATTCGTAAAGACAGCACCAAATACTCTCATTTGTCCTTTTGTGGGAACGAAATGTTATCTGGTCACAGGATTAAAGATAAATTATTGCACAGCGTAGGAATATTACAATATTATTTAAAGAAAATAACAATTTAAGACTTGCTAGGTAGGTACGAGGCACATTTTTCATTTAGTGTGGTTAGGTACCTAAAAAAGTCTAGTGCTATAGGTGCCTATATCTCTAATAGTAGTAGCTTAGGGTACTACTCTTGCGAGTTTACATGGAGTTGGCTTCGTTTAAAGCGAGCAGTCAAGTACATCAAAGGACCAAAACAGGACCGTACGTCCTGTTTTGATGCCCCTACCTCTTAGATGCTGTTTATTTTTATATTTTGGTGCAATCATGGCCCAATTCATCTTTCTCTCTCATGCTGGTGTAACGATTTGAGTAAGTAGGATGGCAAATGAATTATAATACATAAATATTTTGTTTATTTTCTCTCCTAATAAAATAGCAGGCTTACATACTTTCAGCTCAGACTAAAATAACTTAAATACAATTTCTTGTAGGAGACGTTGATGTTGAATTTAAGCCAAGGGCTTGTATTTTAGATCATCAGGTTGATACAAGATTGTACAAGCAGTACTAGTTTCTTACACACGTCGTGGTATTTTGTAACTTGTTGTAGTATACAGTATACAGTTCATTACAAATCAACTAATCTTGTAACTTATTTTGACAACCTAATAATAGGAACATCTCAGAACATACTTATGTTTATAGCCTGTTGCACAATTTCCTAATAAGTTATGGATAGTATTATTTGTCCAATCACATGAAGTGATGTTTCATGTATAAATTACTTGTTGGCCAGTGCTCACAGTCCGCATTTTCGACTTTTAGTTGATAGTTTCAGAGTAAACCCCGTAGTGAAAGCGACTATTGTTGGACTGTTCTGTTGGAGTTTGCCGACGAACGTATTAGCTTAAGGATCCGTCAGTTAGCTGTTATTATACTATTACACTGGTTTTATAAAAATATTAATGGTCAAATGTTAAGAGTTGGCTGACCAAAGTAGACACATTGATCACAACATTTCTTACCCCTTATAAAGTCGGGGCAGGTAGCTAGTTATTTTTAATATCTCTCAGGTATTTTATTAAAACGAAAACAGCTTGCGGAACATTAATTGGCACCAGACAATTTGATCTTTGCAATCAGAGCTACGAATCCTTTGCTGCCTGCATTAGCATTTTATTGTTTGTGGAATTAAAAGCAATATCTCAAAAGGGTCTCGACAAAAAACAGAAAGAAGTGACGACGTCGCGCGGAGTGACGCGGAATGTAATTAACAAGAACGCCCGCCCATCTCAAGGATCCTCTCAAGCAGAGCTTCTACTTGCTAGAGGACTTAGTGACATAAGAAAATACGACTAGTTGCTGTTATGAGTGGCACTTTTTTACAGGACTTGCATTGTGAAAGAGTCATGCTTTGCTTGATGATTCCTGTTTTATCTGGTGAGTCCGAAAATAAACTTGAACTAGGTGATGCATGGCGTTAAAATTTGAAATACTTCATCAATTTACACAAAACAATAATACAGCAGTGTTCAATTTTAAACTAGGCAGGTACATATCAGAAAAAAAATACAAGTTTAATAATTTTCGAATAGTTCAAAATATAAATGGAATTAATGTTTTATACAATTAATGCATGCAAATTTCACTCATAAATTTACGTGAATGTTATTCAAATAAGATGCTCACTTTAATTTGTATAGTCATTATAGTAAATATTAATACCTATTAGCATAGAAGTACTCGTCTATGATAGCATGGTTTCAAAAACTTTGCAAAAACATAATTATGTAACGACCTAAAAAAAGAGTAAACATATCACCCTAAAATCATTATAAAAAGAGATTGTGACCCACGCAGGTGTAAGGAAACGTAATGTTTTTCATAAGAAAACATATAATTGCTTGCACAATGCAACTACGGAAGAAGTTAATCATCCCCGGCCATTTAAGTGCGGGGAGATATAAATCAGCCGCCATTAGCCTCGACGGCCGTCGATTGCGCCTTTGTTCCGCCCACAATTTATTTTATTGAATTTTCTCACTTTGTCTGCTATCCTCAAATGGATATAAAAACGTATCAAGAAGTTACATTTTATCTAAAGAAAACCACGACGAGTTAATATGGTTATAATATTTTTGGTTACATATTTACCGATGCTTATCAAAATAAAAAACTAAGTATCGAATCCAATTTTAATGTCCTGTAATCGCTTAGAGCTTATTTATCCTCTATGCGTGATCCTATAAAATTATTTGGTATTAAAAATAGTAATTGACGCACAGCTTTAGCTTATTTTGGTTTTTGCTAGTGCAGCACAGTATTATTGTTAACCAAAAACTGTTTTACTTCAGTAAATTGTCATTTTCCTATCAAAAAACGTCGGTCACCGAAGAAGTCGATTCCCGCGGAATAAGTTATTCCCGTCAAGCATGTGTCGGCGCGTGTTTACGGCCCTATGACTATTAAACTTGGGATACTGACCAGAAGAATTACTACCGAGGCTTCAGCTTTCGCCATGAGTGCCTATCGATAGGTAATGGAATAATTGGACTACACGAACGGTATTTGACGACGATTGCAGCTGCTGACATACAGGTTGAAGGAATTTCAATGACATGTCAACGGCAGGTTGACAGCAAGCCCCTAATATGCCGACTGCATATAAATGAGGCAACGAATTAATCACCAGACCACTATGCCACCATTATTTCAACAGCGCGTCTATCGATATCGAGTCGTAACGATAGCGTAGCGCCATTATCATGTTTTGTTAAGTATTTTCCGGAGTGTTTTAACTGTCTGTAGTAAAATAAATACTTGGCTACGTGTACCATATCACCGAGTTGAATCCCAGAGACGTGAAGAAGACTCTCCCTTGCAATGACGCCTCCTTTTATTTTATCTACTGACTTGATTTTTCCCCGAACTATCATCTCAATAAAAGTTTTCTTCAACCTTTCACGAATTCTAGGAATATTGAACCAACATTATGGTTAAGACACAAAAAAATGATACCTATGCCTTCTCGTAAAATTATTTTTTTGTGAAAAGTATACATTTTTCAAACAACGTCAATCTTGATCGGATAGGCGGCAATGTTTCATCCTCTTGAATTTTATATGAAATGTTTTTTGATTCATGGTTAGTCACTATCAGTCTCTAAAAGATTTCAAAGTACTTTTTGATATGGCGTTTATATAAGGCTGAAGTTCTACTGCTTTATTTGCAGATTTTTTAAAAATCTTTTGCTTTCTACCTAATTTCTCCACAGTCTACTTTATAGGCTTGATGAAACTTGTATTGTTTTAAACTAACTATTAATTTTCCACGTTGTTAATACCTAACCGGAACTCTATTATTGAAAAGTATCTGAAGTATTTTTACTGTTCACTTTTCCACTTCCGAAACTAGGTAAGTACACCGTTTCTTTTTATTATTCCAACTAATATGCTCTATTTTGCTCGAGCGCCACTACTGAAAAGCTTTGAGTCACTCTTTGTCTTTGTTTTTTATCGAAAATAAATCACAAATTAGTTCTTAAACGCGCAAGATTGAGATGTCGGCCATCATAAAGGCGACAAAGCTTTCACGTCGTTAGCTCAACGGTAGGGGTACTACGTAACTTGAACGTGACGGCAATACAATAGCAATCTATGTGTGGCAAGGCTGGAGTAGGAACCTACTCAAAACGCTTAGAATTACATGGAAGAATAAGTCCATCAGCTCTTAATCTGAGTTGATAACAAATAATCTGTCAGCGCTGTTTCTTAATTGTCAATATTTACATCGACGGCGATATACAATCTCGATGCATTTGCATTCCCAATGTGGCTTATATAAAGTAAACGCTGTCAGTGAAGTCACTGTCACGAATGTAAGAGCCAGATTTATTTTTAGGAATGACATTATTAAAGATTGCAATGCGGAATCGATTAAGTTAGGTAAATGCACGGTGGAGTTACACTCAAACGTTTTATGTACCGCTGAGAAAAATGGCTGCTGAAATAGATCCGCTTTGAGTTCACGACGGAAAAACGCGCGAGAACCGACGGACAGCTGCGACAGCTCTAACTCAATCAAAACGATCGTTGTGCGGTCGTTTTTGACGTGACAGTGAGTTGTGCAATCATTGTCAGCCAATTCAGCCATAGGTATTTTGCTGGTTTCAATAAAGATAAAGATGCGTTTTTTATTCGAAATGGACTCTAGAATATACCTAGAATATATGGGTGAGCTTAAATGGAGTCGACGATGCAGCAAGCTTATCCCGAAGAAGCCTGTTCGATCTAATTTTAAGGGTCTTCGGGTTATATACCATTGGTTATGACTTGCTTAAGCCTGTATAAGCCTTTGCGTTTGAAACGTTGATTTTAGTTGTTTACATTTCGTACAAAAGCATCAATTTAAGTTTTTTTTATTATACTCGTATTACAATCTGTCTTTCTTTTTTTAGGATATTAAGTAATATTTTTATCGTGATAATTGAAAAAGACATTTGTGGTCCAAGTCCAGTCATTTGGCTACCTAAATGATTATATATTATACTATAACTCCTTTTTAATAAAAAAAATATAATAAAGTTTAAGATACTATAAGATCTTTTATATTTAGCTTTATTTTACTAATACAACTTGGCAAGCACTCGCGCATCCAGGGCAATTAACATTTAAGCCAAACGTTATGTATTATGTGCCCAGGAGCTGCACGCCAAGCACTACTTTACTTTCATAAGCTTAGCGATTACTCTCTCTAGGTACATCATCTGCCTAAGAGATGAAATACTTTGCTTCAACGTACACTGCAGCTAATCAAAACTCTAACTTGGTCACTGGCTCGCCGTCACACTTAAACTTGTCACATATACAGTTCGCCGCTTCTGATGTTTCAAAGAAAATAAAAGAACTGGACATCCAGAAGGGACCAGGCCCCGACAGCATTCCGCCTATTTTTGTCAGACGATGCCATTCCGTTCTGTCTCAGCCTCTCACCCAGATATTTAACAGATCTCTGAGCGACGGTGTATTTCCTGCGGAATGGAAAAAAACAAAGATTGTTCCAATTTATAAAAAAGGTGAATCTAGCGACATAAAGAATTACCGTCCCATCTCGATATTGTCAACCTTTTCAAAATTATTTGAGTCCCTAGTACATCCAATTATCAGCCATCACGTAGATAACGGCCTGTCTGACCATCAGCACGGGTTTCGTCGTGGTCGCTCCACCGAAACCAATCTGGCTCTGTTTGTAACGGACATTTCCAAGAACATGGACCGAAGAATTCAAACTGACATCATTTACACCGATTTTAGTAGCGCTTTCGACAAGGTCAACCATGAGATACTCTTAACTAAATTAGCATCACATGGTATCGATGGTAGCTTGGCACAATGGTTTCGCTCTTACCTGAATGAGAGGCCACAGGTTGTCACAGTGCAGGGATATGAGTCTGGAGAGTATTACGCAACATCAGGAGTTCCACAGGGGTCGCACTTGGGACCAACACTCTTTCTAGTGTTCATAGACGACCTCACTTCATCCATAAACCATTGCGAATACTCACTCTTTGCTGACGACCTTAAAATTTATAAAACCGTGGTGTCTAGCGAAGACGTTAATCTGATACAAGACGACTTATATAGTGTTCACCATTGGTGTGAGAAAAACGCAATGTCCTTAAACGCCAGCAAATGCTACCATATCAAAATCTCCAAAAACAAAAATACTATTCCATCTGAATATAACATCAACGGCGTCGTTTTATCTGAAGTGAATGAGATACGTGACCTGGGTATAGTTATTGATCATAAACTATCATTTGTACCTCATATCAACACCATCGTCAAAAAAGCGGCAATGATGGTAGGGTTTATCAGAAGAGCTACCAAAGACTTTCAAACCACCGACTCGCGGATCATACTGTACAACGCGCTAGTACGGAGTATTCTAGAATACGCCAGTGTAGCATGGAACCCCATATACGCGGTCCACTCGCAGCGGATCGAAAGTATTCAGAGATCATTTACTAGATATCTTGCTTTTATATCTTCTGGTATATCTCACAGAGCTCCCTATAATAATAGACTCTCGTTTCTCGGTATGGATGGCTTACGAACTAGGCGGTCTATTCGAGACCTAGCGTTCCTCCATGGCATCCTTCATGGATCATGCAAGAGCGACAAACTACTGGGAGGTGTAGCTGTTTCTGTTCCATCGCGCGTTCCTCGTAAACCACTACGCAAAACCTTTGCACTTCCTACGTTTAAAACCAATGTAGGCAGGCAGGCTCCTTTGGTCAGATGCTGTGAGCAGTATAATGTGCTGAACGCCAAATCTGGCGATGGGGATCTGGATGTTTTTCACGACAAATTAACTAAATTCAAAAAATCTTTACATAAACTTCTGTCCGACTGTACGGAGTAGTGCATATTTTCACACACAATTAAGTTATATAAAATGTTCATAATTTATATTTTAAGCGCTGTGTACGCCTGTAATCGGTATATATATAAGAATTTTCTGTCAACTTTTAATTTTTAAGAATGCAATATATATGTACTGTTGGTGTACCTATTCAATAAAATAAAAAAAAAAATAAAATAAATGTACCAACACTTGTAATGTATGCAAGCCCTCGTAGCAGTTAACTTTGTGCCAGATCGCATTATATGTATCACGCGTGCCTTAGTTTAATCAGGAAACATAAGAAAGGTAAACTTAATGTGCATGTTAGCTTTTTGTAACATTTTCTTGCCTCGACTGTTAGGTATACAAGTATTTTTATAACTTCTTGCTTCTATTACCTACGTCAAAGTACTTTATGTGTAGAGGTATGTCGTACGTATTACTCGTAGCAATCCAAAGTTATCTACGTAACTTCAATTAAATGAATGTAGGTAGGTTAGAATAGTTAGATACGGGATTGCTACCATGTACCTTATTATTTATGAGCTTCCGATATTTCGGCACTGTTGCAAGCGCCATGATCACGGAGTAACTGAAGAGAACTTGCGGGTGGGTTGTTATTGGCAGACATATCGGTCTACCCTCCTTCGAAGTCGTTTATTCCGCTCGCCGCCGGTACCATTGTCAATGGTATATATAAATATCGGAAGCTCATAAATAATAAGGTACATGGTAGCAATCCCGTATCTAACTATTTTAATGTTAGTGACCATGAAAGTTTAAAACAATATGTAGGTAGGTTAAGTATGAAGGTATATTTATAAAAATAATAAACAAGTCTCTTCAATTTCTTTTTCCTGTACGCGTCGACACACATAATAGGTACGAGAGCTTAATGTAGCATCATTTAACGTAATTCTAATTAAGAACAACTTTATTCTTAAATTCTTTAATCGAATTTTCTAGTTATGAGACAAGTCAATTAGATTGCTTCAATATTACTTTAACGTTTACTGTTCGAGATTTAATACGATATGTCAATTTGTTCTGTCAACTGTAGTTTAGTATTTAAGAGAATTTCCACTCCATTTTTTTATGAAAGATACCTACGTTTCCGGTAAAATATTCCTTATAACGAATCTGAAATGACAAACTCGGAGAATTTTCCATTACTCTGTAAAAGGGTCTTAAGAGTTTGTTGAACGAGCGCTATCGAATATTTTGCGACGACCATTGCACTGAAGCCTGCCCTAGGTCCCATGAGCATTGTCATGTGAGTACAGGCCAGTTCAATTCCCACTAAGTGTAAGCGAATATTATCAATATAACAATATTATAATAATACTACAATGGTATGAATATTAAAATTTATGTTGTTATTTTATAACCATTCATATTATATGCGAAATTGCTAATCTGACAGTAAGGCAGAGCTGCCTAACTGTCATAAAACTGTACTGTAAATACGCACCATGTAGGTACTTTCGATTGAATCAACCTTACCACAATGGCATAAAAGCAAGTGTGAATAATTTTTGCGACGGTACATGTTTAATTAACCATGTAGTGACCGTGGGTTTGCGCGTAAGCAGCTCTTGGCTGCGTTATCACGCATTCATATTAAAAGTAATAGTACGGACTAAAGAGTCCGTCGTGAAACTTTTATGTTTGCCTTTCTGACGAATATTAACAATTTCAGCGGTGGATATGAGGTCATGACATAGTACAAATTTAGAATACTAAATATCACTGCAAACATATTTGTAGATGGTTAACTCAACGTCTACAAGATAAATGACAGTTATTTAATGGTAAAAATACAGAGTTAATGTTATTCGATGCGAATGAAATACAAATAGTTTGTCCACAGAATGCTAGTTCAACTACTTCCCGAAAACATTTCGCAATAAAATTTAGATCGCATTCGTACGTTTGGGGCGCAGAAGTTGTCCGTTGGAAGTTTGCACACATTTTTGTGCGAGTTGTGTAGTCGCCGCGCTATGCCGCCTCAAAGGAGCGAAAATATATTTGTAATTCAACAATTTCGGCGCGAACTCTGCCATGGAAAGTTTCTCGCCCGCATGTTGTACCTATTTGCAATGAAACATTATTTCCGAGGCAAAAATGTTCGTTGTGACCGCATTATTATTATTTGGACGTTTGGTTCAGCGTTTAGTTGAAATACCCGTGAGAGTTCCGCCGAAATATAGCGAAATAGTAAATGTTTAATAATAAATGGAAAGTTAATAAAATACCGTCATAAGAGTTTTGAAACCAAGCTAAAAGCTGTACTTGTAAATAATAAGAATATTTTTGTAACGATCTGCAACCCGGAAGCAGGGAGGAGTTGCTCTAACATTAATAAGATTCGTTCTTCGAGCTTCCTTAGTCCGAATAACTAGCGATATTAACAACATTCTTAGTATTGTACTATCCTGTATTGTAATATCACATTACATCTCGTTGCGCAAATCCATTTAGTTCGCATTAGTCCACGCTGCGGGAGCGGGCGGCCATTTTCCGCGGAACGTTCCCGATCTGTCAAGTAGCCGCACAAAGCGCTGAGACAATTAAACGCTCGCACGCACATGCGAGAGGAATGACGTCTTAACAACTCTCGAAGTTGGGATTAGGGCGTGGACTCTGTGACAGATATGCTTAGGATACCTAATGGATTACGCATACTTTTTTGACAATACTAGAGCCAAAAGAACGTTTATTGAATTACGCTTTTACACTGCTTAGACTCCCTTATAGCCAGGATCTACAGCTTGAACTTGATTAAGATCAAGTTATAAAAAACTTCGTATTTTGTATAGGTACACGTACCAACGTTAACCCGGAATAAATATGAATATAATTTATTGATTATTTATTTGTACAGATTTCAAAGAATCATTACATACCTACGATAGCTTTCATTTCATTGATAAATTTTGTTGCACTAATATTAGGTACTCGTAAGGTACTGCTTTCGTTTTAATATTCCGCCATCTCAGTCACACTTAGCACGAGACTAAAAATATTATTGGAACAATTTATTTAATAAGTGGTGAAAAGGGCTGCCAGCAAATAAATATCGATTATACAGTTTAGCATCCGCAATTATACATAATTTGATCGCATTATACATAAATCATATTTTTTTCGTAATTTCATAAAACTAACACCATTAAATTTATTCATATATAAATGTAACTGATCGCTGTTGTGTACATGAACGATCTATGAGAAAAAAATTTTTTTGGGGGCCGTTTTTTTTTCTTTTATATGAATAGAAACGTCTAAACCAATTTTCATGCCGTTTTCATTATTTTTTCTCTATTTACTTAATTCAATCGGTCATTAAACAAGTAATATCATTTTTAAATGGTTTATAACCCTTTCAAAGACAACCAAAGAAAGCGCGCGAGCGAAGCGAGCGCTTAAAATTTTTTGGTTTTAAACGCTCTTCATACTGATAAAACTAAAGTCAACAGCGAGCGCTTCAAACTTGGTTTGTAATGCTTTCCATAGTGATATCGAATTAAAGTTATTGCGCGAGCGAAGCGAGCGCCTAAAATTTTTTTGTTTTAAACGCTCTTCATAGTGATAAAACTAAAATCAAGCAGCGAGCGCTTCAAACTTGGTTTGTAATGCTTTCCATAGTGATATCAAATTAAAGGTATTGCGCGAGATCTGCTTTTTAAAGTGATAAAACTAAAGTTGTTCAATATAAAATGTTTGTAACCTGTCCACGCTCAAACTGCTGAGCAGATTTGGATAAAATTTTGTGTAAAGATAATTTTTGAATCCACGGAGAGCGGCTGCTCTGGAGATAATAACAATTAAAATTTATGATAAAACAATTACAATCCGTGTCAGCGACAACTTTAAAAAATAAAAGCATCCCTCATAGAGACTACCGTACGACACATTAATAACTTAAACATAGTGGTTTGCTCAACCCACTCAGTGCTTACAATCAGCAGGAACTATAGCCACACAACACGACATTTTACTTCATCGTAGTTGTCAAGTTGGCAATAATACTTTAACTACATCTCTGCAGAGTGAGTGGACAATTTCGAGAAGAGTAATAGCTGAACTCCCGTTTTATTTCATGCTGCATGCTTTTGTATCGTATTATACGAAATGATCAGGGATACAATTTATGGTCCGATTATACAGATTTTGTATCCAATTATACAATCTGGCAGCCCTGGGTGAAAACGCTTCAGCACCCGCGTCCACCCGTGAACGAGACTGATTCGTAAATGAGTTCCATCCCGCGCCGGAAAACGACGACCTGCCCAGAGCTAAGAAATTTCATTTAGTTCTTCTTCAAAGCCACTTATAGAGCCATATTTCATTAAATGAATAAGAGTTTTGCTTGTTTCTAGTTAATGTAAGTTATACTCTATTTGCTCAAGAAGTGGTTTCAAAAGAAGTATCTGTACATAAGTTAGAAAATACGGATTAGTAGGAGTATGTGTAAGTTTTTTATTTGCTGGAATTAGTATGTAAGTATGTGGTAAGAAAATCTAAATATTTATACCACTACACTGACTCGAAACTATTTTAGGCTAAGGTTAAAATGAAACACTTCAACTTTCCCGAGGTGTTTCTTCTCCAATTCATCCTTCACGTCGTTGTTTATACTAACCTATATATAGACAATTGTAATATTGGTAGTATTTACGTAAGCACTGCCTAACTCGGCAGGTCGTTAGTGCTATTAATGATCGGGGCGTGGATGAAACCGCAGCGTTTCAATATGTGGTTGCATCGGAATGGTATAATCGTTGCAGCCGCAGTCATCGATTTAGTCATAATGTGCTCGTCGTAATCATTGCGGTCAAATGCCTACTCTATACGTTTCAATTGTAAAACGGGCACATTTTACATGTGAATAACTTCTTTTTGTTGGGAGGAGCGTACTGAAATTTGTCAGGTAAGTCAAACAGATTCCTTTACACTTATAAAAATACTACCTTTATTCAACAGTGAGGCACATTCACTCACACTAAAAAAATAACTGATACTTATAAATACCCTAACTAGACCCATGTTTAAAGCCACACAAAAGTATAGCTGTAGACCGATGTTTACCGATTTAAATGTGCTAAATCTTCCCTCCTTGTACATTCTTAACATTTGTAAATAATAAAACTTAAATTACTTTAAATGTGTCACAACTAGGCATCCGCGACAAACTCGTAATAATGTAACTATATTTCCACATCGTCCATTTAAAACCAGTATCTTCTCGAATAGTGTTTATGTAATAGCTCCAAGAAAAAAAATCACTTGCCTGATAGTTTAAGACGCTCTAAAAAAACTTACTAGTAATATTGTTATCAAAAAACTATTACTCTCTTACAGAGTTTTTTTAGGATAAAATTAAGATGTAAATATTTTACAGCATAAATTTAAGATTATAACAATAATTAGGCAATTAACATTCTAAACTATTGTACGCCCAAGTAGCAGGTTATAGTGGAACTCTGTTTTAAAATAATAATAACTTCTTATACATATGGCTAAAACAATAAATGCTTTATTGATTGATTGATAGACTATGTGTATTGTCATTGTGACCCATAATCACAGTTTGCTGTACGAAATCCAATTACTTTCAGTTCAAGTGTAATTCTTTAAAATCAAATCAAAAGTTGAAAGTTTGGTTAAGTTCGGTAGGATCTTGCGCGAGCTTTCATGCTAAAAGTGAAAATGTTTTCTACCTCTTAAACGTTGTCCGATTTTGACACTTTTTTTTACATGTTTGAGGTTTTTAAAATATTTTTATAAATAAGCTATTTAATTTTATGACAACATAAATCTTCAGATTTTTTATTTTTTAAACAATCAAGCCTTATTTTCATAAAATCGACATACAACTAGGCGGACAAGCTTAGTCTGAAATGTATGAACAAATTCAAAATTCAAATTCAAAATCTTTATTTCAATTTAAGTCACGAAATGACACTTATAACAACAAACAAATAAGACCAAATTTGTCTCATTCTATATTGAACCTTTATAGGTTTAAGGGCTGGAAAACGTAAAGTATATTTCGGCCGTAGGAGTTCAAATGTAAGGCAATTTTGCGCTGCGTTTAAAATTCCAAATAACCAAACCGATAGTAGGGAACCTTTCCCAGCCCAATTTCTTTTTATGAAATCGTTAGCGTGGTAAGCTACAATGTAGGTTTGTAAAAAGAAGTAAATATTTTCTGCGCACACACTACATTAAGTCGAAACTGGTGAAAAGTTAGACGACTTTAATAATGATCGAACTAAAGTATTTCGTCATCTTTGTATTTAATTTACAGAATTAAACCAAAAACGAAGACCACGAGATTGGCGTTACATTTGCGTTACATGCGATAGTGTTTGTAGGTACTTAATATTAGCTAGATGTCCCAACGTCAGCGTCAGTCCATCATTAAAGTGGGTTAATTAAACGATCATCGGATAGCTGATAGGAGAGGCCAGCCATCGGCATCGGTCGCACGAGTAATATTCATAAATCAGCGCCGACTGCAGATTGTAATTAGTTGGTTCGGTGCCTGACCAAGGCGGGGCAATGAGATATTACGTTGATTTTAGGAAGTTTAATCAGTTCACCATTACATAATATATCGGTTTGTATGCAAATACAAATATTATGTAATGGTGAACTTGTTGATTTGTTGCCAAAATCCCATTTAAAAAGTCATAAAAATGAACAGACATAAAAAAAACATTGTTCTATTGTGACTGTGTCAGTCTGCCCGCGGACCACGAGCGCTGTAAGTGTTCAAAATGTCGGGAAAAGCATTTAATGAATCTTCTTGGAAAATATCTGTAAATTATGTTTTAGTCAATTAATTGTATGAAGAAAATAATAAGTTGACTAGCTAGGTATGTACGTTATTTTATGAGCAAGATTGAGATTATACAACAATTGTCAACATTAATCCCCTTTATTTAAAAATGCTTGTTTTGCAAAGGGTTTTTAAAAAAAAATAATCCAAGAAATTCAAAAAGTATTTCCTGACACGAACGCAACATAGCTTTCATTTGTTTTTACACGTCTATTGAAGTTGTTTTAATAACAATAGTCGTGTAACCAGTTATGGCAAGGAAACAAAAGTTGTAGACAGTTTTAACGGGTTTCACAATGGGATTGTTTCAACACGAAGCTGGCTTGACGACAGAGTGGTGTTATGTTTAATTAAACGAAAGCGTTGATCGGCGCTGTCAGCTGGCGACTGTGAGACATGTTTGTCTCGAATCAGGCTACGATGAGAAACTAGAGAAGGCATGCATAATTATTATATTCAACATACTTCTAACTTATATTCCAGACGCTACTCAGATAGCGCACACTTTTTTTGTAAGAGAAAAGATAACTTTATTGAATTATGTAGACACAAGATTATCAGAACTTGTATAAGGTGTGGGTGACTATTGTCACTGCTATTTCACGTTTTTGAATACTAACGTCCACAGAATACTAGCGATATATGTAAGAAATTAGATAACTTCAGTTTGTTCTATGAGAGACTACGTTTTACCTACTTATAGTAGATCTAATTAACTTTATATAAACCTGACCACGTTGAGAGCCGAAAATTTTTTGAAGAATTGAATTAAATAGAAGCTTGCGTGTAGTATTTTCTAGTCTGGTATTATTATAATACCTGTGTATCCCAACCCAAATCCCAATCAATCACGCATTCGAGCCTAGCAGTTACGTCGGAAAGCTGAGTCAGATCGTTAGGTACTGCCTCCGCTAACATTCTAAGCGTTTGACGCAAGTTGCTCGACTGAGACTTCCCTACGTCTGAGAGCTATCCGTAAATTCCATGATCCAATTTGTTAACTCAGTAGCAAAGACGAATTTTACAGCAAAATCTATTTTATATAGTGACATGCTAAGTATACAGCGTGTGGCCTGTAATAGGAGCAAGAAATTTAATCAATGAATCACAGAGTATACGTAGTTACCTTGACATGTTTCGGCCCTTTCAGGGCACATTTATTTTTATTTTTTTCACTGTATATTATGACGTTCATAAGTGTCATTTCATGACCTAAATTGAAATAAAGATTTTGAATTTTTGTTTTTTTTTTTAATTTTGACCTGATTATTGTGTTGTAAAATGCTTTAACTCAGAAATATAGTAATCCAAAGTCATACTCCCTAGTCAATGATATCAAAATCGCTAAGTCATTGTAGTAAATGACAAATGTCAAGTTCTATGACTGGACACATTTGTTTGCAATACATTGTTGGTTCGATTTATTTTGTTAGAAAATATTAATAAATTATTTTTCATTATAATAAATTAAAACCATATAGAATTGATTACTGGTTACCTAAAGGGCTTATATTTTAATTTTTTGCTCCTTTTACAGGCCACACTCTTTAAACCTCTACAAAACACTGGAACATGATTAAGGCGAGTGATCCTAACACTAGGTAGGATTTTTAATTTTTAGTTTGTATTGGCTTCCAATACGCGGTATACGGTACCTAAATCGCTTGCGGATCTATCGGCCGTGAGAATATTTACGGTATCGGTGGACTATTTGATAAAGATCGTGGCTTTGTGGCTGAGCGGAGTGGTATAGCATTGGCAGTGCTCTGGCCTGTGAGCCGCATTGCGCGGATCCGATGGGGTCACTGTAGTGCTGTAGCGATTGCAAGTATTTTATTATTTCATTTTATTTTCAATTACTGGCCATGTATCTCAATTAATATATGAAGAAATTGAACCGTAGGGTTCAATGCCTATACATACAGGCAAAATAAAATAAATGTAAGTACTTGAATGTATTATGGGTGCTACAGATGTGATATTTTAATTATTTATTCAACAACATTTTTTATTGTCACTAACATCATGTTTGAAAATAGTTTTAATTCCTTAGAAAATTAAAAATATTACAGCATGCATGGATATCGTTTTCAAAATATGTTGTTTGGCAGTTTACCTATTTAATAATTCATTTAATATACCGGATGTCACGTAGGTACTCTTTTGCACAATCCATTTTTTTCTCTATAGCACGACCTGTTTATTACTAAGGTTTTATATCATCAATAGATTTTGCGTGATAGATCGCTTCACAAATTCGATGAAAAAAGAATTTATAAGGCCTTGCTAACTAAAACGGTCAATTTGAATTTATTGCCTCACTAGCTTTTGCCCGCGACTTCGTTCGCGTGGACTTCAGGTTCGTCCCGTCTAGTAGCGCAAAAAATGTGTTTTTTTACGACCTCACATTAGAAACCTCAAAAATTGTAGCCTATATGTTATTCTGATGTATAAGCTATATTGTGGTAAAGTTTCATTCAAATCCATTCAGTAGTTTTTACGTGAAAGAGTAACAAACATCCATACATCCATACATCCATACATCCATACATCCATACATCCATACTTACAAACTTTCGCCTTTATAATAGTAGTAGGAAGTAGGATGTTATAGATAACGTAAAGCAATATATTTTTCAAGGCGATTACTTACCCTCAATAAGCTTACTTGAGATTGGGTTTGGGATATTTAGTTTGTTGACCTAGCAAAAGAGCATCTTTTACAATTCGTTATCCCAAAAAGAGATAACATTGTCTCTTACTTGAAAAAATGAAGATTTCTTGGGAAAGATGATCCTCTTAAGTTTTCATTATTTACCACAAAATGTTTCACTCACTTTCACTTTCACTTTGAATCACGTTGCAAGTTACCTGCAACGTGATTGCGCTGTCTTTAGACTCATCTGAAAATATCAATTGCACCACAAGTACTGTAACTATTGGAGATTTTATAAGTGGCATCAGTCTTATTTTTCAATAATCAAATATCAATTTAAAACATTTTGTGGTAAATAATGAAAACTTAAGAGGATCATCTATCCCAAGAAATCTTCATTTTTTCAAGTAAGAGACAATGTTATCTCTTTTTGGACTCAACAAAATGAAGAGGTCACTTTTTACCATTGACACGCTGCTAAGGCGATGAGTTATCTTAGGTCAACTAGAATTATCAATCCGGTACCTCAGTACCAGTAAGTACATAACTATTAGCACCCCAGAGCATCAGGCAATCAGTCGCGAGAGTCCTTTGTGGCGTCAACGTGCGGTCAGTTGCTCTATTACGGCCCATCGCTTAATTGATTCCAGATATGCGATACGCATACTGTACACAAAGCTAGGTAAGGACAGGCGACTCAAGTGAATAAAGGAAAAGTGATAAGCAGATTTATTTCTGAAAACAATGGCAATTTGTAATCTTCGAGCTGTATAGTAACACTTATTAAAAAGTTTTAAACGATGATGACAGTAAAATCCAAACGTCTATGTATAAGGTCAAAAAGTGTGATGCATAGGTTTTACCTGACAATATAGATGTTATCAATTCTAGCAATAAAACATTAAATATAAATTACTAATATCAATAGAAAAGTACTTTCAAATTAAAAATGCTCATTTTGGTTTCGCATGTTATCTACATTTTGTTGTGTAACATGTGTGGATTAAAAGGCAAGTTTGATATCTGGTCTATTTCAGATATGGCTGTACTCTGAATTGAATACAATGAAGGCAGTGTATCCGAGATGCTGACGTCGCAAATGCTGTATCAAAAGGAACTCTATCTCATTGTGATAAGGACGTGCATTGTTGCTCAGAGAGCCTGTGTTCCGGTAACCGTTTAGTACCGTTGTTTACGGAATAATGACGATTGAAACTGGTCAAATGGATTGGTGCACAAATGACGCCAAATGGTGTCCTAATGATTGCTTTCAGCGCTGCAACGCTTGCACGACAAAATTAGGCCGTTTGTTTCGTGAAATGTCAAGTTAATAGGAAACCGATAACGTGAGTATGATGACAACAATGCATGTATTTACTCGTATAAGCATGAGCATGTTCCGATATGTTAAAAATACTCGATTCTTAAGGATACAAAAATAATACGTAATAAGTTCCAATTCACAATTCGTTTAAGAAAAAAATATATGTTGAAGAAGACGTTTAAAAGATAGAATGCTAAACATTTAGGAAGGCCAACTAACTTTAGATAAACTTAGACTCAGGAGAGTTGCTCATGAGTAAAAAGTGCTTCTCAGTTTGACGTACAAAATCATTAGTAACTTAACTTCACTCAGACGAAAATGTTATTTGGAATTTATGGCATATTTATAAGATGTTATTAATGTTCATATCATTAATTCTCTCTATATCTTGGATCAACAATTTCTTATTATTGTACGATATGGACGTGGAACGGAACGTAAGACGTAGAGATGACAGACGAGAGAGAGCGAGAAAGGAGAAGAACATTTGAATTTGAAGTTATGATTGACATGAGAGGAGTGTGAGGGCCTGAAGATGGAGTGAAGACGTAAAGACGTATTTATTAGAAGACGCTCAATAAATAAAGTAAAACTAATCCTGTATTTCTAGTATTCATAACCCCGAGGCCCACATTATTATACTAGATATTGTAGGAGATGAGGGAATGACCACCCCAGCGTGGCTACTATATAAGCCGGAGCGTGCCAGCGCTCGGGCCTATTTCGCCGCCAGCCGTCGTCGTGTTCGGAGCTCTCTGAATTTACGTATTTTGCGTCTTGTTGCTAACCTAATTATTTTCCGTGATTTTGTTACTTTTCTTATTGATTAAAATTATTTAGCCGTTGTTTTTGTCTTTTTAAAAAAATAATCTCCTTCGGCATTCACAAGATCAGAAGTGGGATAGGATCAACGTGATTCTATCCTGCTCGCTATTCTGATACTGTGTCTACCGGCGCGAGAGTTTTAAAAAGGGAAAAATGTCTTCCCGGGATTATCGTGAACGTGAGCGCCGTAGAAGTCGTTATAGTGAAGGTAGGCGACGTAGTAGGTACCGCGATCGTACCCCGGATGATGTGAACCGTGATATGGACGCGATGTTAGCTCGTCTTAGGAAGCTAGAAAATACTGTAGCTGCGCGTAATTCGACGCCACCAGTGCATCGTAATAACCGGTCGCCGTCTCCTAGACGCCGTGAGTCACGTAGACGCGTTAGATCACCATCGCGTGATAGGTCTGTATCTTCGACACGACGCACGGTACGATCGACACACACACCGCCGCTGCTGGCGCCGGCGCAGCCGCCGAGCGCCGCACCGCTGCCGAGTGCTGCGCGCACGCCGAGCACCGCGCCTATGCCGGGCGCCGATACGGAGTGTGTCACCAGCGAGGTTAACGCGCCGTCAGCCATCACGGATCGCATTGTGGACGCGATCCGCTCAATCAACACGGTGGTAAGATCAAGCCAACACTATTATATCTCAAACTTTGACCCAAATTTACATAACATTGAAGACTGGTGTGAAGAAGTTGACCGCGCCAAATCTCTAAATAATTGGAGTGATTATGAGTGTCTTTCTCGTATAGGAAACTGTTTAAAAGGGGACGCGAAAACGTGGTTAAACGAGTGGGTAACGACCGAGCGTAGTTGGACTAGTTTTAAAAAGGAATTCAAACCTTTATGCCCAAAAACACCAGACATAGCTAACATACTTTTTGAGGTCATGAACACGAACTCTGATAATTATTCCACATATGCTGACTACGCTCGTCGTTCACTGCTTCGTTTACGTATTGTACGCGGACTCAGTGACGAATTGATATCAGCAATTGTTATTCGCGGGATAACTGACCCACAAATAAAGGCGTCCGCCACAAACGCGAAACTGTTACCTAACAATTTAGTTGAATTTTTCTCAACGTATGTGAAGCCTAGCACATCTAAAGGTAGTTCTACCCGCGTACCATTACAAAATACTTTTGCGGCGAAAACTAAAAGCGTTTCCAATCTACCGCCTAGAAAGCGACGTTTTGATGAGGGCAAGTGTTTTTCTTGTGGCAAGTTTGGACACAGACAAGCGAATTGTAATAAGAAATCCAAAGTTGATACAGATAGTATTGTTTCTTCAAACGTCACGGACAATACGACTCCTTCGCCTGTCTTTGTCCCGACTAAGCCTAATACATGCTCGTATTGCAAAAAGACAGGTCATAAAGTCGAAAATTGTTTTGCCAAACAAAAATCAGAGTCTCGCAATAAAAGTAACGTCAATTTTTGTCGCGAAAATCAACCTACCCGCAATAATGACGTTGTTGTTGCTGTTATTCAAGGCGTGCCGATTGATGTCTTGATTGATAGCGGCTCAACGATATCTCTCATTTCTTCGAGCTTACTAAAGTATTTTAACTGCGCGCATAGACCAGCGTTCCGAATACTAAAAGGTCTTGGTAGTCAGGAGATTGAAAGCACGTCATATGTAACCTTGCCTATCGAATTTGACGGTATAACTCTGGAAGTCGAAATGTACGTAGTTGCGTCTGAGTTTATGAATACGCCAGTAATAGTAGGTACAGATGTACTTAACAGGGAGGGCGTGCGTTATATTCGTACTCGCGATTCTCAGCAACTTACAAGGGAAAATACTCAACCGGACAGAGTGATGGCAGTTCAATCTGATGCGTCGATTCCGATAAACACCCCTCTCGTTGACAACGAGCTGGAACGATTGCTAGCTATAATTAATGAGTTTTCTCAGTTCTTGATTTCCGGCACTGCCACTTCTACGGTGAATACAGGCAGTATGGCCATCAGATTGAAAAGCGACACTCCCATCTATTATCGACCGTACCGCCTTCCTTATGCAGAGACACTCAAAGTTCGCGATATAGTTCAGGACCTGGTAAATAAAGGCATCGTTCAGGAATCGGAATCCGATTATGCCAGTCCGATTCTCCTCGTGAAAAAGAAAGACGGTACCGATCGTATGTGTGTTGACTATCGCAAGTTAAATGAAGTGACAGTTAAAGACCGATTTCCGTTACCGCGAATCGATGATCACATTGACCGATTGGGGCGAAACAAGTTCTTTACGAGCCTAGATATGGCGACAGGATTTCATCAGATCCCTATGGAAAAAGAGTCCGTTCCTCTTACTGCTTTCGTTACGCCCGAAGGGCATTACGAATATTTGAAAATGCCGTATGGTCTCGCGAACGCACCGGTTATTTACCAGCGAATTATTTCAAAAACTCTTCGGGAGCATATAGAATCTGGTGAAATCCTCGTCTACATTGATGACGTCTTAATTCTAAGCCAGACAGCTGACCAGGGGCTAGTTTTGTTGCGGAAGGTACTTAAAACCCTAACTGACGCGGGGTTTTCGATAAATTTAAAGAAATGCTCGTTTCTTTCGCCTTCAATTGAGTATTTGGGCCGAAATATTAGCGAGGGTCAGGTGAGGCCGAGCAGTGATAAGGTTAGGGCATTAACTGATGCTGAGGAACCGAAAAACGTTAAACAGGTACGTCAGTTCATGGGCCTAGCTAGTTATTTCCGGCGGTACATCCCTGGTTTTGCCCAGAAAACAGCATGTATTGCAGCCTTGACTCGCAAGGGCGTGCCGTTTATTTGGGGGGCGAAACAGCAAGCTGCTCGCAAAGAAATAATTGATTGCCTGACCAGCGAACCTGTACTTGCGGTTTACGACCCTTCGTTGCCGATTGAAGTGCATACCGATGCAAGTTCAATTGGTTACGGGGCCGTACTTCTGCAGGCACACGAGGACGGTCACAAAAGAGTGGTTGCTTACTATAGTAAGCTAACGCAGGGAGCTGAAAGTAAGTACCACTCGTACGAACTGGAGACCCTTGCAGTAGTGAAGGCTCTGCAGCATTTCAGGCATTACCTTGTGGGTGTGCGCTTCACCGTAGTCACTGATTGTAACGCGCTAAAGCTTACGCAGCGAAAGAAAGATTTATTACCCAGAGTGGCTCGGTGGTGGGTATACCTACAGGATTTTGATTTTGACCTGAATTACCGGAAGGGCTCACAAATGTCGCACGCCGACTACCTGAGTCGGAATCCTGTCAATGTGTGCACGGTTCAGAAGCCACTGAACTGGGCCCAAATTGCTCAGGCTTCTGATGAAGAGACCCGGTCCCTGATTCAAAAATTAAATGACGGCCAATTAGACGCAAGTCGATATGTTGTCAAAAACGACCTTCTCTACTTTCGATATACGCCTACCGGCGAACCCTCCAAACTTTTATGTTTTATCCCTAAAGGACATAAACTCAGCCTTCTTCGTGTGTTTCACGATGAGCACGAACATCCTGGAGTTGATAAGACGGCTGATTTAATAACAAAACATTTTTGGTTTCCGGGCTTACGCAATTTTGTCCAAAAATACATCGCACACTGTGTGGTGTGTGTCTCTCACAAAAAGGTACCACGGGCTCCTTTGCAATGTATCCATTCCTGGGAAAAGCCAGATTTGCCATTTGAGACTGTCCATATGGACGCCTTAGGGCCACTCCCCGAAGTAGACGGGTATCGGTATATCCTTATCGTTGTTGACGCTTTTTCCAAGTTTACCCTGCTTTACCCTATGTACCGACAGGATGCCAATGAGCTAAAGCAGCATTTTACTAATGCTATCTCACTTTTTGGTACCCCTAAATTAATTGTCGCTGACAGAGGTCGCATGTTCCAAAGTGCGGAATTTCTAGATTGGGTTAAGGATATGGGTTGTGAGGTGCATCTAATTACTCCTGAGATGCACCAGTTTAACGGGCAAGTAGAGCGTTACTGTAGGACCGTACTGAACATGATTCGCATCGAAGCGAACCACCGACAGCAAAGGTGGCCGCGCATCGTTTGGAAGCTCCAGTTGGTCCTAAACATCACCCGACATAGGACGACGCAACACTCCGCACTCAATCTGCTGGTGGGGATAGACGCAGCCACGCCACTCATACGAAGCTTGGTACGCGACGTGGCGCTCGAAGGCTCCAACCCAAACAGGGAGTCTTTGCGCGAGATGAGCCGCCAAAGGACTTCGGAGCGGCTGAGGCGCAATCAGCAGACCCAAGACGCCTATGTCAACCAGGGGAGAAAGTCTCCTCGGGCTTTCGAACTTAACTCTCTTGTTTTTGTTAAGAAGCAAGCGCAGGCAACGGGGAAGCTGAACTCCGGTATGCGTGGGCCATACCGTGTGACGAAGATTCTCCCGCACGGACGTTACGAGCTGCAACTTTTGGCTGGGTCCTACGGGAAGTCGACCCAAGCAGCGGCCGAGTACATGGTCCCGTGGCGAGGAGAATGGACCCCTGATGTGTGTGCTGCTTACTTTGATGGTGAGTAGCCTAACTCCAGAAATAGCTAACGTCGTGCTTCCTTTCTGGTAAGTTGATTGTTCGGTAATGCTAACGTCGTGCCTCTTACCTGACAATTTGTTTATAGACAAGCTAACGTCGTGCCTCTGTCTTGTGTGGGCTGAGTTATGCTAACGTCGTGCCTATGACTTACGCCATGATTGAGTTATGCTAACGTCGTGCCTATGACTCATGTTTTTGTTTTGATTAAGTTACGCTAACGTCGTGCCTATGGCTTAATCCAAATCCTGCGATACTAAACATCTTGTCTATTTAACGGACGCGTTTTATACATGCGATGTTTAGTGTTGTACTATACTTCTGCGTTACCGCATGTGTAATGGTTTGCTAATTTCATGTACATAGGTGCAGACACTGAAGACGGGGGTCTTGGTGCCAGTCCCGAACAGCCTCATGATGTGGGTGAGCCGGAGCCAGAGGCGCCTTCTGTCCAAACTCAAGGGTTGCCTTCGGATGACGGGCAGCAGCCGTCCACAAGTGGTCTCCAGCAGCATGCGTGTGCACTTGCCGCGCGCCCGATGGACGAGACTGAAGACAGCTGCCTGCCTGCCGCTGAGCCTATACAAGAGCTGTCCATGCCCCTGCTGGACTAGAAGAAGAGGACACAAAAGGAGCCCGAGGACGGTCTCCTGTCAGGAGAGGCCGTGTAGGAGATGAGGGAATGACCACCCCAGCGTGGCTACTATATAAGCCGGAGCGTGCCAGCGCTCGGGCCTATTTCGCCGCCAGCCGTCGTCGTGTTCGGAGCTCTCTGAATTTACGTATTTTGCGTCTTGTTGCTAACCTAATTATTTTCCGTGATTTTGTTACTTTTCTTATTGATTAAAATTATTTAGCCGTTGTTTTTGTCTTTTTAAAAAAATAATCTCCTTCGGCATTCACAAGAATATATTATAATAATATTTTAATAATTGGACACCTATCACATACATTGCTCTGATCCCAAAGTAAGTAGCTAATGCACTTGTGTTATGGAAATCAGACACAACGGTAGTACCACAACACCCAGACCCGGGACAATATAGAAAATTTTGATTTCTACATTGACCCGACCGGGAATCGAACCCGGGACCTCGGAGCGTCGACGCCTTGAAACCCAGCGTGCTTAGCTACTTGTACAGGCGAGAAGAGGTCCCGTCTGTCTAAGTCTAATACGGTCAGGATGGAAACTAACTCCCTAGTGGCGTAGATATCCCTTTCCCTAAGATACTAAGTCCCTAGAGCCCTAGCCCAGCCTAACGATAGATACGTACATATAATAAGGATGTTGTGGTAGGAAAGCTGCTCCCAGGTCACCCAGAGTAGCAGCGTCAGGACGGTAGGTAGGTGGCGTGGACCCGCTGCCAGTCTGGCAGACTCACCAGACTGATCATAGTGACGGCGAAGGGTGTCTTGGCCGCAGCGGAGGGAAATGAGAACCAACACGGACGGTTGATATCTGATTTATTCGTAATAATGTTACAGTATTTATAATATTTTATGGTATGTTAACATGTAAAAGTATAACGATGTGTGCCGCCGGTGTGAGTGCCGACGGGGCTGGTTTTGGGTCCATCGGTCGGCCGCTTCTATGTAGGTCGCTGACGTCGTGGTTGTAGAATGTACGATGCTAGCTCGTACATATTGGCATCCGCAAAAAGACGAAGAAGCAGATACGGCCCAAGTCTCCGAGTGTCCCGTACGCTGTGCATCATCCGTAGTTGGTCGTGGTTGTGGTGACGTCATGGGCTCGATGACTTGATGCAGCTGTTCGTTGACTCGATGGGTGTGTGGTGTTTTGATAGAGAAAGTGGTAAATGGCTCTGCCATCTCGACGACTCTGACCAGTCCGCGTAATGGTATTCTCTCTGGTGGTGTCTACTCGGCGTACGTCTTCGCGTTTTGGTATACGAATGACGTGAGTTGACTATGGTATATAAGCCCCCTGGCTTGCATCGCGATGCTGGTGACCGCTAGTCTCTTGGTTTGCATCGCAGGGCTGGAGCTCACAAGTTTCCTGGTTTGCATGGTTTGGTTCTGCTGGTAACTGCAAGTCTCCTGGTTTGCCCTCCGATGCTGGTGATTGCAAGTCGCCTGATGTGCATGGTCCTGCTGGTATGGTGACTGCAACCCCCTGGTTTGCTTGTTACTGGTAATGACTGCAAGTCCCCTGGTTTGCATCTCGATGCTCATGGTGATTTTGGTTGGTAAGTCGCTCGCATTCTTCTGGTAGCTCATTGGTGGTCTGCTGATTGGTCAATGGTTATGGTTTTTTCGTTGGTTATGGTGTTACTGAACAGCATGCGCGACTTCTCAGTTACTGGTGAGACCCTCTTCCGGGAGGCCAGTAACCGAACCGCTGCTGTCAGATGTCGATGGTGTGTACTTTCCCTGGCGTGCAGTTGTAGATAGTCTTCAGTTGCTTGGTGATGAATTGGTTGGTTAGTTTAAATCCGCCAGTCGTGAGATACCCGCCGTTGGTCGATTCTCAGGAGTTAGGTAGGTAAAGATAAGAGGATAGGAAATGGTGATAATTGGTAAATTGATAAAATATGGTGAAATAACGGTGGTTGTAAATCACCGCTCTTTGTCATGGTAGGTAATTAATAGTAAATAATAAAATAACTTGAATAACTCCTTGGTTGAGTTTCATGAAAATGGTAGTAAGATTTCGAAATGATAATGTATAAAGTTTGGTATAATAATAACTAATGGTAATAATTAGAAATGGTAATGGTGATTGGTTAAGTTATATTAATATTTGGTTATTCGGGAAGTGATGGTTGTAAGGCACCACTCCCGATTTCTAGTAAAGTCCCTAACCTACCGTACTTTTATAGTACATTTAAAAAGTATGTCAAACTAAAAATAGATCGTAAAAATGTCTAACTTCGATAGCATTAAATGTCGCATTGGTATTTGCTGATCTGCATTATGGAAGTAATGTAATGCGAGACTTGGTAACGCCTCATACTTGCGTAATAAATACTGTGTATTTAAAACTGACTTTATTCTAATTGAATGTAATATTTAAGCACTGCGCGATTTATGTTTTGGTATTGAACGGCAGACTTAATTTCTACCAGTCAACTTTTATTGATCATTGGTCTACTTTGGTCCTGGTCAGTCTGTAATGTTGTAAGTCCATGGTAACTGGTGGTCTATCCGGCTCGAAGATGTACAGGCGAGAAGAAGTCCCGTCTGTCTAAGTCTAATAAACGGTCAGGATGGAAACTAACTCCCTAGTAGCGTAGATATCCCTTTCGCTAAGATACTAAGTCCCTAGAGCCCTAGCCCAGCCTAACGATAGATACGTAGATATAATAAGGATGTTGTGGTAGGAGAGCTGCTCCCAGGTCGCCCAGGGTAGCAGCGTCAGGACGGTAGGTAGGTGGCGTGGACCCGCTGCCAGTCTGGCAGACTCACCAGACTGATCATAGTGACGGCGAAGGGTGTCTTGGCCGCAGCGGAGGGAAATGAGAACCAACACGGACGGTTGATATCTGATTTATTCGTAATAATGTTACAGTATTTATAATATTTTATGGTATGTTAACATGTAAAAGTATAACGATGTGTGCCGCCGGTGTGAGTGCCGACGGGGCTGGTTTTGGGTCCATCGGTCGGCCGCTTCTATGTAGGTCGCTGACGTCGTGGTTGTAGAATGTACGATGCTAGCTCGTACACTACTACACTACGGAGGTCGTCAATATTACGTTATTATTTTGAAGTAATAAATCAGTTGAAATTGAAGTAAATTTTTTGTACCTGCATTAAATGTAGAAAAGACAAAAATAAGTACACGCACCTACAAACTTGTGGTGTGTAGGTAGAACTTCAAATGCTACGTACCTTTGAGGAAACAGTGATCAAACGTGTTAATATTAATTCGTGCTCTGCATTTCGAAACGAATTACGAAGTAGGTATACTTAAAATGTAGTAGTGTTTGAGTAATGTATGGAATGAACGTGTATGACGTGTAGGTATAGGACCTAAATAAACTTTTAATGTTTCCAAACTCATTACAACTATTGAAAAATTCAGTGCTAAGAACACCTGCTTATTGGTAAATAATAACAGATAAACATAATTGAATCTAGGAATTACTACATTGATGGTTTACCTTCTACATGAAGCTTTGCGGGGTATGTCTGTCTCACAAAGAGCTGTTAGCCTGAAGCAGTAACATGACCTCAGGTTGTATCTATGTAGAGTAACTTAATAGGTCCACAAAGGTCGAGGCTAATGACCGCTCTGCGGCTTAGGAATCCGCAAATCGTGTGATAATATACATGTTAGGTACCTAACCTATTGGTAAATTTCTCTATCACATAATACATAAATGTGTGTGTCAATCAACATTACTATTTTACATGACAAGCAAGTGTAAGCTGCCGTGATTGTAGCTGCAGGAAAATTTCACCGTTATTTCAGAGATGGCTGACAGGTTGGATTTTAATTTTAACGTTTCTGACAGAAAATTTTTCACGGTTTAAGTTCCTCTTTTGACAGTGAACCTGTTATAAAAGAACCTGTAATAAAATAATGTATATTTTTTATCACTCTGAATACATATTTAGCATTTTAGTATGTGGTAAATTTAAAACACCGTTTCATCTAGACTATTATATATGTCGCAGCTAGCAACACTAAACGGAACGCCAGCGCGCCCTCTAGCGGTGTTTCACGTCAAACAAGGTTTTGGCGCGCTCGGCAGAGTCGTGGCGGTCAGCGACGCTTCATCGGAGCTCACTTTCGGTCGAGTCGTCGTGCTGTGAGGATCTACGTCACGGAACTGCCCTGCGTCACGTTTAGTGTACCTAGTGCCTACCTAAATTAGAATCAATAACTGCTGTTTGTGAAGTGTGTAATAAAGTTTGATTAATCATCACGTCTATCTATTTGCACGATCGCCTATTTTGCCCACATGATGTCTGATGGTTCGGTTAGAAAATCCGTGACGATCCTACATATAAATAAACTAGCTTTTGCCCGCGACTTCGTCCGCGTGGAATAGAGACTTCTTTCTCCCGTTTTTTACACATTTACCACTATATCTTTGCTCCTATTGGTCGTAGCGTGATTTTATATAGCCTATAGCCTTCCTCGATAACTGGACTATCCAACACAAAAAGAATTATTCAATTCGAACCAGTAGTTTCGGAGATTAGCGCGTTCAAACAAACAAACAAACAAACTCTTCAGCTTTATAATATTAGTATAGATGATTGATTGACTTGATTATATCTATAGAAGAAATCTTAAACACAAAGGTACATAACATAAGATTTCAAGTACAATTTTATTAATTAATCCAAATGTTGCGGGTGCAACGTGACCGGATCATAACAATTGTGTTATCAGTTCGGCAATGATTACACCGCCATTCCCAGTGCGGACGCATCACTAGCGGCTAGCGGCCATCGCGTAATTACATGCATTTCGGAAGCGAGAGAGCAGAGCGATCCCAGTTGCATTAAACCACAGCGTAAACATTACAACTAGGTTTAAGTGCTCGTCTTATTAAGCAATCTCATTATAGGTAGCCTTGTAAGAACTCGATGGTGTAGTGAGGAATTCGTTGGTCGTTACCCATGAGGTCCTGGACCTGTTTTCTGTCTTGAAATGTTTGTAGCTTAAAACTGTTCGGAGACAAAACGTTGGGGTACGAGTGACACCCTTGTGCCTCGAAAAGGAAGCGCCAAATTACTATCCGGTTACATCGGACTATCGTCTAACTGGCCTAAAGCATGAACAAACGAAGAGTGCATTTGTGTTAATACACACTTGAGCACATGATATGATTTACAGAGATGGATGATCTCAGTTTAAATTGGCCATCTAGGTAATATGGTAGGATTGGGACCAGGGGGCATTATCTATTGATAATAGTTGTAGTTTAATCAAATATGTTATGGGCTGGCTGATCTAAGCAAACTACAATAGCGCCCGTTCATTTATTCATGGGTTGGTGCAAGTTACAATACTAAACAGGATCCTATAGCTTTGTGTTCACGAGTTCGCAAGCGGCGCCAAGCGAACTTCTTGTTCAGTTTTAGGATTAGTTCCCGGGATGAGCTATCGTTAATTTAAGCTTTAAAACTAATGCTGGATGAAGCACAGAGGAAACTTTACGATTCTGATAAGTAAACGATATTAACTTTGGTAAGCGCTCCTAGAAAATATGTATTATTTAAAAAATACACTGATAGAAGATATTTACTATTCATTTATTTACAGAAAATACATAGGATTCACATAATTAAATGTTTAATTCATAATTATGCACACCCGATATACAGCCCAAGTAACACATTAGTGCTAACTGCAGCATATATTACAGTTTCAAATGCTACTATAGCTATACAATGGTTTTAGTAGCAGCTTACAGAGGTTTAGAAGAGTTAACAAGCGATACTTAGTGCTTTAAGATATACAAGAAGCATAACTAACAACTACTATAGCAAGGTGTTGTATATTAGCGGTAACTATAGTCACTATATAGGTTACTTCTATAGCTATAAGCTGCCCCTTACAGTTAAAGCTGTAAAAAGGAGTTATCTGACTCTTATAAACTACTTAAGTTCTTGTATGGTTCTAGTTAGATCTGTGAGTTCTATATCATTGATAATTAAAACTTTAATACAACAAAATGCTTTCAGTGCTGGTTAACATCGTTATGTAACCTAAATTTGTACAAGAGTTTCTAAAAAAGTTACTAAGCAGTCTATTGCATTTGTTAAAGTATTTATAGCGCATAATTATTGCTATTAGTCATTAATAAGTGCTATATAAGCGTTGAAGGAATCTAAAGCAATAACCTTAAGGCTGCTGTCACCTACCTTCTAACAAAGTTCAAATGCAGTTTTCTCCCCAAAAATGACTAAACTGACTACTTTTTTTGAATGAATTGTGTAGAAATGAACTATCTCCATAAGATATCGACTCTGAATTTTTGATTCAATCTTTAAAATGCCTGTAATTTGCAATCATAGAAGCCAAATTGACGGTTTTTCTGGTGATCTTTTCTAGATCAGTTGTTGACATCAGCTATCGAAATAACATAAACTTGAAGGGAATTACGTTCGTATGCAAGGTGTCGACTCTGTTTTTTTTATTTATCGCTCTGGTTATTCCAAATGAAGACAAAATTGAAACCATGTTTTGGCATAAAATACGCACCTAAAGACAGGCGATTATCTCTGAGATACATTGCACTTATTCTGTGTTATTTGATAAAACAATGTTATAGAGGTTCCTATCTTTGACTTAGCATGTAAATTCTTGATTTTATCTTGTGCAATATATTCAAAATAACTTACTAAAGTAACCTATAAATTTGAGATTTGGAGCTGTCACGAACATTCATCTTCGATCGAAATTTGACAGACAGCGCCGAGCGCTCGGAGGGGAAGGGTGTGTCGCTCGTTGTCTTCGCTGCTAGTCTTTTATTTCGTGTATGATACTCATTCCAAATTTGAAAATATCACGCTTTGCACAATTTTTATACGGCGACCAATTCGCTTTGAGGCTTTATGCAACAGGCATAAAGCCACATAGTGCATTCCACATCGTCGATGGTCTCTAATTATAACAAAAAAGTATTCGTTCTTTTGTATCGATTTGTAGTTGTATTTAAATGATTAATCAATGTTAAGTAAACTTGCATAGAAAGGAATCCTTATTATTACTATAAACAAGAAAGATTTGCATATATGGCGACTATTTCAAGAGGTTCATGAGTTAAAACAAAGATATTTTATCATTATATCATACATTGTGTATTTTCGAAAGTTGATCAAACAAAATGTGCACATACTAGGACCAAAATTATCGACAAAAATAATAATAATAATAAATTCTCCACAAAATAAAATTGTGGTACATGATGAGAAAACTGTTTCTATCACCAAACAGTTAAATGTCAATTTTAGACAAATACTAAATTAATTAGGCCAAAAATAGGCAATAGTACCAAGATAGTATAAGATCAGATTTGATTAAAAAAATCAACAATTCACACACGAAAATAAAGAAAGTATTGATTTATTTCTTAACTAAAATAATTACAGGTATTTAACGTGAAAATAGAAAAACAATATACACGGTCCTAGTCCAATGTTAACAGAGCGCACGCCAACGGCCAAAAGAGGGCGCTCGCTGGTCTGCTTCGGTTTATATAGGCCCGTAGTGTTGCCGTTACTCCGGGGTTGCTAACACTTCTTTATAGTTTAACAACGGTAGACCGATTTTCATGATATGTATTTACTTTGTTGAATTGGTATATACCTCTTACCCCTTAAGTTATTATGAAACGGAGCTGAGGCGCGCTGAGGCTCGATACGAAACACAGTTTACGGGGCCACTAGTACATCCATAAAAACTGGCAACGGGTAAAATGGACTCACGTTCCGTACGGGATAACTGAGTAATGAATGTACATTTTATGATATTGTGTGTCTGCTGGCGAATAGTTATTATTTAACCGATTTCAAAAGGAGGAGGTTATCAATTAGATTGTATGTTATTTTTTGTATGTATATCATCCTCATATCTCAGTCATTTAATGACAGATTAGATATTTTTTTCATTTTCTTATAGGGTTTAACTTTTAATTGGTCCCATTGTGGCCAAATCCGGAACTGATGATGAGGTCTTGGTGTAATCGAGGGAAACCCTTAAATCTAAAAGACGTGTATAGTGTTTTTGTACTAGTATTTCAATGTTGACGTGTCTTTACGTCTGATAGTCACTATTTTGTAGAACTGAGCTGATAGTGGAACTCCTTAATGATTAGGAGTTCAGTGATTATGACGCCGGAACTAATGTAAGGTACTTTGTAGCTTATTAAAGAGCAGAGTCAAAAAGTGAAACTCCCTCCCCTCGATTTTAATCACTAACAATTTGCAAATAAAATAACTTAAACCGACTTCAAAAACAAAATACACTAAAAAGTCTTAAATAATTTCTTAAAAGGACTCCATTCCAAGGACAAGGTTTGCCTAAAATAGAGCCCTTTCAAAAGTTTATTTAAGAATTTTTGGTGACTTTTGTTTTTGAAGTCGGTTTTGTTGAAATAGTATGGCGGTGAAGTGATCATTAACCCAACAAAATTAAAGACAAATAAGGGCTTTTGTTTTTAGTATTTGACTTTAAGTAGTAAACATTCGTGCTTTGGATTTTGAATTAGAATAAGCGGACGACAAAAAGTAAAAGGACAGCTGTCTTTCTTTATATGGACCGTATAGAGGCGTTATTTAGTTCCACAATCTTTGATACGTACTTGTACGTACGTACCATTGGTCATTGGCGTCAATTCTATACTGTGTGGGACTTGTTCATGGCATTAATTCCATACGCTAGTAACAGTATTTCAATGGTTTAAACCTAAATAAATAGGGCAATATTTTGCTTAGTTAACATGACTTTTCTTACTGGGTACTGATTGCACCAGTGACTTTTACAACCACATCCTAACTATAAACTTGTATAATTTAGTTTCATGGGATGTGTATGTAGTTTATATGACCTGTATTCAAATTGTACGCAAATGCCATGAAGTTCTATGGTTCTATTCAAGTCCACATTCATATAATATTTCATTATTGAAAAAATTATTAAAACAAAAAAATAAATAAAAATGATGTTATTTATCATCTGTTATACATTAAATACTTGAAATCTTGATCAAAAGCTTCTTAACTACATTTTCTGAATGACAGCTATAGTAACTTGTCACATTTTTCATATATCAAAATACAAATCATATCAAAGAACAGCATCACACTAAAAGGTATGTTTGTGTTAATAAATCCTCATAGCACCCAGTTGGTGTGACACGTGGTAGATCAAGCGCAGAACCAACGGCAGCATCCACCAATAAACCTTAGTCCCCGTTTCTCATGGAGTTCACATTCGTAAAAAAATACCTATTCTCAGAGTCACGATTTGGGTGAAGACATAAAGAGGCAGATAACTGGTACCGACCTGAACCGACTGACTAGTGATGTGCCAAGTCATCTTTTTTTTGATCTCGAAATATTTTAGAAATTCGTTACAAAAATCCAAATAAGGACCGACTGACATTAGAATGTTTTTTAAAACGAGATTAAAATCAGGACTTGAGTCGGAAGAATCTCTGTTAAGCATTTCAATTCCATGAAATAGCCAACACGGCAAATCACTGGTTAGTCGGTGCAGGTCGGTACGTGTTACCCGCCTCGTTATGTCTTCACCCTTTGGATGCATTTCGTTTCTTCCCATGGTATAAGTTTTTTACGTTATTATAAACTGTACGTTTGTGTTTAAATCTGTGAATTTAGTTATTGAATTACCAAAAGGAAAATGTTTGCGAAAGGAATTGACGCGAGCCCTGATTCCGAACTGTATTCGCGAAGGTATTTTAAATACAAAATAAACTGGTATAACATTAATTTATCATATCGACTTTTACATGACCATCATTTTCTATGTTCATCATACGCATAGCCTACTACCTAGAGATAAAGTATCAAAATTGTTTAGTTACAGTTAACATTTTTTTGTGTCCCGGACATATAAAATCGCACACACACATTGATAAATTCGGTAAAATCTGAGAATCTCCAGACTGTCAATTCACTCTTAATTCGCCATTTTTAGGACAATCAATAATACTACATTATAATAGTAATTGCATAATTCCACTAGATTTTTGCGATTGATAGCTATGATGTATTTTACAAAAACTAAATTGAGTATAAAATCAAGTTACGATTATATTAAAAAAAAGCAAATTTAGTAATAAATATTCTTACTGCCTATTATCAATTTAGTGGTTTTATGCAAAATATTTAATATACTGAGGGCGCATTGAAATTGAGATGTAAAACATCATAATATTCACGGTAAATTGATAAGCGCAGTTAAATTTTGCTTTAAAATAAGTCAATAATTATTTAAAAGTTAATACTTCCAAATTGTAGCAAACAACGAAATAGTTTTTCAATCACAAATGACATTAATAATATTTCACCGACAAATTAGATGAGCATGAATTGTCAGAAAGTTTAAAAAAAAAAAATGTACAAACTCGTACAATTGTCTCAGAAATAACATTCTAAGTGGTAAGTACCACTACTATATCTCAGTAATAACAATTAAAGTTGTAAACAGCACTGTTGTATCTCGGTAAAAACGCTATAAGTGGTAAGTACAACTATTGTGTGTCAGTTATAATGATTTGAGCGCTAAATATCACTCTTGTATCCCAGTAATAACGCTTTTAGCTGTAAGGACCACTATCGTATATCTGTTATAACGCTTAAATCAGTAAGTAACGTCATTGTAGAACTTTTGTAACTAAGCTTAACTCTGATATACCGCTATTATATAAGCACTAAAGAACTTTAAGCTCTAAGGACGTGGGCCTCTTTCGTGGTTATATCTGTGTTATAGCATGCTATAACTCTAATTTTTACCACTGATATGTCACTTTAAACGTTACTTAGAACCACTGTACAGGCCATATAAAGCTTATCTTAGCGCTAATGTGT
Source organism: Pyrausta aurata (assembly GCA_963584085.1). Lineage (NCBI taxonomy): Eukaryota > Metazoa > Arthropoda > Insecta > Lepidoptera > Crambidae > Pyrausta > Pyrausta aurata. The sequence continues at coordinate 92,086 of OY757270.1, forward strand.
TACTTGGGAGGTATCCGCTATATATCTATCCGCAGTCTATTATTTTAATACGCGTAGCGCCAAGTCATTTGTTACATAATCTATTGGTCTACACTCATTCCTTTGTGATCAATTTGCTACTTGTTTAACTGAAATCAATTGCGTAATATTTGGTATGAAACATAATTACTTAGGACTGGTTTCTTAGGACTGGTTTGTTAGAGTTACGCAGTACATCAAGAAAGCCTTATAATTTCGCCATATCCGTCGGTCCACCTGTCAGAACCCTTTGGCACTAGAAAACTGTTATTTGTCATGGGTAAGTATGCTTATCTCCCCCCGCTAAAGTGGTAAAATATTTTTTTTTGTTTTTTTATTTTTACCTGCAGATAACTTTTTTCTCCTGTATTAAGTTTTCTTGTAGACCTAACGAAAGATTGCTTTGATCTGAGGTATCACCGCCTTATATACAAGGTGTAAAAAAATAAGCAATAACATTTAAGCGGGCTATACATCAGGTGATAACTAATCTTTTGAGCAGTATTAGGTAACTGAAAATTTAATAGTTTGAGAACAAAAAAAGAAACAGTTTTTGTAAAAAAAAAGGTTACAGCCCTAAAATGTGTCGACATGTGCATTAGATCAGTAAATTCCATTAGATTATACCGTGTGTTGGCGCTGCACATATAAACAGCAAATTTAATGTAAATAAAAAAGTAACTAGGGTTGATAATAATATGTACTTATTGGAAAAAAAACGAAAAAAAAATTTTGATTTCAGGATATTATTTTGTTAGTGGATTCTTTACTTGATATATGAAGATACCCTTAAATTTTAGTGATAATTTTTTTTACACGTTGTAGATCTAAGTTTTTCAGAACATTATTTTATTTCATGATCATGTTTCGAATTTAATCATAGTCAGGTAGAATAAGAAAAATATTGAGATAAAAAGAAAATTTGAAATATGATTATCGTAACAAAATTGACTATAAAGCAATAGTAAAATGTGAAGACACGTAAATGGTTTTTAGTAAATAAGTAAGTTAGTAATAAAGGTTTAGAATACTGTAGTGTTTTCCGGATAAAAATAAAATTTATTGACATCGAAAAAATGTAAGAGGATATGGAAATATAATAAAAAAGTGAGTAAGTACAGTTTTTTTTAAAATATGTACGAGAATGATGTCTTTGTATTTTTTTGAACCACCAAAATAGAGCACAATTTATATCAAAAGGTCTTCTCATAGTATACCAGTAGGTGGTAACGCATCCGTTTGTGTATATTATCAACGTATTTTTTCGCTCGCGACAGCAATGTAACAAAACGGCTATTTGAGCGCGTACGCGGGGTTGCTAAACGTACAATTTGTGACGTGTTTCTCGTAAAACGCATGTTTTTGACGAGACGACGACACGCGACCTCGCGGCTCAATTACTAATCGCACTCCGTAGCTTCCATCGTTGTTCACGGGAGCGAGTTACGATGATGAGGTGGGTGACGTTCAACATCCCGAGGAAAACAGTCAATCATTATTATGTATGTATTATCATGTATGGTGACACAACACTATAAAATCAAAAATAAACTAGTCAATCATTTTTAAAATATTCTATCTTAAGAACTGCCTACTAGTTCGATCTCATTCAAACCATTTTTTCTTGAAAGTATTTGTTAAGATCTACTCGAACATCATGTATTATTTCAAAAGAACAATGCTCGAAAGGTCTTTTGAGAATCAGTGACTTACCCCCATATTCATAATAATTCAAACGGTATTTTAAACCTATTTTAGCTATTACTACACTGTTTTGTCACTTTCTGTCAATGTAATAGCTAAAATAAGTTTAAAAGACCGTTTTAGTTATTATGAATTAGGGGGTTACCTTGAAATAGAATGACTTACGTCCCAAAGATAATTATTTACGTTAAATTCTTTAACTCCAAGACTTTTTATTTTATGGAAATAAAAGATAGTCGTGTGAATTACATCACATTAATTCTAGAACGGTTGGAACGATTTTCACTTAGTTGTATTCGTCTTTGCCCCAAATAACAGAATGAAATATCAAAATTTAAGAGAAGGGTGGGACAGGCATGTTTTTTTATATAATATGTTATACCTATATATTAATATTTATCCGGTATATTATGAAACTCTGTTCGTGTAGGTATTTAAATTTTGGCTGTATGCAGAGGTACACGATTCGTGATAAATTGTAATCATTCCGGGCGGCTCGTCACTCCATCGCTCCGCGATCGCTTGCACGGGTATACAAGCAATTTGCCGCGTTGTTTCCGCGTCGCTCGGAGATACTCCCGGCATAACGATATTTGATATTACAAATTCATTTCTGTATATTATTTCGTTGGAATTAAAACGCTCGCAGCGTGTTTTGTTATTAGTTCGGCTTCTGTTTGATCATGGATTTCAAATAACGCGTTTTTAGAGTAAAAAATAAACATTATTGTAAGTAATACAATATTGTACTTCATTTTTATTAAAACATATAGCATTACCAGAACTTACTAAGGCCCAGTTGCGTGATCGATAGTTAGTTCGACTAATGGTTAAATGTTGATACCAGTGGTTGAATATTTACAAACCCGCTTGTTTAAAAAAAAATATTTCAGACAGAGTCCATAAAAAAATTAAATAATCAGTATCAGATGTTCTGATACTGATTATTTAATTTTTTTATTCAGAACATAAGTAAATTAAAATTGTCTAAAGTAGGTACTACATTGCAAAAAAAATATAGCAATCTAAAAAAAACCGAAACTATATGTAAGTTTTTAACCAATGGCTATTTTAATAACCATTGGTTAAAAATGTTTTTTCTTCAAAACGCGCACAATCGTAAATTTTCTACCGCTGGTATTACCAGCCTGGTAACGACATTAACCGTTAGTTGATTTAGCTATCGATCACTGTTGCTGGGCCCTAGTCGTATTCGACTCAACAATAATAGACAATAATAAAGTTATTTACAGTGTGTACTGATTAATTCTTTAATAATGCAGGTAGTATGGTAATACTATACATTTCTTATTTATTGGCTTCAACTTACTCGTTGACCGCAAGTCACAAGCTCCGATGACTGAATTAAAACCCCAACGAATGTAGGGGTCAGTTAAATTTAATGATTTTTCTAAGTACTTAATTATTCAAGTTTCAAGGAAAAAACAGTTATGTTGAAGACATACCCTTTACAACCAAAATAATCGTATATCTATTGTCAAATTACGAAGTAAAGTAAAACAAAATGCATTTTGCAAGAAAAGGTTAAAATATCACCGTTAGAAAACAGGTTTATTGAACAATGTTTTCTGAAAAAGAGCGATTACACAGTCCATAAAGCAGAGAAGAAAGATTCTGAAAAACACCGAATAAACTCGTTGCGGGCGAGCGCGAGCGTGGCGTGGGCGTGAATCGAATATACATCAAAGCAGTGGCCTTTTTGCTTGCTCGGCCTAATCTCATTGGTTATATAATTAGTAGATAGACTTCTTAGGCTAAAGCTTCGCTTAATATTGTGTTATCATGAATGGAAAGTTGTAATTAATGTGATTTTATATTTGGGTACTAAAATGAACTTCCAGGATAAAATCATGTTTGTATTAAATACAGATTCATAGGCAATAAAATTACAAACACGTGAATAATTATATCTTATTGTTAAACATGATTTCATACTAGCGAACTCCCAAAGCTTTGCCCACGTAAATTTTGGATTCGCAGTAACCTTCGACCCTGTTTGTATTAGGATTGCTGGTTTGTATGAAAATAAAAATGTTGTTTATGCAGTTTCATTTTTAGTCCATTAAAACCCTTAATTTTTTTCTCAGTAAGTGAACTGAATGTAAGTGTTCTTCATAAAAATAAAGTTCTTCTAAACAAAATGTTTAAAAGCGATTCGATCCAGACGTTCTCGAGTTTTGCGCGTAGCAACATGTATTTCTATTTATTTATTATCTCCGTGTGATGTCGTTCTCGGAAATACAAATTGGAGACATAGTTACACCCTAAATACCTTATAAGTCTTTAGATCTACCAGGGAAAAGTCGAAACGTTCGTTATTCTATATACGAGTAAGTATTTACCATTTCACGATCTCACAAGTTGTAACTGTTTACCTACTAATGTAATGGTAGATCGTAATAAAATTTTGTGCATATCAGCACGCGTTAGGAGATAAGTTACGTTTAGTACATATTTCAGTTTCCTTACACGCTGAGATAAATCGCTAATGTCTGTCGTTAAGAGTAGATGCGTGTGATATCGGTTTGAAGTTTCATGTGTAATAAAAAGCCATACTTGTACGAGAAGAACAACAAAAATCTATTCATAAAATTAATGCCTATCCACGTTTAAACTAAATTTGTACTATGCGAACACATCCAAAACTTGATAGCGTCATCATAAATCGTTGTGCGCAAAATTAAAAAATAGGTAAGCTTTCGCGTGAAACCTTTGACAACATTACCTTGTGTATCTCATCTTATTTATAAAAAAAACTTCCCATAAAGAGTTCCGCTCCACTCCCACCCACGATCAGGCAATTTGGAAGCAAAAACATTGGATATTATGTTGATGAGTTGTCGTATTCATTACGCAGAAGGCAATCGCGGCAAATCGCCGGAGACACGGAACACGAAGCTTTGACGTTCGTTTGCTATATAGATAAAAAATGATTGTAGAAAAACAAACAAGGAGCTCCTTTTTTCATTTGTATGAAAACAATTATATTTAAAAAATCTTATTAGGGTCCAATTACCCTGGTTATAGCTTATTCATTAGTAATTTGAATCATCTTTGATGAGTTGAATCATTATTCAACCTAGGTTAAAGGTAGTTTATTCTGTTTTATCAGTTTCTTTGATGATGGATGATAGAGACAGAAAGATGAATTGTCAGTAACTTCGTATTTAATATTAGTATGGAGTGCGTAAGTGAGTCACAGTAGATTAATACTTTCTGTGAAAAAGGCACGCAACTTACTACTACACAGTATTTATTTTTATTACAAATAATTAATACCTGTGATACGTCAGATATTTACGATGTGCTATGTAACAAGGCTATTATGGGCGTCTTAGAACTCAATTCGAAACTCTGCGATATGAATTAAATGTCAGTTGCTAGAAAATAGCAAAACCTCTTGCGTGCTACTCACTTTGTGATTACGTAACAGTCCGTAGAATCCTGGGTTTTATTTATTATTCGAAGAGGGCGAGGTTAAGCCGGTGCGGTGTCTGAAAGAATAATACTTGTCTAAGAGGCGCTTTGTGAAGATCTGAGGGCTCTCTGGAGGGCTGAACGTCCTCACTCATAAAGCGGGAAGTCACTTTGATTGTTGGTGAGCGATGGCATTTTGTTTGTTATACTCTGGCGCCTTGTGTTACTAACTTTTGTCTGTGACGACCGTAGAATTAACAGGATTTGGAGGATTTGAAATGTCTAAGATGTAACGTGATAATAGTAAACGTAATAATTATATCCGTAATAATTATCTTTAAAATCCATAAATTACCTGGAAATACTCAACACTTTGAAGCGACGTGTCTAAATAAAAATACTTTACAATTTTAAATTATATGTTTAAATATACACCGGATGATTAATTTATGTATGTCGTAGCTTCTTAGAAGATAAAGCGATATAACGATTATTTTATTTTATTTTATTCATATGGTACATCAACGATAAATACATTAGTGCCATATTATAATAACTAACAAAATGAAAGAACTAATTGTGTTAGCAATTACAGATGCACACCGCATGTTTTGTTTAAGACTTAATCCTACTACTATTATAAAGGCGAAAGTTTGTAAGTATGGATGTATGGATGTATGGATGTTTGTTACTCTTTCACGTAAAAACTACTGAATGGATTTGAATGAAACTTTACCACAATATAGCTTATACATCAGAATAACATATAGGCTACAATTTTTGAGGTTTCTAATGTGAGGTCGTAAAAAAACACATTTTTTGCGCTACTAGACGGGACGAACCTGAAGTCCACGCGAACGAAGTCGCGGGCAAAAGCTAGTTTACTTATAATCGCTCGAGCTGCAAGTTGTTTTGTCAAATTTTCAAAGTACCGGATATTTCATAATTGCCGACGAAGAGAAGAGTTAAGACATTCAAGAGTTAATATCCGCGCGGCCGTGAGAGGGAATTCAGAATAAACACAATTTTATCCAGACGAATATCCAAGGGATACGATGCAAGTTTAAAACGTTTAAAGAACGCTGACTGAATATCTCGTAACATTAAGTGATAAGTATAAACTAACTCGGTTTTGACATTCTTATCAGATATTGTTAAAATCAATCATAATATAAAGTTATTTTTTTAAAAAGGCTATTATATAATAAGAAAACTCACCACAACCGAGGCTCCGACGCCATACCATTTTATCTGGAAACAAGAGAAACATTATTTATTCACACAATGTCTACTGTCTCAAGTTGTGTCAAAAAGTATTTGGGAGTTCGTCGTCATACTCGTACATCAAGATTCAGCGTGTCTCTCGGAGCATGTAGCCCTGGGGCGGAGGCCGGCGGATCGCTCCAGTTATTTAGCCAAATAAACTCTGAATGTTAGCGTCAAAATGCAAAGCGTTTTTAAACTCGCCGCCCCATGTGTTCCTTAGCTCAAACTTAGAAAACGACTGTAACGCAGAAAAATCGGAACAAATTATTTTTTCATCGTCATTTTCAATTAAGACTTAAGCACTATGTGATAAATTGGCCAGCTTTGATCTTAGAAACTGGCTTATTTATCAAACTGTATCTGGACAATTGAAAAGCATTTGAAGATAAGCATTTATTGGAAATGCGTAATATTAGGTAATAATGAAACTGGAGCCTCTTGCTGCTGGATCCATATCCCCAGGTAAGCAGGAGAGATACAACAATAATAATAAACTTTTATTTCAGGCAACAGATAATGAAATACAGGTCCATAAAATAAATACCATAAAGACCAACATACATACAATATAATCCAAACAAAATACAATTTCAAACTACTTTTTACACGCTACTTTGTGTGGTTCGTGGTGTCGTGTAGACTTCTGCAAAAACGCCGAAATACGACACCCTTCGGCCAAAAATCTTCCTTCATGAAGGTCGTCAACGTTTCAGTCAGAATTCTAATCATAAAGGAATTCACAAAAAAAAATACGTTGCGACTAAACTCCAACTTGACAACCCGCAGAGTATGTAGGTCTTCTTCTGCACGTATTCCGCGACCTCCTCAGCCTTGGTGGTATGATGCAGGCGACAAACATACAACTGTGTCGTCGGAATCTCAGGGCGCAGCAGCATGTTCGGTCCGGTCAGTGCGGTTCCGCATTGATTGCGGCTGACGGGCTTCTTCTTGCGCTCCATAATGAAGCTATCCGTATCGGGCTCCCATTTACAAAAATGGGACATCACAAACACATACCCTACAAGCGCACGTTCCACGACAAAGTTACATTTCATATTAAAAAACCGGTTAAGTGCGTGTCGGACCCGCGCACTGAGGGTTCCGTGCCACCCTTAACTGAATTCAGGGTCCACTTACTTTCACTTAACGAAAACATCACAATATATTGCGACAGCAAAAATAACTTTGTTTTTCATAGTGTTTGTATGAAAGACAAAGTTATATTTGCGGTTGATAAAAATGTGCAATATCTCAAAAACTACTGGTTCGATCTCCTTCGAACCAATTTTCGTTGCAAGTTTTTGTTTAGATCTACATCATATATTTTTTTCAAAATTTTCACTTTCTTAGTTCAAAAGTTAGATGGGGGGGGACGCCCATTTTACCACTTTGGAAGCGTCTAAATCTCAAACCTTACACTTTTAGAAAAAATGGTTTTAGAAACCTCAACATCATTTTAAAAGACCTAACCATGGACACCCCACACGCATAGGTTTGAGTAAAAAAAAATTTTTAGGTTTTAGTTTCATGTATGGGAGCCCCCCCTTAAATATTATTTTTTCTTACTTTTTGTATCTGAATCGGAAAGCGGTAAACAAGATACACCTACTTACCAAGTTTCAGCTATGTGATGCTTATAGTTTCAGAATAAAGTGGCTGTGACACACGGACGGACAGACAGACAGACAGACAGACAGACAGACAGACAGACTTGACGAAACTATAAGGGTTCCGTTTTTTGCCATTCGGCTACGGAACCCTAAAAATATATTTGGTTCTGAAGTTTACGCGAATACTACTCATTAAAACACACTTTACTGATTGATTTCGCGAACATTTATTTTTAAATAATGCCTGACGTTTCGAATGCTTTACAGCATCCGAAGTCACAGGCGTAGTCATAGACGGTCAACGAAATCTGCAATATGTGAACATGCCTTAAATAAGCCCAAAAAAGCCTCAAACTATACTTTTACAAGATTAAGTATCCTTTCTATAGTCTTTTTTCCATCCCATTTCCGTCCAAATCAAAAAACTTTTATCACAATTGGTCTGCATTCATGAAGCCCCAGTTAAACTCCAAACTCGGTGTGATAACTGCGCGTTGAAAGGGTACAGTATTCAGAAACAGTTACACAATTTTATTCCTAAAGCCCATGTGCATAAAATCCATAGTAATTCAGAGAATTTTGTACAGTCAGCATGAAAACCAACCAGCGGACTTTTAATGAGGGTCTGTAAGTTCAACCAAGTTCTTCAGTTATAATGTTAGGGGCCGGAGCCTATACTTATAATGAATCGTTAATCGTTAATGAGTGGAAGACCGTTAAAAAAGATAGCTCGTAAGACGAGAAGAAGTAAATAAGCAACCCATAGATCCTTATCAACGTTTGCATCAAATATAATCATACAAAATTACAAAAACACTAATGCATTTTTATTTTTATTACGAAATTTTGATATTTTCAATACAAACATACGATTCAGTTAAAATTTACTTTTTAATAGCCTCCATCCAAACTCCATGGTGGAGTTCCGCCCTGCCAGGATCCTAAATCAATAGCGTGACTCGTGAGCGACACATGAGCTATTGAGAGCGTTTTGACAGCTGATCGATCGACGCCACCATTCAACAACTTTGTTTAGGGCAGGGGTTCCCAACTTTTTTCAGTCGCGACCCTTTTTAAAGCGGCCAAATGACGCTTGTTTGTCAACGTAACGCAAGGGCCGTCAGTCACATGCGTAACTTGTATAAATGGCATTCATTCGGCTTGACTGTGGTTATTTTTTCCGAACCGAGTCAATAGTGCGTGAACAAACGCTTTATGTTACTTACTACTTACTTATAGTTAGGTTACGTTTTTGTATAAGCTTAGCTTCTTGTTTTCATTTTTGTACCAAAATGTAAACTAACTATGTTCAGCAACGTCTTTTGGCTGATAATAATATGATAAAAAAGTAAAACTAGGCGAAAAATATTATTATTAAGTAATACGATTCAATATGACGTCAAATCTCAATTCTTGAATTATACACCATTCATAAATCTTGCATACTATTTTTTATTTTATCGCAATTTGGGGACCACTGGCAAAGGTAATTTAAAGTCCCCGGAACATTTTACGCCAATTCTTCATAACTCCGGCCTTTGGAAGTGCTAATGAAGGTTTTATAGAGTGACTCTGCGAAATGTTGGGATATACAAAGCCAGTTTTGGCTTTCATCCAGTACATGAGCCTTTTAAAAGAACACTGATCATAAATTCAGCGTAATGTATTCAGCCTGCAAGCCGCCGCGGGCGTTGTTAAAAGTTCAACTCAAAGTATTCTTAAGTTTAAATAAGAATTTCAAAAGTGCCCTTTTGATCCCTCTGAAAGGCACTTGTTAAGATATTTTTAACATATTTTATTTTGACCTTTGGTGTTATTATTAAATACTTGTCATCGCCACATAATAGTTTTGAAAGATGTTTATAAATTAGCGGCTATTGTAATGATATTAGACTTGAACTTTTTTTTACTTTGAACATATTTTCTATGTTTAGCTTAATGTCCAAATAGACCTCTAACTAATGTGAATGTTGACCGAGAAATAGTTTACGTTTACTCGGTTGTGTAGCCTTCAGGGCTATACATTATTATTTTGTTTTCCAAATAACATGATGTATTAGCAAATGAAATCTAAAATTCGCGTGGGGACTAATAAAGCAATCGAGTCAGTGGTCATACAACGAAAAGAACAACCATATAATTTCAAGCAAACCAATTTCAAACTCACACAGTTCTCTTTAGGTATTCCTAAATAATCAATAAACAATAATTAAGAAAGAAAAATAATATTTAAGAATTTGATGTAGGTTTTGCAACTTAACGATCAATACTATGGATACTTCATCTCATCAAAAACTCTTTACAAAAGAACGAAAGTTTTCCTAATTATAATGAATAACGCCCTTACAACAGCAGTCGATAAAAGGCCAATAATTACAAGTGGGCTCTTCCGAGTATAACTAATGCTTATGATTGACATTAAAAACTGATTTGTTTGAGCTGTGTAGTAGATGAAGCGATAGCCGACCCGAATAAAACGAGCTTGATTACGTATTAATTGTTTTCGTGCTGCGCGTCGCGTGCCGCCGGCTGCTCTAGATTCACTGTTTTGCCTAAAACCGCTACAGCACCCATACATCATCTGCGGCGTGCCCTGATATGTACGTAGACTGATGTCGATCATTTGTAAAAGATTTTTTGTTTCTGGCGCAAATCGCTGATGCGACGTACGTCTATGAAATTTATGTAAATTTGAGCGTTACTCTATATTTTAATTGCAATGCCATAGGTATTTAGGTTTACTTGTGAATTTATCGAATTTTAGTTGCCCTAACGAGTTAGAGAATACCAATACATATTCTGAAAGGATTATTATTGCACATTATTACCTTTAAGTAAAGTTACATCTTTTGTATGTACTGATGTGTGTAGTGTAGTGTTGTTGTATTTTATACTTGCATAGGCTATCTTCGATGATCCGATTAATGATCAAATCCATTAATGTAGGATGAGCCAATGTAATCTCGTTATGTACTCTGTATTAAAGTACATACATACCCACACAGATTACCAACGTTTAACGTTAGCTAATTTAACTTTGTTTTATATAGGTAGCTACATGTTGGTAAAAAATTGCGGAAAATTCAGTCTTTCGAGATTAACATTATAAATAATGTGCAGTTACCAATATCTGAAATATATTTCTGTGTCTTACATGATAACATTAAAAATCTATAAAACATAAAATTCGCGGATTATGCCATAAGCTCATGTGCAAGAATGGCATGACTTTAATATCCCTGGCTCAGATGTCATGAGTCTTCACGTATAACGACGACGCGTTTGGTGTAGTGGTTAGCGCTCCTGACTACTATGCCGGCTGTCGCAGGCTCGAATCCCGCAAGGGGCAAATGTTTATGTGATGAGCACGAACATTTGTACCGAAGTCATGGATGTTTATTATGTATTTAAGTATTTATGGGAGACTCGTCATTATCGTTGTCTGGTATTCGTAGCACAAGGAAGAAAATTCCTTAGTTCGAAACCAAGACAATTGGTGTGCTGTCTGGCGCATATTTATTATTATTTATTCATAAGCTTTGTCTGGGTGCAATGTAAATGAAAGCATTTGACCCATTTTATCAATGAAAGGAAAAATATCTTTACAGCAAATTACGAAGATTGACCTTCAAATAATATTAAGGACTCAAAAAACCTCTGGCGCAAAAGCATCAGGTAAAATCAAACAATCTAAATCTCGAATACCTGTTTTGACAGGACTAAAGTATAAACTGTTAATTTAAGAAAAAGAAATGAAATCACTAAATTCTCTTGTAAATGCGTGAGCCCAAATACGGCGTGTGCGGCCAAGGGCGGGCGGAAAGGTCCTCAGCCAATTAGCTGGTGTTGCCACGTTAACTATGTCATTACGGGGTTGCTACCCGCTGGGCTGCTCGATGGCCAAGGTTAAGGCAAATGGGAGAAATAAAAAGCGGATTCCATTTGATTAGGTGCGTTTACCTATAATTATATTTAACTGTATGTCAGAGACACTTTATTCTGATACTATTAGCATCACACAGTCCAAACTTGCACCCTCCCCCCCCCACCCTTCTAACATATGAATTCAGGAAGTAAAAATTATGGTGATTTGTCTAAGTAGAAGTAAGTGAACCTATAGGTAATTCAGTTAAAGTTGGCACGGAACTCACAGTGCGCGAGTTTGACTCACACTTGACTGGTTATTTTGTATGAGTGACCAAAGTAAAGATCTTACTGGATGCACATCGTTTGCAGGATTGCTACGATTGCAAACCATGGGGGGAGGCCGAACTTTTGTTATCTTTTGCCGGCTAACATTATTCCATCTTTTTTTTTTTTATTCAATCTAACCACCATATTACACTTTTATCAAATTAAGTTACACAGTTTAATATCACAATCGCACGCACATGAACCCACTCCTTACTCATACCTACACACACACACCTTATGTCTCTTTTTTATCACACACACACGCACACAAACTCACACACTCATTTACTCACACACTTAAGCTCACTAAATGAATGTTATGCTCTGCAGTTGATTTAATTTTATATTTATATTTCATAATACCACTGAGAGGAGGGTACACTTCTGACACAAGTTTTTTTTAAACTTAAAAGAAGCTGTACCAAACCTTGTTTGTAAACCTTGAATTGCAATAAAGATTATAAATAATTGAAATTATTATTATTGAGGCCTATGTTCAGTGGTGAACGTCCTGTAGGCTGACTTATGATAATGAGTTAATAGCGTAATTCACTGTCCGCGAAAAAATTACGTTTAGTTTGTGCGATACCTAAGCGCTGAGCGCTGTCCACTGCACTCGCCGAATCAATTTGTCCCTAGATTAAGTGCGTTTGAGATTTTTCTCCGCAGAAAGCACTCCGCTACACGAAACAGGTTTCAACTAGATTTATGGTCGAGTCAACAACCTGATTTGCAGTTTAGCATCCCTTTGTTGCTTGATGTGCACTTAAGCCGTCTCGTTGTATCTTTGAAGTAGCTTGTTTTGTTGTCATTATGTACTTTGGACCATTACAGTTTTTTTAGTTTTATACCTTTTTTTAAAATGCATACGGATAGGGACAGCTAAGCCAGAAAAAAGCTTTTTTAGTAAGACAAACAGTAGTGTTGATGATCATACGTATTCAAACAAACACAGCAATTTATGTTCCATCTAGTAGTTCAGTATCTCTGAAATAGATTTTTGCATCGTCATTGATTTCTGTCAATATTTTTCCATAATTATTTATCTCTTGTCATATATTTTTTCCTCCTTGCATTTTTTATTTTACATTGATATTTGTTCCATTAACCATTCGTCCGTCCGCGGTGGAAGTGGCGTGATTCATGGCTGCAGCGTGCAGTGGCACTGATTAATCGCTCTGTTGATCGCTGGCCGCTAAAAATTAATACATCTACAAATAATGAAATATTGTCAAAAAATATAAAAGATTAAAAAAAATTGAAAAAATCTAAAACAATAGATCGCTGTGTTAATAACTGAAAGGTAAATAATGTGCAATGTCGAATATCTACCGGAAATTGAAAAACATGATCGAATCAGCAATCACACAAAAAAAGTTGACTCTGATATGAAATCGAATGCAAGGGGTTAATAAATTGTAAATAGTGATGAATTATGATCACGCTTCTAACATCGTCGTTAATGTAATTGTACATAGGCTGCTGAAATTAGGGTCTTGTGCAAATGTAAAATCCGCTTACGAACGAAACTACAAGATGAGTTTATTTCTGTATCCTAATATTGTTTTACGTGAATTCAGACGTGCAATGTTACAATATTTTACTATTCGCAGAACAAGACAGATGCGATTGCGCGAACCGAACGTACGAGTAGTAGCATCTAGATAACGTATCTCCCGACGTGTCCCGTGCGGCCCCAATAAGACGAACAAATAAGCATTCCCATTGCACTGCTGTCGGGTCGCATTCGATACAACGTACAGTCAACACCCAAAATATATTCTACCGAGATATCGAGGGATCCGTAGCCCAATGCAAAAAACGGAACCCTTACAGTTTCGTCAAGTTTGTCTGTCCGTCCGTATGTCACAGCCATTTTATTCTTAAACCATTAGCATTACACAGTTGCAACTTGATAGGTTGATGTATTCTGTTAACCGCTTTACGATTCTCATAGAAAAAATAAAAAATAAAAATATTTAAGCGGGGGCTCCCATACATGTAACTAAAACCTAAAAAAAATTTTGGTCAAACCTATACGTGTGAGTTGTCTATGGATAGGTCTTTTAAAATGACATATAGGTTTCTAAAACCATTTTCTCTAAAAGTGTCACGTTTGAGGGAGAGGCGCTTCCAAAGTCGTAAAATGGGCGTCCCCCCCTTCTAACTATTGAACTAAGCGAGTGTAAATTTTGAGAAAAACACGTAATGTAGATCTTAATAAAATCATTTACGAAACTTGGTTTAAGCATAATCGAACTATTAGTTTTTGAGATATAGCACATCTTCAACAACCGCAAACATAACTATGTTCTTCATACAAATACTATAAAAAAAAGTTATGTTTGCGTTCAGCAAAATACTGTGGTATTTTGGCTAAGTGGAAGTAAGAATCCCTAATTCAGTTAAAGTTGGCACGGAACCCTCAGTGCGCAAGTCCGACTCGCACTTGGCCGGTTTTTTCATTTGTTGGATTCATCTTCTCCTCGAACATCAGAATCTATTGAAATATTGACGTTTATGAGAACTGCGCAGGATGGGGCCGATACGAAGTATAGAGATAGTAATGAACGAGATAGACAGTGTCAGTATATCCTTACAGTGCTGTCAAATTGATAAGTAAAATTATCGGGAGAAATAATTAGGTAGTGTCTGCACATATCTGCAGTGAAGTGTACTTGAGCGCAGCACGGAGTGCGCATTTCTCACGCGCCGCGTCGAGGCTAGCGCACGGCGATTTGTAACCGAATGCGCACATGTCTCTGTCTCGAATGTAAATAAATAATAACTCACAATGAATTGAGTTTCAGGACCGCGATGCAGAAGATATGATTTTGTACGAAAACATAAAACAAATAAACGCAAAAATTTCGTCATCTAAATAATATTCTAATCGTTTTAACATGTATTCATAACCCGTCAAGTGATTCCTGGACACACCTTTGTCTTTGAGCGAAAAGAGCTCGACGCGTTTTACGGACAAACGTCTGTCCGTAACGAAATTCGTTATCTTTGGCGCCTACCTTCACTCAGTTTCTGTGGTTGGCCGGGCGTATAAATTTGCACAACCAATCAGAGAATACTTCTGAACATATTTCTAGTACTGACCAATTGGCAACAAGCAACAACATTTCTGCAAGATAATATTTTTTTCGTCCTGGCCTCAGTGTCCGCCATTACTGTTGTTGTTACGCAATTGTTCCGTGAGTGCTAAAGGTAAAACTGTCTCAAGCAGTTAAACGGGATGTGTATATTACGATAATTATAGATGAAATTACTAAGAAAGAAGTGTAGAATATGTTTTAAGCATTGGTTTTAGCAATTTTAGTAAATAAGTTGGTGAAAAAAGTGCCAAACTTTTCTATCGGAACGGTCAGTCCGCCATTACGATTTCGCGGTCGGTGTCGCTGCGTAAATAATTATAATTTGGGTAGTCATTTGTCTTATTTCTTGTGAACTTTGTTGTGAAAATTAATGGCAAGTAGTTAATCTATAGAATAGAGTAGTGTATAAGTGTCAATACTATCACAAATTTGTGTATCAAAGTGTTGTTTACAGTGACGAAAGTTTACAAAAACAAAGTGGAGATTTTAACCAATGGATTAAATATTATGTAAGTTATAAAACTCTATTACACATTTTTCAGTGTATAGGTTATTTCCTATACTTTATAATGGTATATGATTTATAAGGTATAATTATAACCACAATGTGATATTTTGATAAATCCTGATGAAGGTCATCAAAAATTTAGGTACATAAATTACCCTGAGCACTACTGCCATCGTCCGTTTCGAAAAGCTCGACGCGTGACGGGATAATCGAATATGTTAATAGAATAATGCTAATGTAACAGAAGTTACAAACAATAAACCGCGAAAAGTAGAGAATGCTTTTAGCATTAAGTCCATCTTTGTACACTAAATTTGTGCAATAAAGTCTATAAATAAATAAATAAAAGTAAATAATATTATAAATAATATCCGCATCAGTATTTACTTATAGCAAATGGTACGTCCGAAAGAACCATTAAAAGAACGCATGAATTGCAAAAAGTTCCCAAAGTTTCGGAGACTTGATTTGGCTCGGTTTAAACCAATAAGTTTATATAAATTTATTTCACAGTTGCCTAAGTTCGTGCTTTTTGCTCCGAAAGTTTCTTTGGCTCGATTTCAAAAGAGTTTTGAAAAAATATGCACAGTCGATTGTTCTTTTCATTGCAAAGTTAAGCAAGCAAGTTATAGACAAACTAAAATAAAAAGTGTTTTCATAGCTAGGTAAATTATAACATTTTAGTTCCTATATGAGTATATCTTAGTAGACATATAAAATATTATTTCGATTTGCAAGAAAATTATAATCATATTCGTTTATTTTGTATACCTACAAAAACATTTGGGAAAATGTTATTAATACCCATAGTTCGTTTATTTTTATTGATGAATTTTTTAAGTGATCTTTTCATAACTTTTAAAAGTATATCAGTAATAAAATTTAATTACTACTAGCTGTGCCCGCGACTTCGTCCGCGTGGAATAGTGACTTTGGATAGAATTTTTAATTTATAGGCTTATGATTTTACAAATAAGATACTTAAGTATAAGTACTTATAAGTACGCAAGATATAAAGTATTTATATAGTACATTTTAGTACTCACTTATCATTAAAATTGGCATTACATATACAACAATAAGAAGCAAGTAGTAGGTACATCAAAGGTGATCAATTATTATGACCATACCGATTATTTGGACGTTCACAATTTGTATTTCGATTAAGAATTCCTTTGTTTGATAGGATAATATGGTTACTTTACTTTTAACTACTACTTTGCCACAAAAAAAACTACTACTTTACTAACATTTTACTTTGTTGTGTGGAAAAAATGGATCTAAATATAAATTTTTTCATGGCACTGTTTTGTTATACTTTGGCAAGTACCATAAAGTACCAAATATTCATTTAATTTATACAAACCAATATGGAGGAAACACTACACATTGAATTAAAACACTTTACAGATTCATTTCCACCCACATTTATTTTAAATTGTTTCGCCGCGGCCCCGTCCCGCCTTAGCCCCGGCCCCATCGAACGGGATAAAAAGTATCCTATGTCCTTCTCCTGGTACTAAGCTACCTCCCCACCGTTTCGTCCCGGTCCCGTGCTACCCCAGCCCCGGCCCCGTCTAGCGGGACAAAAAGTATCCTATATGCAGTATCTTATGTCCTTCTCCTGGTACTAAGCTACCTCCCCACCGTTTCGTCCCGGTCCCGTGCTACCCCAGCCCCGGCCCCGTCTAGCGGGACAAAAAGTATCCTATATGCTTTTCCTGATTCTAAGCTACCACCCCACCAACTTTCAGCCAAATCGGTTCAGCCGTTCTCAAGTTATAAGTGTTGTAACAAACACGACTTTCTTTTATATATATATTTTTTCTGCCTACCCCCTAAGTCTATTGGCGTGATTATTTCTATCCTAGTTTACTCTCCAAGTGATGCTGAGTCAAATAAAAAAGCCCCATCAAAATCGGTCCAGTAGATTCTGAGATTAGCCCGGACAAACAGACAGACAGACAGACAGACAGACAGACAAAAATTTTAAAAATTGTTGTTTTGGCTTCTATTACGGTAATTAAGACCCCCTGTAACAATTTTTCATAAAAATCTTCAATGTACAGAAATCGATCTTTTACAGTCTTATTATATGTATATGTATATGTATAGATTCGAATTATAGGATCTCAGTGTTTGAAAATAAATAACCCATGTAAGTTGTGAGCTTTGTCTTTATCTTATTTTAAAATGAATGATTTCATTAAACAGAGAAGAAGATTGTTTTCAATATTCGTCAAGCAAAGAAAACTAACTTTAGTACCAATAATTTTTTTTATAAAAATACAAAAGAAAAGTTTTTTACAGTGGAGCTTAATTTGACTCATTTAAATGCAAAACGTTGTCGCTACGTCATTTGTTAGATTAGGCAATAAGTTCTGAAAGAGGCTGCAGATTTTAAAATACTTGCGTGAAGATGGGTCTTGAATAATAATATTTCTGAAGACTCTCATATGGCTATGAAAACAAGGCTACATGTTGTTTGCAAATTATTTTTAGGGTTCCGAATGGAAAAAAATAAAACCCATAGGTTCGTCGCGTCTTTCTGTCTGTCCGTCCGTTACGTCTCGCCCACTTTATTCTGAAACTATAAACCTATATGTGTAGGGTGTCTAATGGATAGGTGTTTGATTTTGATTTTCGATGATAAGTCATACGTGAAAATTTTGAAAAAAAAAACACCATGACATGTAGACCTTTACTACGAACATTGGTTTAAACGAGATAGAACCGGTAGTTTTAGAGATAGGTATAGCAAATTTTCAACAACCGCAAGTATAACTTTCTCCTTCACAAAAACTATGAAAAAAGTTACTTTTGCTTTCAACAAATATTTTGGCTAAGCAAAAGTCCCTTATTTCAGTTAAAGTTGTAATGGAACCCTCAATGCACGAGTCCAACTTGCACTTGGCCAGTTTTAGTAACAAGCGGTGTAAATGATTGACAATTACAATCAATGTGTGTCGGTATTCCCAAACGTTAATAGCCTTTAATTGCCGAGGTGGTGTCACCGTGACACCGCGCAAGTTGAACTAGGAATATTTTTACAACCAATAGGGCTGTATATCTGTCGCTTTCAGTAGCTGCTTGTTTTGACTTGATCTTTCGTTAGGCAGTCGCAAACACGCGATACGCTCACAGGTGTGCCCGCAATGGGTCCTCTGGTGTCACCGTGACGTAAGGTCGGTGTTAACGTACTATTTTATGGTTTTGTGAATTACTGGATATGGGCTTATTTGGCCTTCATTTTAAAGATACCGCAATTTTTATAAATTTTTTACATGTACAAATGCACCATTGATAGAAAGATCGATGCAAAGTCTTGCCAGAGAGTTAGTTGTACTGCATTTGAATCGACGTACCTACAACACTCACTTGCCAAGGGAGCTGACACTTAAAATAAAGCGCATTCTTGCTTAATATTTGACAACCAAAAACCAGAAGATCACCAAGAAGTTGTAGACAGAAGTTGTGTAAGATTTGTCCATCTAAGCCTAGAAGGGAGACCCCCATAATCAGTGCGTCGCGTGTAAAATATGCATGTCTGCAATGCGCCCAAAAAGTGTGCCAGAATTGTGCCTCAAATTATTAGATCTCGAACATTTTGATTGTGATTCGTTGATTAGAGATTGTTTTTACCGATTATATAAAAAAAGTTAACTTTGTCACAATAGTTTATGACTATCTTAGTTTTTTTCTAAAGGCTTAAAACTATGTTCCTAAAAAGGTGTCCTTTTTAATTTTTGCTATTAAACATAAAAAATATATATATTTGTATTGTTTTATTTTTCCATTCCAATATTTGTGAAGTAATCATTCAGAAAAAATATAATTTTGATAGATTTTCCACATACGGTTAAACACGTCACTTCAAATAGGGTGTCACTATGACCTAACCTCGGCAATAAGGTACTGAAAATTAGGGTCGGTAACTAAAGGTTAAACTCTTCCTCGTGTGTAGTATGTATCGTTTGCAAGGTCATGCAAGCATATCACATAACTCGGATTTACAAAGTAAGGCTTGCTGCTAGCCTATTTCTGATTTGCTTGTCCGCTCTGGTAGGAATTGAACAGGTCCCGAGAGATGTCCGAATATCAGAAACTTGATATAGTTAGATGCTAGTGTTTCCTTATATGTATATTTATTCCCGTTTTTAGCTAAAAGTTGTGTAGCCGCTTACTTTGATTGAATTTACTTAGTCTGATTTGTGTGTAGATCTTGGTAGATCTTAATTAG
This sequence comes from Pyrausta aurata, assembly GCA_963584085.1. Taxonomy (NCBI): domain Eukaryota; kingdom Metazoa; phylum Arthropoda; class Insecta; order Lepidoptera; family Crambidae; genus Pyrausta; species Pyrausta aurata. The sequence continues at coordinate 112,168 of OY757270.1, forward strand.
ATTTACATTATATGAGCCAGGCCATAAAGTGTTTAATAAAATCCAGGCCAGCAGAATTCGCCGCGGTCGTAATTCTGCCAGGTTACGGCTCGCGCGCGCTAAAGCTACGGCGGCTGACATAATATTTCGGGCGCTGTAAACGTATCAAACGGCACCCTTAAACCTAATCTGAAATAAGTTGGAGATATATCAAGGCATAAACTTGATATAAATATAATCTGGAAAAAGGCAGGTATATTTTGTTTACGCTATTCCTTGGCTCAATAACCTAATTTTAAAACTTGCTAAGTCTATTCTATTTTTTTTGTAAAGGCAATACCTAATGGTATAAAAAAAAACACAGGCAAAGCAAACTCTGTCTATGGGTAAAACAAACCAGTTACTAGTAAGTCTCAATCCAAAGATTACACTTTGGTTATACACATCGGTTATCAGGCCTTCCCTTACCTACGGATCAGTTATTTGGTGGCCAAGAACACAACTATCCACGATCAAATCAAAACTCCAAAGCCTGCAACGCCTAGCAAGCGTAGCAGCCACAGGATGTATGAGAACCACTCCATCAGCCGCCCTTGAGTTTCTACTCAACCTAAGGCCACTTGACCTGGTCATACAAGAAGAAGCCAAGGCAGCTGCCTTAAGAGTAAGAGCAAACGGGCTATGGAAGCAAAACGCCGTAACTACACACTCTAGAATCTTGCAGGATACCCTGAAGGAAATACCTATTCTAGATGCACCCATGGACAGAATACCATGTCACCATGTCTTCGATAGAGATTATAGTATCCAGCTTACGGAAGAATCGAAAGACAGCTCTGGCGTAAACGAAGTTAGGATATACACCGACGGATCCAAGACCTCACAAGGTACAGGAGCCGGCGTGTTCTCGAATGACCTAAACATTAAAATATCAACTACTCTGGACAAACTTAACACGATCTTCCAAGCGGAATGCATTGGAATCACCAAGGCAGCACAGGCGGTCGCAGTCAGAGATGTCAGAGACATAAATATTAAAATTGTTTCAGACAGTGCGTCCGTACTTCAAGCTCTACAAAACAACACTATAACCTCTGTCCTAATACTGGAATGCCACAACGCACTCCAATCCATAGCAAGGACAAACAATGTAACCCTACAATGGATCAAAGGACACAGCAACTCACTTGGCAACGACGCAGCTGATGAACTAGCCAAAAGGGGCTCCGCAACAAAAGTATATGGCCCGGAACCATTACTACCAATACCGCCGGCCCAAATAAAAACATGGCTACGAGCAAAGACGGAAAAAATCCACCTATCAGAATGGATAAGCAGTGAAAGATGCAGGCAAACAAAGAATGCAGTTCCAGTGGCATCAAAGAAGTTCGCCCGCAAGCTCACTAGACTGACGAGAGACAAACTGCGTACGGTAATAGGAACTATAACAGGCCATTGTCTCCTAAACAAGCACCTGTTCACCATAGGTGTGACAGACAGCCCTCTGTGCAGAGGCTGCATGGAGGAAGAGGAAACACCACAGCATGTGCTCATAGAGTGTACAAGCGTGGCAGAACAACGGGCAGACATTCTTAAATCCCCAGCATCACTCCAAGAGGCCTGTGGCAGCTTTGGAAGGCTGCTAGCCTTCTGGGAGAGCCTGGGATGGTTGGAATAGATTAGGAGAGGAACGCACAATGGCCCAATTAAGCGGCTAAGTGCGGAAAACGCCCAGCAAAACTAACTAACTACTAACTAACTACTAGTTACAAAAGTCAGGAGAGATAAAAAACGGAGAACTTTTAAAAATATTTTCAGCCAGCATTTACTACGTTTACTTTTACGCCATTATTCGAAAGCGCACAGCTTCAATGCCGGCGGAGAGTCAACAGCATCCTGATGGCCATGAAAGATAGGACCTCATGTTCCTTGTTCAGACACTGGGTTATCTTGCATGCTCAAGGGACAAAAAACCTATTTTTCAAATAAATAAATGAAATTCAATTTAATTTACCACATAGACATGCGTTTTTTTATTCTTTTATTGTTACTTACACATTTGTATGGATTGTATGAAATCTGTCTTATTTACGTCGTTAGTACATCAGGAGATACACATACGGCATGCGAAATTCACATTTGTTATGTCTCGCTCAAACAGCTAGATGTAAACTAGCCGGTATCGTGTCGCTGCCGCATGCGAATGCGTTGGTGTTGGTACTAACGGCGTTAAAGCTCATATATCAACTGACTTACAACAAAAAAGAAAACAGGTTGAATCTTCTCAACGCAAAATTGAAACAGAGTCTGCATGTTATCTCCGTGCCAGAGCGCGGCTGCACGGTGTATTCCTTTGCGCGGCGAAAATTAAAAATAGCACAAGCGCGGTGCAACGAAGCGCGAATGTTTGTTGTAAGTTGATGTAATTGCGCGGCTTTGTGGAGGCGGGGGCTTAGAAGTGGGCCGCGTGTGTATAAAATATACTCGAGCACAGCGGAATATTAAAAATATATGTACTGACGTGTGAGAGGTTCAGGCTTCAAATACAAAATTCTAAGAAGTGTGCCGCAATAAATAACCACTCGGAAATAACTGCCTGAAAGACGTAAAGTCGTGACGTGAACTCACTTGACGAGTACAAGAAATTTAAAAAAAAAACGAATCTTTGACATTGCCATTCGTGTATTTTTATATAACATTCACAGAATATTTTTAAATAACATTTATATCTTATGTACGAGTACATGCTAAATAAAAGTGACAAAGACATGTTACATGTTAAGTTAAAGTAAATTATATACTGCAAAAATGCGATTTTATAGTTATTGTAAATAATTAATAGATAAAATCAATACAACACTCTGTATCATTTATGTTAGGTTTATGTTGCTCTTAGTTTAATTTATGTTGAAAAGTCAGAAATATCAACTGTTTTTTTTACATCGATGTAGTTCGCTATTTAATATGAGTGTGTAGGTCCTAAAGAGTCAGTAAGCAAAAAGGCCATAACATAAGAGGCGTGATGCAATAGTGTGTCTTAACAAAATATGTAGTTATTTTAATATTTTGAGATTTTGTTAAAATATCGCTGACTAACGGTGTAACATGACGTGTAAAATAGAGAAGAATTGATGTTTCCTTGAAACTTTAGTAGACAATAATCCAGAACCAATAGAAATAATATTATTAGTCACTGGCCAAAAAAGTGTTAATATAACAAAGCTGAACATTTTTGATAAACGTGGGTAGCGGTAGAATGAAATACGATTCAAATAGAAGAGCGTGCTATGGCGTATGCTACGAGCTACGAACACAGCTACGTATGCTACGAGCTAATACGATTGCAATGTCTTTAATAGCTTTGCTTGATACTGAACTAAACTGTAGGCCCCCTAAGTATACCTACTATTAGGGAAGGGTTTTGAGTTAACTGCTTTAAAGTCTACATAATTAAATATTAAATAACTTTCGATAAAATCTGTAATTGCGGATTAAACAATTTAAATACAAAGAGCGCTAACACAAAATACTTTTTAAATTAGTGGCTTCAAGTAATCCGCAGTTCTCGGAATGAAAGGGCCGCGGTAATAAATCTCTAACGGTTTTTGTTTCCAAAGAAACTTTGAGTTAATTAAAAGAACAAATATACAGGGTGGGTCCTATGTTTGGACAGAGGGGGGGTGGGGGGATGTCCTCCATCGCTGGCTGAAAGGGAACATTATTTTTTCACGGCAGTCTTTGAATTTTAAGGGCTGCCTTTTATTTCTTTTCACTTTGTGATTTTCAAATAGGCAATAAAAGGTGTATTGAAGATTTGATATATTGTTAAATTGACTAACAATGGCGATCCGGGGAGTGCAAAAAAGAATTAAGACTATTTTTAGGAAGTTTTATAATTTGGTAGGCAAAATATTTTTAGGATTTTTCTTAGATGTTAATAAATAATGCTTAGTGTAGTTAAATACCGCTAAAACAGTAACGCCAACAATAAATAAATAATTTTGGAATTCCAGTAAAACAGTTCCCTACAACAACTGTGATAAAAAAAAGTATTAAATTAAGATTAAATACAACAATTACTTTTAACATAGCAATGATAGTAAATGCCTTATATTCTGTCGACGAGATAATATCTATGTGTATGGGCGTCGTAAGTCTTGTGGCGTGCTCAGCACACCTAGTTCCTCTCCTCATTAGTCGCTGTTTGTAGATAAACGATAGTGGATTTTGTATAATTAATTATATGATGAAGCTTACTCCGCATCGGGTTTGAAGTGCCATCAAGGTTTAATTATAGGATAGGAATTTCAATGGAGGCCTATGTTTAGCAGTGGACGTCCTTTGGCTGATAATGATGATGATGATAATATTAATTTGGTCAGTAGGTAACTGTCTCTTAATTTTTTTATCGTCGTCAGTTATATCGTTCGTATGCCTATCGGGTGTCTGTGTGTTTCAGAAAAAGTATTGATTTTATGAATTCATTTCATAAATATTTTCATAAGAAAACAGTAGCGCGATTAATGAAAAGTTGAGCCCTTGAAAAAGTTTTTAATAGTAAAAATTAAGTAGGTATAATAGCTAATAAAAGTATAGTAAGTAAAGTAGCCAACTTTGTTGCGCACTTCTTCTTTGCCTGGCTCTTTCCCATTTTATTTGGGGTCGGCCCTCCTTGTCACGCGTCTCCAGGTAGCTCGGTCCTGGATAGTCTCCTGGCTAACTTGGGCTTCTTTGAGGTTTTTATTTACTATCGACATCCATGTTATCCGGGGTCTTCCTCTTCCTCGGGGCTTAGATTTAACATCTAGCACTTTCCTGGTCATGTGGTCGGATGGTCGCCTCATAACATGTCCGTACCACCGCAGACGGCTCTCTTGTAGTTTGTCCGGGATAGGTCTCACTTTGAAGGTGCCTCTTATGTGCGTATTTTTTACGTGGTCCAGCATTGTCACACCACCCGCCCATCTGAGCATCTTCATCTCTGCGCAGTGTTGTTGATTTTCATGCTGTTTTTTGAGTAGTACAGTACTCCTACTCACATCCTTGAAAACTTTCGCACCCGATCGGGCATCAAACCCCGAAGTTTCGGCCTCCATCTTCAAAAGGCACGATTACAGTCCTTTCGGAGAACAATAAATTATAAACAGTCGACTGAGTTCGTTGTTGTTTGTAAATGTTGTGCCCCGAGGCCCTCGCGTTATCTCCGCCTGGACACAGTATAAACAAACAAAGAAAGCCTGCCACATATAGCAACAATATTAATTCATTATTAAGGTAAAGAAGGACAGGATGTGAGCGTCAAAACGTTTTCGAAAAACAAAGTGACAAAATATTAGCTGAAGATGAAAAATCATGTAACCAAAGTAGTAGATAAAACGGGTAAAATGATTCACCACTTTCATATACAAAAATCTATGGTTTTTGTGTTGTACGTGTACGTGATGTGTCATAAGACACAAAAATGGGCGTTACTTTAAATAAAAGACATAACAAGGTGCAGGCAATTTTGGGTCTTAAGGTGGTTAGGTGGCGGTGAAAACTATCGATCAAATAGTTCTATGATATTTTTATGAATGACTGCAAATTTGAACTTTTGACTTTACTCCAGTTTACCCAGAATCAGAATGTTAGTACTCAAGTTCCAGAAACTAGGTATTTCATGGTGGAATTAAGTTGGTCTGAAAGCAAATATCTCTTCTCTTTGTCCATGAGTCTACTGTGCCCTTTGTCACGAGACTCAGCAATGAGACTGAGTCTGACATGACGGACGTCAGCCGGCTGACAGGTCGGCCGTCTTCGCGAACAATCGCGGCACCAGCTGACACTTCGGTTACCAATCAACAACTTCAGAAAGTTCTCACTGAGTGAAGTTCCGTAGTTAAGGCGCAGGTGGTGATATCGATAGAGTTATCTATCGACAAAGATGTTGAGAAGAAAACTCAAATGTGTCATCAATCGATCCATTAGGAGTAATCGCCTTCTTGCAACAGGAAACAAAATTCAAAACAGTTCAAGCATTTTCTACAAATACTGTTGTAACTAGTAACATGAAGTGTGTTCTTTACAATATACTTTTATGGGAAATTAACGTAATAGATATTTTTAAAAAACAGTATTACATCTTTTTTTATTCAATGTTATAAATAAAGAACATATACCAGACCCTTTCTCTGTAAAGTCAAGATTTTTATATTACTTACTTTGACCTTTATTATCAATTCTTTTTTTATCGAGTATATATCAAGATAGCATCACACCACTATCCAAAACATTCCTTCATCCAGAATCCAACCTCAAAGTTGCAAGTCTCGGACGGCTCAAACGAATTACGAACATTTTGTTGATTTACTAGTCTTGTACGAGTAATGTTTCGCGAAAACGGCCCTCCGAGGACTTCTCCGACACTACGCTCAGCCTGGAGCCTTGACTTCGACTGTGTATGGGGTTTTGCATTAGATATTAGTTAAGTTCATTTAATATTATTTGTAAAATATGAAATAAATAGTGATGTTTTGTATATTTAATGGTTTTACAATATTTTTAACACTCACAGTGTCATATTTTATTCTTAAAAGATGAAATATGAAACCAAAAATTGCGCACGGGCGGGACTCGAACCAGCATCTTTCTGGCTAACCGGGCCAACTGCTCTTCCAATTGAGCTACCGTGCTGTCGGTCTGACCGCGCGAAATTCTTGGTCTCATTGATACGTCATTGCGTGACGTTAGCGCCATCTACCCGTCATTACCCGCTGTTGCATAAACAGACGGGTAGATGGCGCTAACGTCACGCAATGACGTATCAATGAGACCAAGAATTTCGCGCGGTCAGACCGACAGCACGGTAGCTCAATTGGAAGAGCAGTTGGCCCGGTTAGCCAGAAAGATGCTGGTTCGAGTCCCGCCCGTGCGCAATTTTTGGTTTCATATTTCATCTTTTTGTATATTTAATTGCCTGCAGCTATAAGTACTAATATTCAGCGTGACGACGTACGACGCATCGTTTCTGAATAACGGCGGACTGTAATGTTTACCACCCTTGCTTCGCTGTGACTGCCTGCATAATAATGGAACGCAAACTTTACACACGCGCATTATTCTAGCAGCCTTTACATCGAAATGACGAGTGAATGGGAAGGTGCACAGAAATATCTGTGCAAGTTTATATGACTTTTTTCTTCGTCTTGTGTGGAGTCCGAACTTAATCTTTTCGACACTTTGTTCCGCCATGTCACGTGACAAGCCTTTACACTGTTATTAACAAATAAAAAATTAAATTAAAAGTGGATTTCTAAAAAGGAAAGATTGAGCAGACTTATCTTTCAACCTAAAACAAAAAGATAACACACGATAAATAAAGACAACACAAACAGTAGGATAGTCCCTTCGCCTCCCATTTTTGAAATATTTTTCATGACATTTCTTTGTTTTACTAACCATGTTATAAGTCTAATTGTATACTAACATTGTTTGGGCACTGCCTGAAATAAATCAATTGTTAACTATTAAGGGAGGCGAAGGGAACACACACACACAACATATAAATTGACTTTTGACCTCATCTGAGTCCAACGGGATGAAATTTCTACTGAATAAAAACGTATCGTTTCCAATAAAAATGTGATTTATCTCTATAAAACTGTGCCCGAAAAATATTCTTACGGATATACATATTTTCATAAAATCACGCGCTCCATTTTTTGAATATAGATATTTATGTCATTACTTACTACATTTTATGCCTCTTAATTATAGTCCCGTTGCAACACAGAGCCAAATAATCGTTATTATTCATGGCATATAGAAACTCAAATGACATGCCCCACTAGTTTCCTACTTGATCTATCCGCGTCCCTACGCCCCTGTGCCCCGGTGCAGCGTGATTCACCGCTCCGTCATTTGTCTCTGCCCGACGCGCTGAAACATGGCCGCCGCTCGCAGCTGATTTGTGGCGGGAAGGACCCGCAAGTATGTGAAGATAATGCCAATGATGGGATATGAAGATAAGTGTACATAATTTTATGTTTATAGTGACACGGTATACCAGTTTATATTGCGCAAAGACTATGTTTCTGTGGTCGAGTGGTACCTAAAAACCAATCAGTGATTTAGTTGAAGCATGTGTACTAAAGTGCAATTAGACAACAAGTGATACTTTTTTTAATGATGTACAAAACAGGTCGCAAACAACAATTTAAAAACAAAATTTTTAACATACTAAATGACAAGTTTACAACCCTTAGAGATAGATACTGCACTTCATGGACTATAGAAAGTATTAAATAAACTAAATCGTAGCAAAAACTAAATGGATCGACTGTTCCACAATCGATGTGACTATTGAACGCTCACAAAATAATTGACGTCACACAAACCACATGTCAATAAATGCAAACATACCATATTGGTGTAGGTTTAAGGTAACTAAAATTACCATACGGCTCGAGGCGCGTAACGAGGTTAGGGCGCTTACCCTACAGCCCCAACCACATCCTGCTTGTCCCGTGTTTATCATCTCGCAAGGGAACTTACACAAAATTTTAATCAACTGGGGGCGTATTGCGATCCAACGTAATCCGTTCATTTCGAGGCTATTAAATTCCCACTCAGTGTCAACGAATATTATCAATACATTAATATTATAATAATACTAGCGGTCCCAGCGAACTTCGTTTCGCCCCCAGATCCGTCCCGTCCCGGCCCCGTTTTATGGGATTTTTTTTGCTATAAACTTCACGGAGCCCGAGACCTTTCCAACGAATGCAAAACCGTGGAAATCGGTCCTTGCATTCTGGAGTTATAGCGTCAGGGAGGAAAACCTATTTTAATTCGTAATATCTTTTGAATGGAAAGTCCAATTTAAAAAAATTAAAATCTATTTTATACCTATAACTACCTAGTTAAATGGTCTTGACCATCAAATAATTTATTTGGATAAGCATTAATATAAACACATAAATAGCATAGTTTGAATTTGGTTAGAATTTTCATTAATGTTTAAAATGAAAAAGTTGTTGCAGTGACATAACTACAATGGTTGGACATATGCTACCGCGGAGTTTTTTGTAGACATTATGATGTTCTTCAATATTTTTGTACATTATGTTGTTCTATCGCTAATAGTTTCGGCAGCGTATTCGACGAAAGACATTTTAAGACTCATTTTTCTACACCTTCGGTTACATTGTTCAAATTTTACCAAGGATCCCTATTTTTTTTTCAAAATGACATGTAGCATTTTGAAAAAAATAGGGTTTTTTTTAAATCGGCCCAGTACTTTTTGAGTCTATTCAATACAAACATACAAAAATAGGTACAAATCTTTCCTCTTTATAATATTAGTGTAGACTACAAATGGTATGAATAATAATATTTATTTTGTAACGTTTTGTAATTTTATAACGTTAATAGTTATAATATAATGCGAAACTGCAATAAGAATTGCTAATTTGACAGTAAAGCCAAGCTGTTTAACTGTCAAAACTGCATCGCAATACGCACCCTGATCCACTTTTGACGGTTAAAACAATTTGCTGAAGTTTTTCTGATATTGTACTTTGAATGAATTTTTAAAATTATACCTCGTGTGTTCTCATAAGTTTTGAGACAAACTTTTCAGTTAAAAAATTAATTAAATATTACTGGCTGCTATTTAATTCTGTTTCCAATTTTGAATTTGGAATGTTTTCTTTTAATAACTTTGACTTTCAAATTTATTTCTGTCAATTTTATCGTGATGGAGGGGACTAAATAATTGCGTGCGACCGTGATATCGCTATTTAAGGCGGGAAAAAAACCAATGGAGATTCTCCGTGAGGTGAAAACTTTTGGCGTAAGCCGTAACTTCGTGTATTACACTATCAAACGATACAATGAGACAAGTTCCTTGCAAGATCGCCAAAGGAGTGGTCGGCCACGCTCTGTAAGGACGCCTGCGAACATCAAAACCATCCGAGAGCGACTTCGCCGAAATCCATGTCGCACTCAGAAAAAAATTGCTCTGCAGACTAATATTTCGCGCGTTTCAGTCAACAGAATACTGAAATATGATCTTAAGGTAAAGGCGTATAGCCGTAGAAAAGTTCACTTTTTAAACGATCGGCTTCGTAAATTGCGACGCGAACGTTGTCCATTACTGCTTAGGAGACACGATGCGAGGAAGATACTGTTCACCGATGAGAAATTTTTTTAATGTCGAAGAAAAGTTCAACCGACAAAACAATAAAGTCTATGCCAAAAGTAGCAAGGATGTCCCAGCTTCAGCACGGAATGTCTCGCGTACTCATCATCCGGCAAGTGTGATGGTATGGTGGGGAGTTTCGTATGAAGGTGTCACTCCGCTCCATTTCTGTCAACAAGGCGTCAAGGTGAAAGCCAAGAATTATCAAAATGACATCTTAGAGCCTGTTGTGAAACCCCTATCTCATACTTTATTTTACAACAAATTTTGGGTTTTCCAGCAAGACTCAGCACCATCCCATAAAGCAAAAACCACCCAAGCTTGGTTGAGGGAAAATGTGCCGGCTTCATCGCGGCGAACGAATGGCCCTCCTCCAGCCTCGACCTCAACCCGCTGGATTATTCTCTATGGACTGAGTTAGAGCTCAGGGCCTGCCAGAAGTCCCACCCAAACTTGGAGTCACTGAAGCGAGCTCTTGTTCGAGAAGCAAAGCGAATCCCGCTAGAAAAGATTCGTGCCGCCATTGATGATTGGCCAAATCGTCTAAGGGCCTGTATTAAAAACAAGGGTGGACATTTTGAATAAAAGATATATTTTATTGTTGATTATTATCTACTTAGTGTTCACTGTAAATTTTAGAAATATAAGTTAATTATTTAAAAAGTTATGCCTCTTTTTTTTCGTCTCAAAACTTATGAACACACGAGGTAAATAGGATTAGATTGTTTAAATCTGTTTACTATTAACTTGTATGACATACAAGGATGAATATACGTAGATAACATAGCTTTAAATTAAGTTCATGTGTGTGAGACAACTCACGAAGCAGAGGCTGGTCTCTATCTCGGCCAGAGAATTAGTCTCGCCATGCAGCGAGGCAATGTTGCCAGCCTTTTGGGCACTTTCCCACAAAGCAACGAGCTTTTCGATGTATATATGTAAGTAGTTTAGTTTTATTCATTTAGTTATTGTTATTATTATTACTTTTTATTTTTTGTATATATTGTATATTTAATTACAAATAAATTAAATTGGGTTTTTTGGTGTAAGTTATCCCCACCAAACACTCCTAGTTCATGTATAATTATGTTTTACTTAGTCCTATATCTGATGATTTTAATAAAAAGGACGAAAATCTAGTAAGTAATATAAAATGTTTACGTTTGCGAGTTTGCGATTTTGTGTGGACTTATACAAGTACTTGTCCATCACTTGGGCCTTGCTTTGTTCGGTATTTAGGGCATTCAGTTGACTCTTTTTAGGGTTCCGTAGCCGAATGGCAAAAAACGGAACCCTTAAAGTTTCGTCAAGTCTGTCTGCCTGTCTGTCTGTCTGGCTGTCCGTCCGTATGTCACAGCCACTTTGTACTGAAACTATTAGCATTACACAGATGAAACTTGGTAGATAGATGTATCCTGTTAACCGCTTTACGATTCTCGTATAAAAATAAAAAAATATTAATATTTAAGGGGGGCTCCCATACATGGAACTAACACCAAAAAAAACTCAAAACATGCGTGTGATAGGTCTTTTAAAATAACATGGAGGTTTTTAAAACCATTTTCTCTAAAAGACTAACGTTTAAGAGATAGACGCTTCCAAAGTGGTAAAATAGGCGGCTAACTTTTGAACTAAGAAAGTCAAAATTTTGAAAAAAATACATAATGTAGATCACAACAAATACTTTCAACGAAAATTGGTTTGAACGAGAGTGAACTAGTAGTTTTTAGATATAGCACATTTTTAACAACCGCAAACATAACTTTGTTCAATAAAACACAATTTACGGATAATTTCGCGATAATTTATTTGATTTTTCATCCCGACGTTTCGAACACTTTACAGCGTTCAGAAATAAGTATAACTTTGTTCTTCATACAAACACTATGAAAAACAAAGTTATATTTGCTGTCAACAAAAATTTTGTATATTGGCTAAGTGGAAGTAAGTGGATCCCTAATTCAGTTAAAGTTGGCACGGAACCCTCAGTGCGCGAGTCCGACTCGCACTTGGCCGGTTTTATAACATCAAACATTAGGATACATTTTTGGAACTGAGTAACCCTTAGGATTACAAAATTACTACCTTCTAGAAGTTTTCGTGCTCTACCATGCTCTAGTTGAAAGAAGTCGAATATTCCTAAGAGGGCCAAGATTTTAACAAGTCGATTAATAATGTAACGAGTCCGTAGTTAGAGTGCAGCTAAAATCTTAATATTAAACAATGCCTTGGAGTTTGGATAGGCGCACGTGGTGGCGCCACAAGCGTCGATTAACATAAAGCCTAGGGTTGTCACATTCTAAACGTCTTATCAGCCTATTGAGTAAATATTACCTTATTTGTCAGATTAGCATCCGATATATTATTATGCTCTTACTACCTACAGGCCAAACATTGTATTTATTGTGTTGTGATCATTATCAAAATACTATATTAAAGTTATTGGACGAAATGTAGGTACCTAATAGAAAAGATAGTATAACCAAGGATTTATGAATATTTGAATTTTTAAGTGTTATTTTTATTGGAAAGAGCGTTGGCCCCAAACGTGGCTGGTTTGAAGCCAGCTTGTGCACAAAATTTTAATTTCTTATTTCATCTTGTTATAACCAAGGCTTCAACTTAAGTTGTTCAATATTAGCCAGTTAATGTTTTATAGCAGATATTTTAACTCCACCACCTAAGGGACGATAGCAGAAAATAGTTCATCTTTAACTAGTAGGTAAAGTTTTTTTTATAAATATGTCAAATAGATATACTAAGTATTTGGAGTGACGCGTCCGCGTCAGTTTTGTTTCGTTTAGAGACGGCAACTCTTTGCCAGGTAAACTTGTTGATTTGCAATGAAATAATTATACCCTTGTATACCTGCGTAAGCCCTAGCTGCGCAAAGTTGAGCTGATAACAAGCAAGTTTGGGCGTCCGCTTAACACAGGCGCCTTCGTGGCTACTTGAATTATAAATGAGGATCCCGCAGTTCGACAACGACTTTAAAATTATGCACAAAGTCACAAGTTTTGATTACTCATCGCAGTACTCGACTTCAACAAGTAAAAGATGGAAGTTGCTGTGTCACTCAAAGTAGGTAACAAACTGAGGTGAGGACTCAACTTGAAATTTTTTGTACTTATTATGGATATTTTACAGAGTGAGAGGCTATTACGGGTGTAAAATGCAGGCATAATAAGAGTCAATGAAGTTTTTTTTAAAGGACTTTACTTTTCTCTAGTAATCAGTTTTTTTCTATGGTTCATTAATTATGATGGTGAAGGTGTTGAGTAGATTTCTTTTGTGATCAGTTCGTATGCCTTTTCGATTGCTGGCGTGATGTCCTGCACGGGTCGGTCGTTGGTCGCCAGCCACACGGTCCCGTTCGAGCCCTTCTTGTACACGTCTACTACGCCTTTGACTGCCGATTCAGCCCTGCAAAAATATACGCCACTATAAAGATTAAATCTACATGAAAATTCAAAAATAAATAGAACCTGGTTTTGTTTTGATGTTCCGTCGTCATCGCAATTTACATTAAAACAGTCACCGTAAAAACAAATACATTCCATCTTTTATTGGATGACTTACTTTTGCACACCTTCTAAGGCAACCTGAGAGGTATCGTGGCTCAGATCCACGTGCTTATTGATTCCTTTGTTCTCAACCTCGTGCAACAGGGGCGTGTCGGTGGCCCCGAAGCACATGGTGATCGCCCTCACCCCTTCCCTCTCTTCGCTGAGCCCTGACTGTAGATGATGAGAAGAAATTATCATAAAAAACATATTTTCGATTGGTAGCACTGACAACTTCTAATAAAATCAACACATTTTTTGTATTTACACTTCACAGTCTCATTTTATGTCAGTCTTCTGTTGAAAAATTGATTTGGTATTAAAATACTTAGGGCAGATTTTTCAGTGGTCAGATAAAACATATCAGACTGATAAATTACAACATGACAGATTAAAAAAAGTACAGATACGTATAGCCATATTTTATTTTGTTCGACGAATATTTCTTAACTAACTATTTAAAAAATCAGCCCTTAGTAGTATTAAAGATGTCGTTCTTCAATTTCATCATCGTACTTCCAACTCAATACTTTTTATTTAATACCTACATTTATAATACACTTTAAATAGGATCGCGTCCAATTTCTGTAATTCTATAATGTTTTCGGCAAGGCAATGTGCTCCGGGAATTGAAGCGTCAAACATACATAAGCGTGTGATCAAGTAAACGGTGGCAAATAGAGATTTTCCTATCATATGGCCACTTCTGATAAGCATGTACTAGGTGCGGTCGCTGCGACAGTACGTTTTCCGCAAGGCTTTTGGTGAATGTTCTCCAGGGCTAAAACGGTCAAGGACAACGTGTTATTAAGCGTTCTGTGGCAAATAAAGATTAATCCGTCCACTACTACTGAGCATGTGCTAACTTCAGTGAGTGCTCACAGCAGCAGAATGTTTACCGCAAGGCCGTTGGTAAAGTGCAGGACGCCGCACTTGGCGCCGGCGTAGACGGGCAAGGTCGCTAATTTGATGTACGCCGCCGCCGACGACACGTTGATGATAGTGCCGCCCTTGCCGCCATCCAGCTTGCTCATGTGTTCTAGGCCTTTGAGCGTCAGAGACACTACACCGTTCTGAGGATCGGATAAAAAAAATATATACAGTTATAAAAATAAGTACAATTTTGGTAGACTTATCGCTGTCTATTACTGGATAAAATGAAAAAGTGCTGACTTTTATATTATCTATAACTCAACAATAGATATTAATTTTCATGATCAATCAGCATTCAGAACGATTACGAGCGAAATGAGACTACTCTGTGATCGGCATGGTCTCAGTTCTTCATTTCATAAGTTACATAGTGTTTACTTAATAATTTGTAGGAATTACTATTGTATAGTATCAAGTTACCAAAAAATACTTTAATGGGCGATGACTATACACAACGAGTTTAAGTGTGCACCATTTCGCTCACTAATAACAGAAACTGTGATATACTTGTACTTTAGTGGTACTTGATACTGCTCATCATAACATAACACTAACAACTCATCAAGAAACTTAAATACTACTCACGTAGTTGACATCGCTGGCCTTCCTCCAGACGTGTGGAGCGTCATTCATTATGCCAGCATTATTGATGATGACGTCCAATGTACCAAACTGGTTGACCACCTTCTTGAAGGCGGCTGTCAGGCTCTCTTCGCTGCTGCAATCGCATTTCACGAATACCACTTTACCAGGGAATGTCTTATTCAGCTTTTCGGCGTACGCCTTTCCGACTTCTTCGTTTATGTCCAGGATAGCCACACTCTATAAATAATTATCAGAATTAATAATGTGAAATTTAATTATTGTTTTTCTACTACTAATTCCATTGTAATATTTAAAATTATAGATTTTTATTGCAAAATTAAAGACAACAAAATGAATATTGTTAATTTTAACTCACCTTAGCTCCGTCTTTGAGGAATGCCTCCACGTATCCGGCGCCCAGCCCCGAGGCTCCCCCAGTCACCAGAAAGGTCTTTCCCTCAACTTTGTAAAGCCCTGACATTGTTACGCCTCTTGTCCCTACTGCACACTGAAATGCCGTTCAAATATCAATGACTTATATCTTGACTCGATTACAAATCATCTATCTTATCTCAGATTACGCAATGCGATTTATGTAAGTACCTAAGTATCATTCACAACAACCTGTAATAATGACTCGTGTAAACAAACAAACATGACTATGGGCTTGATAACACAGATAAGTAGCTCAAATAAGAATGTATGAGCTATTAGCTTTTTATCAGAATTAAATAACGTCGTGACTGATTCGGATTACCATTTCAGTGCTGGAAGTCTGAAGCAAGATTTTTGACATTTCTCGTAGTAGTTTAGTACCGACCAACCTTTGCAATTTAGAAATCACTTTATCAATTAGGACAGCTTTAATTGTACGCCTGACAGACACCAAAGAGATTTCTTTTAAGATTTATAAATACGGACAGAATATTGAAATGTACAAAAAAACAGAATGATTTGAAAAAAAATAGAAGTGGCATCATATTCGTCTTACTTACTTAGCACACCCGCATTATTTTATCATCTATGCCATAAAAAAACTGTAATACTCGTATAGATCTTGAAACAAAACGATAAATGTGTGTAATAGATAGTTCATTCGGGGCACTTGTAATTTATGATCTCGTATATCACACGCTACCCGCCACTTGGTATAGCACTAAACGGGTTTTGGTATGGCAAATAAAACGAATTGTAAATTATTACATTTGAGGTAATGCGACTTTTTAGAAACGGAAATGCAGAATCAACTGTAGTTTTATGCCTCATTTGAGGTCCTAAATTAATTTAGTTTGCAAACATACGAGTACATTTAACTATAGCTGCTCTTTAAACTTCATTGAATAGGTAACAATGTCGCCTCTTTTTATTTGAAACGTCGAGTTTTTATAAAAGTAATTCGTACCCCAATCACGAATACTTGTGTCAAGTATTCGTATAGCAACGTAATCATTTGTATATGAATTTGAAAGCGCCTCTATCGAACGTAAAACAAACTGAAAATTTGACGCTCGAATAAGATAATATATTACAATAATTTAATTAAATAGATCGTTTAACTTGTTTCTGAACTTGCCAATTTACGTTAGTATGACGTTATCTGCGGTAAGGCTTTCGAGCTTACTACACGACACGGGAGTGTTTCGTGCTGCCGACTAACGTAAATTTGCTACGATTACGTGACGAATACGTTAAAATGTTCGTGATTAAGGTACAGTAACTCCTTTTGCCGAATCATGGCGCCCGTTGAACGTTTGACAGTTGGCAATCGCGAAATAGCGCATTTTCCTTGCGTTTTATTCACTCGCCGGAATGTTCAATATCGCAAACAAAGCGCTTCTCTTTAATTGGATCCGCAGACAGACGCTCTTAGCGCCAGACTTCAGTCTCGATTAGACTGATGAAATGAGCAAAAGTCACAGTAGTTTCAATTTAGCTTCATCTTAAAGTTTTCTGGAATGAAATTAAAAAAAATGTGTGACGTCAAAATTGGAAGCGTACAATGGTGACATGTGAACACGACGTCTATGTGATTGCAATTATTGCAATTATTAATTACGATCGCATAAATATCGCTATCGAGAACATAGCCGAATGAAAGAAGAATGCATATTTAATTTAGTATGTCAACAAAACATTTTTATTCTATAGAATTCCGGAACTGGTCTAAAGAATGGAAGAGATAAATTAACTTTTAGGAAGGCGTTAAGAATGAAGTCGTCTTTCTTCGTTTAAAGCGGGTAAAATCACGTAAAATATTAACCTTAAGTTTTGATTTATAGCCCTATTTTCTTGTAATCTAAAGCAAGTGGGGCTTAGTTCACCAAAGCACACTAAAGGGCCACATTAAATCGCAGAGCAGTGGCGTCATTAAGCCATGAATCGCAAAATATTATAGGTTCTTTGTTGAAAGAGTTAAGGTTCAAAATAGACCATGGTTTATTTTTTTTTGTTTGACTGCGTTTTCCTTCTATTTAAGGTAATATAGAGTAATTACGACAAGAGCATAGCTCTTAAATTAAAAAGAAGAAGAGAGTAAATTATGTATTAAATATTAACTACGAGTAACCTGAAAAAAAATTACAGACGTTTCTTATAATTTCTCTATTTGCTAATCGATATTATATCCTTATTCAGACATTGCAATACCAATCCATTTGTTATTACTACATCATTTTTGATTGTGAATAATCATTTTTATATTGATAACAGGGAACCGAGAAAAATAATACAGTATCAGAGTGACAGGTGGACAGACATAAGGAAAACAAACAAATGACAAGAACAATTTCGTCGGCCTTATCGGCAACTTAGGTACGTGGCGTTATGATTAAAAAATTGTACAATCACTACTATAATAAGTTTGTTTGCAGGTGTACGTTAGTAACGTTGGGCATGGCCAGTATCGTTGTGCCTTGCCCGCACAACTTCGCATGATGTCGACATTTACAAAATGATATTTCTTATTATGATGATCCTTCTCATTATTGTTTTTTTTTATTTCAACGTATGTTCTGTTACTGAAATTGGCTAAGCGAACTGTGGACACCATATTAGACTCAACAGTATTGTGAGGTGGACAACTCAGAGAGTCGCCATCTCAGGAATGACACTACCGTTTGTTGTCTCTTGTGTTTTATATGACAGGCGACGTCGCGACGGATTTACGAGCTGTCATAACTCGCACCAACCGCCGGGCGTTATGGAATACTTCATTAATACTACATTGTGATGTCGGGAAGGAACCCTTCAGTTCATTTTACTATTTATGTATACGTGCGAAGGTATTTGCTAGTCTTAGTCCTGTTTATTGTAACACCACGATATTTAAGTCCGTTACAGGGTCCTAAGAAACCTCTTTAGCACCAAATTGGACATGGACATTGGATTTCTTATTGTAAAGGACTAATAGTATATCGCATATGTAAAATTTTTTTGTATGACGTACTGTCCCTTCAATATATGTTAATCGCTACTCACTATTTATGCGTTTGTGAAATTCTGAATGTATCGTTTAAGTTTTCACTTCACTTAAACAACTGACTCGTAATTTATGTCGTGGAAATGTGCGCGTGTAATATACGGCCAAAACTAACAAGAAACAAACTACTTTATGTAAGTATGACATTGCCTAATTAAGTCTCGTGCACGCATACACTGGTGCTGGCACACAGACTAAATATGCAAACTGACCTGAACATGAATTTACGTACTTACAGTATTATTCATATTGTCAAGTCACGCCTGCACACTCTGGAATGTATCACAGCGAACGTTGAAAGGTGTCAATAAAAAGCTTCCTAACACAGCTGTAAGGTTATTTTTAGCCATACTTTGGACAAATTTTTTTTCGTCTGGCAACATTACTTCCAACAGGTGATCGGCTTTTGTACCAAAAATAATTTTAATTTAATTACTTTTTAAGTGTTTAATAGGTCTAAAACGTAAGAAAAATGTTTAATAATCGTATTATGTGTGTGTTTGTGATAATGAGTGTTCAAAAATATGTACTTAGTGCTAAGTGCTACGCCAGTGATAACCAGTCAATGACATAGCAAAATTCAAACCGTGAATCGTTGTCATCTCTTTTATTAAATCAAATCTAGCATTGTAACCGTGTGTATTCAACACATCACACGTTTATAAGTTTATTTTTATGAATATCTAACAATTACCTGAGCTACGAGTTTGTGTATCTATCGCGTTGAGGTTATAACTTTGTTCACATTTTCTAAGTATATAGCCTTGTGTTGGTCAAGCGGCACTTTGGTTTACGTTTTGTTTTGATCCTTAGTATTTTGACGTAAATATGCTTACTCGCAAGGCCTGCGCTCGCCAGGAGGAGTTCAAGCTCAGCATGGCTTTGAGCGAACTACAGGCGGCCAAAGAGTTGATCGAACAACTGCATAGGGTAAGAGATGACAATAAAACGGAAATGATGGGTGAGTTTGATAGAAGCACTAAACTAAGAAAAGAGATGGCTGAGCTGCATACCAACTATAACTTTGAAAAACGGGACCAATTTAAATCGGTGATGGGAGGGTTCAGTGAGTGCTGTGAGGAATATGAACGGTACCTGAAGCGCATATTTGTTCTTGAACAAGATGTTGGTGATGCCCATAATCATATCAAACAGCTGGAGACGGAGAAACAGGACCAAATAAACAGCCAACCACCCTTTTATTTAATAAGTTGGTTGGTAGTGCGCCCAGCCTGACAACAACTGCACCTAGTTATCAACCAATTTTGACAAAAGATTTAACAAATACACCACTTTCTAGATACTAGAGATACTACACCTTCTAAAGGTATTACTAAGAGCAGCAAAAATGAGTTTAAAAAATATGTAAAAAAAACGTTAATCAAAAAAATTTTCAAAAAAAATCCACACTAAAGTAAAATAACTCAATGAGCGGAGACTACTTGGAGATGAACTGGATATGTATTCATTAATTTAAGAACAAAATGTAGGTCAATATGGAAAAGATTTGATGAGTTAAGAATGTCAAATTAGAGAACTTAGGCAGTCATTGCAAATTATGCAGTCATATCTTGTATAAAAAAGGAGTGTGGTAAACATATCCAGGCTTTGACAAATATGATAGCTTTTTATTGTAATAATGTATGTATTCTTCACATATAGTTTCAAAAAACTCCATTATATACCTGAAAATAAGTCATCACAACTCACCGATAAGATTACTAGAAATTAATCTAGTCTGAATTCTTCCTGTGCTCATCCCAGTGGATCGCTGAGAAAGTCAGTTAAAAATATACCTACGAGTAGTTTTGTTTAGTAATCAGAATTGAAAAAAACATCTTATTATCAAACTACATGGGACAAAATGTGATCAACCATTGCATGCCAGGGGCATCATATTCAGAAATAGTTAAGAAAGTGATTTCTTTGAGTTTCAAGAAAATTCAGATTTAATTATTTTCATAGGAAACAGAGGTAATATGAACAAGAAAAACAGAACCGTTTTAATTCACCCCGTCTTGAAAAGAAATGCAGGCCGGTCTCTGCATCTCGTAAGGACAAAGGAGATGTTTTCGTTTGTATGGGGAAAATGATTTTTAGAATGGTTTTTGTCTGTAAAATATTAAATTTTTGGGTAATATATAACATAAACTAATATATAATATGTAACTTAAGCTAGCAATATTTCTAATAAATAGTCTAATAAATCTGTCAAATAACTGTCAGCCAATCAGTTGTTTGAACAGATTAAAAAAGATCGAAAGCGGCTTAGACGAAGTATATTATAGACTTGACAGCCGCGTTCACCCGTATGAGACAGATATAAAGTACTTTAGTTAGTTATTTTGGGGTGGCCATGTTCATAAAAATTTACTCCCCACCCATATAAATACACTAGTAACCTTAATTACAATAAATACTTAATTTTACAGTCAAAATCTTTATTTATTTGTACAAAAAAATATTAACATAGGGATAAAACAAAAATTGTGTACAAAAAAAATCTTTAAGAAGGAAATAGGATTTTTAACGTCATAGAACAGAATAAGTCCGCCAATTATACAACTTACAGAGCAGTAAAGTTTAAATAAAATAGTCAACAAATAACTTTTATGGGCCGTTAAATGATGTAAGTTTATTAAATAATAACATAAATACGCAACATAAATTTGTTGCGTACATTCAAATATTTGCCAAATAAGTTATCCGTTGCTTTTTCTGAAAGCATTCGGTTTTAAAATGGATAGAACACATGCGAGTGTGCTTGGTAGACTGCCAGTTTTGCCGTCCAGTCGCTGCAATCCAAACCTTTAGTACCGTCTCGTCTTTTGGAAATCTATATAAATGAACACAAATCATAATTAGTTCAAATAATAATGATCACTACAACGCATGAAATGTTCATCCAGCAATTAAAATACATATACGATTTTTAAAATTAGTCGATTGTAAATTACCCTTAAATCGAGAACTTTTACCCTTTGTATTGTGGTATCCCTAAAGGCAACGATAACCCAGCAAAATTAAAAATACTAACAAAATGGCTACCGTAATAGCCATAACCCACAGAGTTGAGCCATAGACGACCTTTTATATTTGGTCAGGTAATAATACAAAAATATTTTACAATTCGATTGATAATTCACTACTTTTATCCACTATTATGTATGTTCTTTTATAGGATTTAAGATTAATGCACTTCGATGCAGGTAAAACATATAGGAACAATATAAATGAGGCTTACTTACGTGTGAAATGTTATGTTTTCATATTTACGCTCAGTACGGCTTTTACATCCAAGCACACAACAATTTACCATGTTGAGTAAGTAAAACAATCACTCCGTAATCCACAAAACACTTCACTTGCACAAAATTTATTTTAAATTTGCAATTTTATTGTATTTTTCGCATAGACGTCAAATGTCTGCCCTTATTTTTAAATTGTGGCAGGCCGAAATTACCTATGAACGGTGATAAGGACAAAAAACAATATCTGCGTCTCTCTCACTCTTAAGTACTTTTGTATACAGCCATCACTTTCTAACTTGTCAATTTTAAATATGTGTCAAATCTACAGGATACATAATCTAAGAAAAGCGGACAGCAAAATGTCATTTAAAATTGACAGATTAACTTTAATTGCAGAATCGACATGTTTTTGAAGAAGGAGTTGCCAAGTTTTTAAAAGTTTTTTTTAAATTAACTAAAAATTGTGAATTAAATCTCTCTTACCTGTATTTTTAGCTATTTTTAGAGATACCGTACATGGTCATGGCATTTTTGTAAACACCCCTTTAAAAACCTTAAAAGTGATAAAATACCGTTTATATCTTTTGATATAAAAAACACTAGTGACTTGTATGATCAACTATTTAAGGTAATAAAAAACAATTTGATATTAGGGCAAATCTCAACAATCATGAATTTTTGTCTAATTTTGGTGGTAATTTTAGTTTATAACTTTTTGGCTAAATTTGTTTAATCGTAAGCAAGAGTGTTGTCTACAGTTACATGAAACGTCAATGAAATTAAAATAATAATAATAATTTCTGAAATATTTGAAACACCAAAATTGATCACCCACCAAAATTGTCATAGGCCACCAAAATTAGATAATCTGACACCAAAATTTATCAACTGCACCAAAATTAGAAATCCATCAGATACGGTAATGCAACATTCTGTGTTTTTGGTTTTGAATGTTAATAATAAGTATCTTAGTGAGTGGTACACACGGTATCACATCGACCTACCTGATTTGTCATATTTTGTCGATTAATTTTTAACATTTCCATCCAAAACAAACACAGGAATCACCAAAATCATTTGCAACATTTCGACAGATTTGAGGAACATGATGTGACACCGGTGCCGTGTGCCTACCACTATACCGATAACCTCGCTTTATACACACTAGTAGGTTTTAGCCAGTGAGTTGTTATTACTACTTATAGTGAAGCTATATGTCTAGCAAAAATGACAAACGACGACGAAATTGTGACGAATTCCTTGAAATTTGAATTGCGAATAAGAAACCTTTTGTATAAGTTGATGGCCAGTGGCGTCAATTCATGAGGCACGATATTTGTTCGAGGTGTCAGTACCTTGAGCTAGTAATACTTTTTCAATGATAATAATCCAAAACCTCACAGGGTACAGGAGCTGGAGTCTTCTCGAATGACCTAAATATCAATATATCAACTACTCTTGACAAGCTAAATACAATCTTTCAAGCAGAATGTATCGGCATCACTAGAGCAGCACAGGCGGTTGCAGCCAGAGACGTAAAAGACCAACACATTAAAATCGTCTCGGACAGCGCATCGGTGCTCCAGGCCCTACAAAACAATAGCATCAAATCTGTCTATATTTGGGAGTGCCATAAAGCACTCCAATCGATAGCAAGCACAAATGAGGTAACCTTGCAATGGATCAAAGGAACTCACTAGGCAACGACGCTGCCGACGAACTAGACAAGAGGGGCTCGGCGACAACAGTATATGGCCCGGAACCATTACTACCCATACCGCAGGCCCAAATAAGAACTTGGCTACGTGCAGAAACCGAAGCAGCACACCAAGCAGAGTGGAGAAATGGTGAAGGTTGCAGGTAAACAAAGAACGCAATTTCGGAAGCTTCGAAAAGGCTTGCTCGCAACCTCATCCGGTTACCAAGAGACAAACTGCACATGGTTATAGGCACTATAACTGGCCACAGTCTCTTAAACAAACATTTATTCACAATAGGTGTCGCAGGCAGTCCCCTATGCAGAGGTTGCATGGGGGCAGAAGAAACACCACAGCATGTGCTCATGGAGTGTATGGGTGTGATGGAACAACGGGCAAACTTTCTCAAATCCCCGGCAACATTCCCAGAGGTCTTTAGCAATCAAGGCAGTTTGCTAGCCTTCTGGGAGAGCCTGGGGTGGTTAGAATGAAAAAGAAGGGATATACGTACAATGGCCCAATCGTGAGGCTAAGTGCGGAAACACCCCAGCCAAACTAACTAACTAACTAAGTTGTTCAATGGTTTAAGCTCTCTGTGCCTCAGACAATCACCAGATGAAGTTGCGAGAAACCGCGCTTAGTAATAAAACGCCATGATTAACCGCCGTTATTTTATAAATCATCATCATCATCATTATCAGACAAAGGACGTCCACTGCTGAACATAGGCCTTCCACACGACTTTCCACAGCGACCGGTTGTAAACGGTCTGCGTCCAGTGCGATCCTGCGATCTTTACAAGGTCGTCTGTCCATTGTCGGTGGTCGTCCTACGCTGCGCTTTTGGTCGAAAGGTCTCCAATCTAGAAATTTTCTGCCCCATCGGCCATCAGTTCTACGCGCTATGTGCCCTACCCACTGCCACTTGAGCTAACTGATTCGTAGGGCTATATCCGTTACTTTAGTTCTTCTACGTATCTCCTCGTTTCTGATTCGATCTCGTAGAGAAACATCGAGCATAGCCCTCTCCATCGCTCGTTGTGTGATTTTGAGCTTCTTTATGAGGCCCATAGTTACCATAGTTAGAGACCACGTTTCGGATCCGTATGTCATCACAGGTAACACACACTGGTTAAAGACTTTCATCTTCAGACACTGAGGTAGTTGAGACAAGAAGACGCTCTTGCGCAGTTTCCCGAACGCTGCCCAGCCGAGTTGGATTCGTCGATTGACTTCTTTCTCAAAGTTGGACCTACCTAATTAGACCACTTGTCCAAGGTAGACGTACGCATCGACAACTTCAAGAGTTGTGTTCCCAACAGATACCGGAGTGGGTACAACACGGGAACTCGACATAATTTTCGTCTTTTCCATGTTCATTTTAAGACCCACTTGTTGGGATACTCGTTTAAGATCTTCGAAGCACCGCCCAAGTTTCGATCGAATCAAAGGCCTTCTCATAGTTCACAAACGCTAAACGTAGAGGTATATTATACTCCTCGGACTTCTGTATTATTTGCCTATGCGTATGGATGTGGTCTATGGTACTGTAGCCGTTTTGAAATCTAGCATGTTCGGGAGGCTGGAAGTCATCAAACCTACGTGCGAGGCGATTCGTGATGACCCTTGAGAACAGCTTGTAGACATGGATCAGGAGTGAGATGGGTCTATAGTTCTTCAATAAGGTTATGTCTCCTTGTTTAAAGAACAACACCACCACACTCCTGTTCCATGCCTCAGGCATCATGCCCTCTAGCAGCACGGAATTAAAGAGTCTCTGAAGGTATTCCACCCGCATTCAGAAGCTACGATGTGATTCCGTCCTGGCCAGGTGCCTTGTTGTTTTAAGCTGTTTCAGGGCCATCCTAATCTCGTAGAGGCTGATGTCTGGGATGTCTTTGGTGTAGTGACGGGTTAGGATAGCTCTTGGGTCTCTGACAGGGCTATCAACGGGTTTGGCAACTGAGGTGTACAACTGCCAATAGAACTTCTCGATCTCGTCTAATTTTGGTGTTAGTTAAGCAATTTTAGTGTACCAAATTACCACCAAAACCACCAAAATTGCACCACCAAAATTGAAATTTTATATAAAAAAATACGTAAAATAAAAACTGTTTCGGATATTCTACCTTACTTTATATCACTTTAAAAGAACACCATGCATTCATAAAACACTGCATTGCCACAACAAATTAATTACTAAAAAGTAATTTAAACAGGAACACCAAAATTGCAGATTTTTTGTCCGGTGGTAAAAAAATGGAATACTTTCATTTTTGGCGGAAAAACGCAACGAGATAGCGCACCTGTTTCTTCACTGCGCGTGAGTGCCCGGCTGACTGGAGTGAGAGTCGGGAACAATTTTTTTTTTTGTTCGTTTATGCGGGTTAGGTTGTCTCTTTCATAAATGCCACCAAAATTGTTAATTTCGCGCGGACAGACCATCTTGTCATGCTCTAGGGTTAGGTAACGCACCAAATATGAAAATATCACTAACAGCAGATGGGAAAATTAATCCAAATGTAAATAAAATAAATGAATTTGAAAAATTTCCTGTAATTTTCTTTAGACTGAGGGAAATATCCAGCAAAACGGATTGCGGACAAGCCACCAAAATTAGAATTGCGAGGTAATTTAATTTTTTTCAAGTAACTGAAATATTTTATACAATTTATATTTATGGCCTGGTATGGATACAAAAGTTTACTTTAAGGAAAAAAAATTACAAAAGTGTATCTTTTTAGTACATAACGATTCTCAGCCCGGACGCAAAAAAAATACGTTTGGAATATTCACCCATTACTTTCCCTCAAAAAAAAAAGGTTATTAATAACTGTAAACCGAAATTCAGTGACTGGGTGGTGGGTGGGTGGTGACTTTATAAATATTTGCACGCCTGCATGCAGGCTGAATACAGCTACTACTTACTTTTAAGACCTGCAGTTTGTAACTTGCATACTTTTGTGTATTCTGGCAAATAAATGATTGATTTGATTTGATTTGGGCTACACGAGGAATTTATAGAAGTAGAAAAAAAAATTGAATTGTATAACAAAAAAGCATATAGAAAGGATCCATTGTTTAATGAGTACGTTAAGAGGTAGTCAAAATTTTCGAAAGAGTTTGCTATGTTGCTAAGTCGAATAACATACGCGATTAAATTAAAAAATCTAGTAATAAGTTCAAAAAAACTTGGAATATTATAAATAAAGAAACATGTAAAACGAAATCTCATTATAACAAGTTTATTCTATAAATAAATAACAAGCTTTTGAAATCTGATGACGAGGTAGCAAACGTTTTTTAAGGATTACTTCTGTAATATTCCTAAAGAGACGACTAAACGGTTGAGTTCTTGCGTACTTAACGCGAAATCATTACTAGTTTCAAGTGTTGATAGGTGCGAATCCTCCTTTAAATTCAGACAAAATCGTCCTTTAAACACCATAAAAACATTTTGAGAATTAAAACAAAAGAAAAGAGAGGATAAATCGGGTATATCAATAGACACATTAAAACCCATTATACCTCTACTATTAGATATAAGGTAGATATAGATATAAGGTAAGTAAGGAGCTATCTCCTTACTTACCATCAAAATCAGATTCCAAATTTATTAAAATATAGTAAGGTTGTAAATTTTTGACCATAACTTATTTCATGTACTGTTTAGTATAGGCCACAATGACATTGGTTTTGCTTTTGGCAGCCACGTACACATAATTTTGTTCACTGAGTCCTACATATCAGATGGAGCACGAAGGAACTATAAATGAGTTGTCATCATATCTCATAGTAGGTACTTACATTGCTAATAAGAGGCAGCCCTTACCAGGGCTGCTGAGTTTCGCCACAGTCATAACTCACTCGTCCCGGACCACTTCATTAATACCGACTATTTCCTTCCCGTGTTTTTGTACCTCAGTTCTAGTTTCTTTTTCTGTACGTAAGCAAGTAACCAAAGTGTTGTTTGTGTCGATGATGGCGTGATCAGACATAAATAATTCATAATATTGGTTTTACAAAACCAATAGCAAAAAACACGAGCTTTTGATAAAAACAAAACTGTGCCCATAAATAGACACTGTTAACGATGGTTGAGGTGGTTATCCTTTTCGAAATCGGTTCTATTGTTTATTAAAGTTGAATACCATTTTTAGACTTTGTTAGTACTTTATGTTTCAAAAAGAAAGGGAAGATTAAATAAGCCCAAGTAGTATTAGTATACTCTAGCGATTTACGATGCCAACGCAACTTTATTGGCTTACGTACCGTTACTCGTCAAGTATGTGTAAACGAGACACAGTATAAATTCCATTGTTATGCGACTCCCGGGTGTCGTTTGATACCGAGTCCTCATTCTGAATATAAAGTTGTATCATCATCATCATCATCATCATCATCATCATCAGCCCAATTTTGTTTTGAACCTAGGCCTCCTCCAATTTCTGCCATAACTGGCGGTCTTGTACCCGTGTCATCCAGCCATGTCCTGCGTGTCGTCGGATATTATCAGACCACCGTTGGGGCGGTCGTATAAAGTTGTATATAATAACTTTAAAACTTAATACAGTGAACCTCAAGGTAAACAGTTGTGCTAAATTATGTAGCATATTTGAATATTTTTATCACTTTTATACAAACGTTTGTACCCTTCCTAGCACCGAGTAAAGCTGAGGCCTTATTACCTTCGTAAATAACGTGTAAATAATTTTACGATTTACATCGTACAACAAATTGTACCTCTATACTTCCATGAGCTTAGAATGAAATATAAGATTAATTAAAAAAAAGTTTTCTAATTATGTTCAACCATACATTGTAAGAATGTGTTAAATGCATGTTAATTTCATTTATTTTATTATATTTATTTGTAAGGATAACTAGGGTTTACAAATAATTAGTAAGCTACAAGTTATACAATTTTTAAACCACTTATTGGTAATCACAAGTAGTAACAACTTAAAAAACGAACGCACAAATCGAACACAATCCAAGGTACGCGAAAACATATTAGAAACATTATGCCTTATTAAAGGGATATTAAACTTATGTAGTAATATAGATAAAAATCTAACTACAATGTAATATTATGCTATTGTTCATTGAAAAAAGTTCACTTAGCAGCTGTCTCACCGCTGTGACACTGGTATGAAATATGTCAATGCCGGAATCTTTGACAACTTTATTCAAATCGCTACAAGCACGCCAAATGTAGCTATTTCGCCTGTATTCGAATGCACCGTCGGCACATGAAGTGGATCACTATGACGAAGAACTCTTTTAGGGGCATGAAAGTTTAACTTAGAAAGAAGTTCAGGACAATCTATGTCAGCTGAGATAATCTTGAGTAGATAAATAATGTCCGCAATATCACGTCTTGTGGTCAATGGGAGCATGTGGTGTTTCCTGCACAGATCGCAATAAATGCTAGAACTGTAGTAATAATCCCGAGTGCGGTAACAAATAAACTTAATAAATTTTCTCTGTATACTTTCCAGTCGATCGATATAAATTTGATATCGTGGGGTCCAGATCTGCGACGCGTATTCAAGATGGCTTCGAACAAAAGTACAGTACAGTAATTTGAGAGTCTTAATGTTGTTAAATGAAACAGAGCTACGCATGACGTTTCACACAGATGTTTCACCTACTATATTAGAAACAATTAAGTCATTAAGACCCGTTTAGAAGCACATTAGCAAACCTACAGCAAAATTACAAAGACTAGTGCGTTTTGACGAGTTTTCCATCTCTTTTTGTCTATTTTTACTTAAGATGGTCTCACATGCAGGTTCATTAATATTTCTCCGTGACGTCACCTCTTAAGGGTGCCGGTGACTGGCGCCTGAGTTATGGCGTCGTAACTCACGACTCGTTACGTACTGTCCACACTCGAGAAAATATAGCCACTAACGAGGTGGCTTGATAGATAAAAATACGATGAATATTAACATCTTGTTAAAATATACAGGTTATAAGATTATATATTTTAAGTAAGAAAATGATGCGTTTGGTGATTACAAAAAAAATATTCACAACGGTATGCGTTAAAGGTTTTAAAATCACGAAGAACAAGGTCCAGCGCATTTCCGGTTCCTATTGCAAACATAGTGTTACCGGGACGCGACGTAGTGGCGATCATGCGATTGGCCACGCGTGGTGTAGCACCAGTCTGAATGAAGCCCGAACAAATGCACTCAGCACCGCGTCCAGCAGCGGCCCTTGTAACATCCACTGTCTCTTCTATTTTGTGATAGTTCTCTGACGTGTCTTAAATGAGCCTGTTCCACCAAAGCTGGCAATACTTCAAGTTGTGGCAGTCAGCTTCGAAGGCAGTCAAAGTAAGCAATATTATTAAAAGCTTCAATTTTTGTAACTACACCCACGGCCTCGGCGCAGAGTGATTTTCTCTCATTCTGACACACGACACTGAAATCATACACTCCTTTCACAATCCTAGCGGGTATTAATACAGAACACTGAAAACATATTAATACTACAAAGATTATATTTATTTATCAAATCAAATCAAATTTATTTATTACAGACTACATGGGTCCATGGGTTAGTACAAATAGCTTAAAAAATAGAGGTTAGTAAATACAATTTGATGCTATAAAAATCTACTGTACCATGTACCTAAGTGGCACTCCGTGCGGACGCGACCCGGAAATGGTACTGGTTGCGACTTCGGTCATCGTTCGCACGAAATGCCTCAATATAGGCGCATGCGGATCATCTGCCACAATCCTCAGGATGCTGTTGTCACTTCCCCGCACTCGGCTAATCAGTGACGCCACCTTCTTTCGAATGAGAGCCTGAAAACCGTCAATATTTGACTGTGCAAACATTTCTGAAGCACTGCAGAAGCGAGGAAGTCCCAACATCATCCTGAAAATATTGTTGTATTGGATACGGAGAGTGTTTAGAGACCTTTTAAATCTACTCTATTTATGCCTGTAAATTAGGATTCTAAAACCTTAATTCTTTGTTTTAGTGAGAGCCGAAACAGCCTTGTGGTGGCTTGAATCTCTGAAAACTCTGAAACTGAAAAGACACTTTAGTTTGAAATTATTATTAAATGTCTCTACCACTACTTCGCACATTAAAGTCCCTACGACTTAAATGTGCGTTTAGGTACATACACAATGTTGTTGTTTTGACGTTCCGAGTTATCATTTGTGATTCCTACCCTCGTCAAAGTCCGAGGGCTCATGACGCGAGTATCTTCTCGCTGCTAACGCGGTAATCTCTGCTACCCTTTCATGTACAATTCATTTAAATAAGTTTTTATCATTTTAATTTTACGGCATTGGTTCACGGAGTACAAGACGGCAGTAGGTAATATCTCACAATCTCTCCGTACTAACGATAGATCTATGATAATATAAATAAAAATCTGATCTATGTTACATAGTTATGCTTTCCTTATTGAGTGCTCTACGAGCCATAATATTGTTACCAGTAGTATTACTTAGGATGTATTGCATTTTAAAATCAGTTAGACTAAGCCAAACGTGCAGACAGAGTGGAAGTGACTATAAAGTGTAAAAGTAACGAGGAAATCAAAATAATGTTATTAAAAAATAAGATACTCGAAATATTCCATTACGACCAGGACAGATAACTCACAAAGGACAACTTGATTAAATTACAGAAAAACAATGACTTCATTTCACATCTGCCATCCCCATAATTTTGCGTCTCCCTCCATAAACAAGTTCCAAGAAACACAATATAAATGATGGAAACCTCTTAGCTAGAATTACATTTTGCTAATCTTTCACGGCACGTGAGTCATTATAATTACGCCAACACTTGGACGTCATTAGCGTTGATTGTATTAGCCTAAAAGCTTATGAAAAGCAGTTATTTACACGCCTGGTGTAACTTGAGCTCTATCTTGGAGTAAGACGGATACAGTGATAGTTCAATTTACAAAAGAATTGAGTGGCTTGACAGGGTGTCAGTTGTAGACCTAGAGCGATGCACTCTTGCGAATTGGAGCGCGCTTCAGTGGCACTGTTTGCCACCGGTCATGCCATGTTTTGTAATTAGTCAACTTACTTAGCTTGTATTTTTGTTAAATGTTATGAAAGAAAGAAAGAAAGAAACATTTATTTGCGTTAAACATGGTATACAAAGATGTTAAGTTTTTCACAAAGAATCTCATATACAGCCAATAAATTATGACATGCAAATTAAATTCATTTGTAACATTCATTTTAACAATAAATAAATTGTGAATTATAAATTAATATTAATAAAATCAATATAATGTCTGTGGGATATGACGTCAATTAATTACAAAATGTCAACTCAATTCTATAAAATGTCAATGTCTGTGTTCGAAAAAAACTGTTCAAACTGAGCCATTCCTAAAATTTCTTTTTATGATCGTTCTAATTAAATTAAATAAACAGAATTTAAGAATAATGTAGGTATAGCCCTCATAAAAATAGATCTATAGTCCATAAAAATCATAACAACAAGCAAAGTATCATACTTTTTTGAAGAAATTTTACTTTCCGAGAAGTGAAAAATAAGTGGATAGTAATTGTTTAACTTAATCATTTTTATTTGTCCTGATCAGAAAATTTTACTTGCATAGCATGTGACATGTGTTGATAGCCGAGTGGAAAATAGCTTTTTCCTGCCTAGAATGAAAAGTAATTTAGTTTTAATTGCTACGATCAAGCATGGAGTCAAAGATAATTGGGTCATATAATATTATTAAATATAAAATGTCAATAAAAAACCTTCAATATATTTTGCTCAGCTATACAAACGTGTTTATTAGTAAGCATGATTAACAATTGGTCCAATTGTCAACCGTACCTACACAAAATCAAAAATTAAAATATATGCCGCGCCATAGGGTCAGGGCACTTTTTTCATACGTGTCACTTTTTAGGGTTCCGTAGCCGAATGGCAAAAAACGGAACCCTTATAGTTTCGTCAAGTCTGTCTGTCTGTCCGTCCGTATGTCACAGCCACTTTATTCTGAAACTATTAGCATCACACCGCTGAAACTTGGTAGGTAGGTGTATCCTCTTTACCGCTTTCCGATTCAGGTACAAAAAATTTGAAAAACCGGTTAAGTGCGTGTCGGACCCGCGCACTGAGGGTTCCTTGCCACCCTTAACTGAATTCAGGGTCCACTTACTTTCACTTAACGAAAACATCACAATATATTGCGACGGCAAAAATAACTTTGTTTTTCATAGTGTTTGTATGAAAGACAAAGTTATATTTGCGGTTGATAAAAATGTGCAATATCTCAAAAACTACTGGTTCGATCTCCTTCAAACCAATTTTCGTTGCAAGTTTTTGTTGAGATCTAGATCATATATTTTTTTTCAAAATTTTCACTTTCTTAGTTCAAAAGTTAGAGGGGGGGGACGCCCATTTTACCACTTTGGAAGCGTCTATATCTCAAACCTTACAGTTTTAGAAAAAATGGTTTCAGAAACCTCAACATCATTTTAAAAGACCTATCCATAGACACCCCACACGCATAGGTTTGAGTAAAAAAAAAAATTTTTGGTTTTAGTTTCATGTATGGGAGGGCCCTTAAATATAATTTTTTCTTACTTTTTGTATCTGAATCGAAAAGCGGTGAACAAAATACACCTACCTACCAAGTTTCAGCTATGTGATGCTTATAGTTTCAGAATAAAGTGGCTGTGACATACGGACGGACAGAGACAGACAGACAGACAGACAGACAGACAGACTTGACGAAACTATAAGGGTTCCGTTTTTTGCCATTCGGCTACGGAACCCTAAAAATTATATAATTGGGGGGCTCCCATACATGAAACTAAAACCAAAAAAAATTTATTACTCAAACCTATACGTGTGGGGTCTATGGATAGGTATTTCAAAATGACATTGAGGTTCCCAAAATCATTTTTCCTAAAAGTCTAACGTTTGAGATATAGACGCTTCCAAAGTGGTAAAATGGGCGTCCCCCCCCCCATCTAACTTTTGAACTAAGGAAGTGAAAAATTTGAAAAAAATATGTAATGTAGATCTCAACATAAACTTTCAACGAAAATTGGTTTGAGCGAAATCGAACAAGTTGTTTTTGAGATATAGTACATTTTTTTCAACCGCAAATATAACTTTGTTTTTCATACAAACACTATGAAAAACAAAGTTATATTTGCGGTCAACAAAATATTGTGGTATATTGGCTAAGTGGAAGTAAGAATCCCTAATTCAGTTAAAGTTGGCACGGAACCCTCAGTGCGCGAGTCCGACTCGCACTTGGCCGGTTTTTTTACTTTTCTTTCTTGCTGCGTTCCATTCCATTTTTCGACCACCACGGACCGCAGACGGAAAGTGAAACGTACCAACTGTCTTTGCTAATGTTTTTTTTTTTTATTGGATTACAATTATTGTCTTCTTTTTTTATTCATTTATGCATTTTCATAACCTATCTCTAAAATTTTATCTTATCTATAAATATTATAAATTTAGACATCACAAAAGTAGAAAATACTTGCACATACATTTAATAACACTAGCTTCCAAAACGTTTACTTTTCAATACACGAGAATACATAATTTCCAAAGTACAATAATGTACGAGCGATATTATTTTGAAGAAAGAAATAAAATTCAATATTATTGCCTTATAAATGTCATTTAATATTAAGCATGCATTTTCTTTGCACAATAAGAACAAGACTTTTTTCATCTCTCCTGTTCGGAAAATAGCACTTTCCTGTGTAGATAGCCGGGTGGAAAATAGCTTATCCATCCCTAGGGTGGAAAGTAATTTAGTTTTAATTGGCATGGCATAGAGTCAAGGCATGCAGTCAAAGCTTGGATCAAAGATAATTGAGTCACATCATTATAAAAATAATAAACATTTTTGCTTAGCTATACATTGAAAAACATGTTTATTATGATCGTTGATTTAAAAATATTCAATCGATTCAATCTATAATTAAAATAAACATTTAGTAATCTGTGATTAAAATATTCGGCTTCCCGCCATAATACCAAGATGACACTTTTTTTTACATTGTCAGTGTCATTTTTTCTTTTTGAACTCTATGCCTACTTTTTTAATTTTGACAATTATTATCTGTGGGGAAAATTCGATCGATATTTTTTACAAGGATTTTAATTATTTCGTATCGTCTGCTTTTTCGTACTGTTTTCATGTATTCGTGTCGTTATTCTTTCTAATCTTGTTAGATGTTTGGAGAACTGTAAATTAACTGTCTTTTTGTACAAAAACTTGAGTTTTCCTTTCTCGCTGTACTACATAATACCTGACCATTACATCTACAACCACTATTGTAAATTTAATGTTTTTCCTCACAGTCGAAATGAAAAATAGTATGTTTAACTCGGGTGAAAGCACCATTTCACTCTCGAATTATTGGCGCTCTCACTTCGTTCGAGCGCCAGAAACATCTCGAGTGAAATGGTAGCTTTCTCCCCTTGTTTAACAATCTACTATTTCTTTAAGACATTAACTTTCCAGGGCACCGACTCCAAATATAAATTGTTATTTATGACTTTTTAGTGCATTTTGGAATTTTCTTTTTTGGTGATTTATAAGGGGGAGGAGGGGGGGGGGAATCCACACCCATTGAAATAAAATGAAAATTAAATATTTATAAAACATGGTCCAGATTATGGTGATCTGTTCTTGAATAAGCTACAAAGTATCCGACACAAGCTCTGGCGTTTATAATCACTGTAGGTACTCCTTAGCGTTAAGGAGTTCAACCAACAAAAAATTAGATAAAATGCATCAATAAAGTCAATTATGTAAACATAAACGTTTACTTACTTTATTTTCCACATTGAACAATAGTTGTTAAACATACTATTTTTCATTTCGACTGTGAGGAAAATAAATAAATTTATCTGTATGACTTATCTGAATATAAATTTATCTAACTACTCATACCTATGTGGAGATTTATTATTAGTATTGATGTTAAACGTTAGGTTATTTGGATATAGTGATTATTATAATGTAAATCTTCCTAATAATAAATAAATACATATTTATGTACATGTAATTATTTATGTAGATGTAGATGTAATGAAGAGGTATTGTATAATTCAGCAAGAGATGAAACCTCAAGATTTTGCACATCATGTCTGTTTATTTACTGTCGTTTCGTTATACATACAACACACTATTAGAAGGACTACTAACAGCACAGAAGAAAACAGAGTTACATATTAAAACGCGGACGATATCATAATAATTAAATTCCTTGTTAAAAATATCGATCGTATTTTTCCCACAGACAATAATAATAGTGGAAGAACGTAATCTTATCCTTGTCATGAAAACTACCACAGGTTAAGTCAAATTTGCTGATTTGATTTTGTCTCATGAAATAGCGATATGAGTGACAGCTATAAGTGGGAGTGAGTAAGAAGGTTTTATAATGAACACCGGCAAGTCGCCTCCTCCTGCTAACTAATTTGTGCTATAATAAAATAAAAGGTGATAATGTAAAAAGAAAATAAAAGTGTCAAGGTGACGTAGATATGGCGGGCACTCGAATATTTAATTGCTGGTTTTTCATTGCTAAATATTAGACACATTCATTATCAACACATTTTTTTTGTTTAGTTGGGCAAAAAAATATGGAAAGCTCTTTTATTTTAATAATGTGATGTGACTCAATTATCTTTGACTCTATGTCTGATCTTAGCAATTAAAACTAAATAACTTTCCACCCTAGGGATAGAAAGCCTATTTTCCACCCGGCTATCTACGAGTACATACGAAAGTTTAATTTTCCGAACAGGAGAGAGGAAAATGAAAATACTCGTATAATGAAAACCAAATGTTATTTATAAACTTGAAAGCCTTTTGCCGTCTCAGGCATTATTTACGAGTTTTAGCTATAGCTTATACGGCAGTATGAGGAACTGTTTTGCTAATATGAAATCAGAAAGGTAATAAGTACACACAATTAAGTCAGTGCCTTGAGAAAACTAATTTCACTGGATTATAAAGAGTACTTTTGTGCAAATGTTTCGTTTTTATTGGAAGGAAAATTATAAAAACGTCTTCGTGCAAAAGTAACGCTCGTTAGCACTTCTCGACGCTGCGGACGCACGCACTGTTTGCACTGCTCTCTAAGCGGGAAGCGCTTAAAACAAATATCGCTGGAAGCTGAAAAAGCAGAATAAATATTGATTCACTCGCAGAATGAGGCGACACCCCGGAGGGATTATTCCATTCTTTCAACGCAATCGGTTTTTTTTTATCCGAGTTTGTTTGAGATGATTAGTCTGAAATGTGGTCTGCATGCATATAGGTGAGGTAATAATTGGTCGAAACATATAATCAATTTAAATAATAAGCTTTCAATTCGTCAATTAGTGGTCGTTTTTCAATTAGTGGTTTGGAAAAAGAATTTTCAGATGGAATAAAACTTCAATCCAGCAAAAATACGCGGAAAAATCCCTACCGGTTTTTTCCTAATGATTGCTTCTCATTTGAGTACTTTTATCAATGTCCCTCATCGTATCTTAAATGAATTAGGAAAGCCTGATGCTTCGCATCTTTCAATATTTGGTCACCACTCCAGAAACTTTCATTCTGCAACCTTGGAGTTTCTTTTAGGTACCGAATTACCCAAGAACAGTATTTCACTAAAAGACCAAGTGGCCTTCGCTTAACGTAATACCGAGCCCCCTCGTCCAGCAATCAATATCCCAAAGTGGATCCAAATCTAAAGCCTTCACTCGTCGCTCTTCCAATAGTGCTTTGAACATTCGACATTACAATTTCGCCCTCTTTCCTCGCTGCTCTTTTGTAGTTCCAATCACAGTCGAAATCACGCTTTTGTCGGCAAAATCTATGAATTATATAACTTGGGGTGTTATTACAAACATTTATTATTTACCATGCCATCAATATTGACGCAGTTTTACAATAATAAGGTTAAAAAGGTAATTATTATGATTTTCTTATAAGAAAACTTTGGCTCAGGTTTGAAAACATTTCAGTCGAGTTCTATAATATAGTTTTATTTGTATATAGAGAGTGATTTATTACTGTTGTCAGAGTTTCGATATAATTTTTTTAAGGAAAAATTAAATTAAGGGCCGATTTTTCAATGGTCAGATAAAACCTATCGGACTGATAAATTATAAAGCTACAGATTTAAAAAAAATACCATTACGTATCATTGCTGACAATTAGGTGACGTTCTCAATTTAACCATTGTATTTTGTTCGACAAATATTTCTTATCTGACTATTGAAAAATCTGCTCTAAGAAAAATATCATTTGCCATGTAATATTTCTAGTTAATTTGGATCTAGCTTAAAAGTATATCGGAAATGGTTGTTTTGATAAGTTTTTTTTTTATTACGTGCCAAAATCATAAGTCTCACGGTAGAGTTTAATGTAGGCGGGATTAATTATCGTGAATCTAATCTTTATGCTGTGACTCGCACTTGGCCTGATTTCATATCCCGTGAAATGCATTTATTAAGGCTGCTGTCACCTACCTTCTAACAAAGTTCAAGTGCAGTTTTCTTCCCAAAAATGACTTAACTGACAACTTTTTTTGACTGATTTGTGTAGAAATAAGCTATCTGCATAAGATGTAAGCTCTGAATTTTTGATTCAATCTTTAAAATGCCTGTAATTTGCAATCATAGAAGCCAAATTGACGGTTTTTCTGGTGCACTTTTCTAGATCAGTTGTTGACATCAGCTATCGAAATAACATAAACTTGAAGGGAATTACGTTCGTCTACAAGGTGTAGACTCTGTTTTTTTTATTTATTGCTCTGGTTATTCCAAATGAAGACAAAATTGAAACCATGTTTTGGCATAAAATACGCATCTAAAGGCAGGCGATTATCTCTGAGATACATTGCACTTATTGTGTGTTATTTGATAAAACAATGTTATAGAGGTTCCTATCTTTGACTTAGCATCTAAATTCTTGATTTTATCTTGTGCACTATATTCAAAATATCTTACTAAAGTAACCTATAAATTTGAGATTTGGAGCTGTCACGGACGTTCATCTTCGATCGAAATTTGACAGACAGCGCTGAGCGCTTGGAGGGGAAGGGTGTGTCGCTCGTTGTCTTCGTTGCTACTCTTTTATTTCGTGTATGATACTAATTCCAAATTTGAAAATATCACGCTTTGCACAATTTTTATACGGCGACCAATTCGCTTTGAGGCTTTATGCAACAGGCATAAAGCCATAGTGCATTTGGATCGTCGATGGTCTCTAATTATAACAAAAAAGTATTCGTTCTTTTGTATCGATTAGTAGTTGTATTTAAATGATTAATCAATGTTATGTAAACTTGCATAGAAAGAAATCCTTATTAATACTATAAACAAGAAAGATTTATATGTATGGCGACTATTTCAAGAGGTTCATAGTTATAACGAAGATCTTTTATCATATACAATTTGTATTTTCGAAACTTGATCAAACAAAATGTGCAGATACTAGGACCAAAATTATCGACAAAAATAATAATAATAAAAAATTGTCTACAAAATAAAATTGTGGTATATGATGAGCAAACTGTTTCTATCACCAAACAGTTAAATGTCAATTTTAGACAAATACTGAATTAATAAGGCCAAGAATAGGCAATAGTATCAATTCTATTGCGTATGTATGGGGTTGCAAATAATAACCTTATTTATATAAAATAAAGTAATATCAGTAACACTACTTTATAGTTCAACAACGGTAGACCGATTATCATGATATTTACTTTGTTGAATTGGTATTTACCTCTTACCCCTTAAGTTATTATAAAACAGGGCTGGGGCGCGCCGAGGCTGGATATGAAGCAAAGTTTTCTGTGGTCGAAGTTTTTTTTTTCACTAAAAAGTCTAAAACTCTTCAAAGGACTCCAATTCAGGCAAACCATTTCTTTTTAAAGTCAGTGCCATCGCATGGGCTCTCTCAAGTTCCATCTTAAGCGACATCTATTTGGGCGTCGACTCCAAAAAGAAATGGTTTGCCTAAAATGGAGTCCTTTCAAGAGTTTATTTAAGACTTTTTAATGTGTTTTGTTTTTGAAGTCGGTTTTATTGAAATAGTATGGTGGTGAAGTGTTAACCCAACAAAATTGAAGACAAATAAGGGCTTTTGTTTTAAGTATTTGACTTTGAGTAGTAAACAAGTAAGTTTATAAATTTTCTTACATCATTCGTGCTTTGGATTTTGAATAAGAATAAACGGACGACAAAAAGTAAAAGGTCAACCTAACTATAAACTTGTATAGTAAAACGCTTGTTAAAATAGAAGCGTTTCATGTGATGTGTATGTAGTTAATATGAACCTGTATTCAAATTGTACGCAAATGCCATGAAGTTCCATGGTTCTATTCAAGTCCATATTCATATAATATTTCATTATTGAAAAATGTATATGGACAAAATGATATAATACCGGTGTAAACCAAATAATTAAATAAAAATTATCTTGTTTATCATCTGTTATACATGAAATACTTGAAATCTTGATCGAAATTTTCTTAACTACATTTTCTGAATGTTAGCTATAATAACTTGTGACATATTTCATATATCAAAATACAAATCATATCAAAGAACAGCGTTACACTAAAAAGCATTTATGTATAAATAAATCCTCATAGCATCCAGCTGGTATGACACGTGGTAGATCAAGCCCAGAACCAATGGCATCATCCACCAATAACCCTTAGTCCCCGTTTCTCGTGGAGTTTACATTCGTAAGAAAATACCTACTCTGAGAAGTCACGATTTGGGTGAAGACATAAAGAGGCAGATAACCGGTACCAACCTGTACCGACTGACTAGTGATGTGCCAAGTCATCTATTTTTAATCTCGAAATATTTAAGAAATTCGTTACAACAATCCAAATAAGGACCGACTGACACTAGAAAATTGTTTTAACTCGTCAAGTATGTGTGAACGAGACACAATAGAAATTCCATTATTATGCGACTCCCGGCAGTCGTTTGATACCTGACTGATTAAAACAAGATTCAAAACAAGACTTGAGTCGGAAAAGTCTCTATAAAGCATTTCAATTCCATGAAATAGCCAACACGGCACAACACTGGTTAGTCGTTGCAGGTCAGTGCGTGTCACCCGCCTCTATATGTCTTCACCCTTTGGATGCATTTCGTTTTTTCTATGCTGTAAGTTTTTTACGTTATTATGTACTGTACTGTACTGTACGTTTGTGTTTAAATCTGTGAATTTAGTTATATACTTATCAAAAGGAAAATGTTCGCGAACGGAATTGACGCGAGCCCTGATTCCGAACTGTATTCACTGTATTCGTAATAGGTATTTCAAATACAAAAAAACTGGTATAACATTAATTTATCACATCGACTTTTTAAGACCATCATTTTCTGTGTTCATCATACGCATAGCCTACTACCTAGAGATAAAGTATCAAAATTGTTTAATTACAGTTAACATTTTTTTGTGTCCCGGACATATAAAATCGCACACACACATTGATAAATTAGGTAAAATCTGAGAATCTCCAAACTGTCATATGGCTCTTAATCATGACATCAAACAAATGAACGCGAGAGAATGACAGCTCTAAAAACGCCTAATTTTTGTTTGTCAGCAAAATGTCACTGTGTACGCGATCGCAATTTGTTTTGAAAAACAATTTGGTGAACCAAATAAAACAATTAATTCGATTCACGATGGGACTCGCCTGACGCTAAAAAATGCGAACTCATGCTGCTACAACCCGACACGGTGCCGTTACGCAAAACGCATGGACTCATAATAAAATGGCACATTCGCAGAAGCTTTGATTCAATACGAAGGCGTGCGACGTTTGTCGTTTGAAATAAATTGACCTCGGGTGAAATAAAAATGCACCATAAAATTGTTTGGATTCCCGTCACGTTGAAAAACGTTACTGCGTTAATAAAACTAAAACGCAAAGCAATTTTTTACAAATTGGATTGCTTTTGCTTTAAAAGCAATATTTTTTCTGGAATAGCAACGGGAAAAAATGAAATCACACGTAGATTACAGTTTGTTAAGTTTTGTAATATAACTATTTGATTGACATGTCATTCAAAATCCTGGCAAAAATCTGTGGCGTGACGTAAAGACATAACAAGAAACTAACCAGATAAGTACTTAAATCGACCATTCGACGAAGGTATTAAGAGTTTCTCGATATCCTGCACAAATGGCCGCTGGTGCGTGCAGCAGCTGCGTTTTCCGCCGCACTGGGCATAACGCTCATTCGTTCAGCGAGTACCGCACTAGCTACGAACCACTGTGCACTGTCGTATTTAACCGCTCTTTCAATTACAGTCGGTGTAAAGTCAACTCGTCTCATAACTGAATATTTACAAATCATAAACTTGTTTCGAACGAAACAAACTGATCAATTCTTACATAACGTACAAGTACCTAAAGAGTGTCCCTGTAATGTGTCACCACCTGGAGCATTGATTTCAAATTCTTGTTGATTGTGATTGTATTATCTATCGTCCAGCATGCGAGCATAGTAAAAATTAGTGTGGGTTTTTTGTAAGGCAAGTAAACTCTACCTTTCATGCATCTATAATCATAATCATTTATTTATTTCAGGCAAATTACACCCATAAAGTTATTTATCACTTTACTAAAATAACAATTAAATTAAATTAAAAACAATGGAATGTCACTTTTTGATATTAATTAAATTTAAATTTTAATACAAATGTCACTATAATAAATTGGCAAAATTAAATAAATAACATTGAAATTATAATTATCTATGAATGCATCAGTAACTAACGTTTCTTTTGTAGTGTACTTTATGATTTACGGACTTTAAAGCAATTTTTAGGTAAGTAATATCATAAATTCAGCAATAAATAGCAAGCCTGCAAACTGTTTTGAATGAGTGGAATCAAGCTTTTATAGCGAGACAGAAAATCACGCTTCTCTTCATTGTGAACGATGGCGACGAGCAAACATTTTATTACTCACCTTTTTGAGTGTCGTCTCAATTTAAAGAGGTCTGTTGACACGATTCGCGACAAATCAGAGGCTATAGACTCGCAGGTTGTTAGCTCGGTTTGTTAGACTCGAGTGGGCGACCTTTGAATGGTAAAAAAAGTAAAAAGTAAAGTTAGCCTGTAAGCATCCCACTGCTGGGCAAAGGCCTTACCTCAAATATGAGGTAGTATGAGCCATACTCCACCACGCGGGCTCAGTGGTAATGAATATATATTTTAAAACAATATAAATAGTTCTATTCCGACCAGCTGATTTTCTTTCAGAAACACAGATATACCCGGTACTGTATCCTGCATTATTTTTATGAATTAAACTGTCTT
Organism: Pyrausta aurata; assembly: GCA_963584085.1. Taxonomy (NCBI): domain Eukaryota; kingdom Metazoa; phylum Arthropoda; class Insecta; order Lepidoptera; family Crambidae; genus Pyrausta; species Pyrausta aurata. The sequence goes on from OY757270.1 coordinate 155,177, forward strand.
CCTATCACCTAATAACAATAAAAAATATTTTCAACTGTAATTGTTTTTTTCAAGTACCTAATCAATCGGTCTTCTGTTTAATTCGATAAATGAGTTGACGGTTGATTGATTGGAATGAATTTACGGTTGTATTGCAATGTTAGTAATTTATTTACGCTGATGGTTTTTTTGCCAAAAAATAAGTCACGGCAAAACGGCCGTGTTACATAGTAAAAATTGAACCTATATTTTAACTTACCTCTTGTGAAAAATCTTTTGTTTTTATTGTATTTCGTAATGACAATGTACGGCACTGCAATTCTGGCTTAGCATTAAATTGATTCTTTTTCATGGATCTTGATATTGGTTTTGGTTTGGTATTGTTTACCACCATTTCGCATAAAGTACCGTCACTGTCAAATCTGACACTGGCGTTGACAGTTTGGCAGTATTATTTTGACAAATTCTTAGATTAAAAATTCTTTTTTTATGTAAATTGTAATTGCTCCTTAAAAAAATATTTTATTCATCGGCTCCGATCTCACACTACAGCTACCCACATTTCCCATGTGCTCTGCCTTAAGTTAGTCCGGCTATTTATTGTATTTATTGTATTAAGGCTATCTTTTGTAATATTATTTATGTAATTTTAATTTATTGTTTCATCAATTAAAATTTAATTTAATTTAATTTTAAATACATAATTATATAAATTGCGACAAATTCTACTCTATTATTTCCGTTGACTCATCCGTCTTCAAGTGCCGCTTGTTTGTCAGAGCACTTAGACCACTTACACACTGCGACTTTTAGCATCGATGCAGAAGAAGTTTATCGCTGCTAAAAGTCGCAGAGTGTAAAGGGCCCTACGTTTAAAATGATCACATTATCCTAATAGTAGTTCTCTATTTATGAAATCAGCTAGCGTTCCACAAAGCACATTACGACACAGACCCAAAGAGATTCGGTTTCAACGAGTTAAACGAACCAAATCAGTAGCTGAGTGGCCGCAGGACGGGTATTGTTTCCGTCGGGACACCGGCCAAAGGGGACACTTAGCTACGGGGGCAAAGGGGGCATCAGGGGTAGTGGGCATATTGGGGGCAAAGGGGGCTTACGAACATTATGGGAAGCAGGACTTATGTAAAATGCATGAACGTTGTTTTCATTCTTTGACTGTACCGTGTTGGTTTTCTAATGCGGTTAACTCAACTCGCAGAGTAGTAACTTTACTTAATTAGTTAACTTTTGGTCCTTTTAGTCGTAACAACGTTGTTATGGGCGACTTTCAGTCATTAATAAAGTGTCTTACTTTAATCGTAACACTTAATCGTATCATGTTCTGTTGTGAATGAAAATAGCTAGAGTTTGTGTTTTGAGGCGAACTTCGTTATAAAATCTTTCGGCACTTATATTTAGGGTGCCTACGGAATTAACTTTCGTTTCCTATGAAATTAGGTAATCGGCACCGATCAGAGTTTAGAGTATCTGTACGTTACAAATTTTTAGTATTAATGCGACCTATTGTTGTGTCCATTGAATAAGTAAATTGTTAACTCGCACAGTAAACTTATATCGCCTTTATGTGACATAATGTTAAGTTATATGACTGGTTTAGCTGGTAATACTCGTACATTCAGAAAAGGGTTTCGTAGCGCGACTAATACATTGCGCCGAGGCAACAAACCGTGCCGCTACTGAGTGCTTTGACTTTGTACAAATAATCCACTATAATATCGCTAATATGCAATAATAGCAACGTGTCTTCACCGCCGCTTCATCTCTTCAAGCATTTGGTAGATTGTATTAGATTACTGGGAAAAGTGATACACTTCAAAAATTACACTATAAAAGTTGGCGTTGATCTAACCGCACGTAAAGGGAACGACGTCGTATTGACAATATTGACATCAAACAGGCATCAACCATGCGGAAGCACGTTACGTAAAGGGATCAGCAACTCGGCGGCATCGGATAGGCTACAGTATTCACAGTTTTTCTTGTGAATGACAGCACGTTTGACATGGGGACAGAGGGGTCTAATTGTTCAATCGGACGACTAGACGTAAGCGCGTGACCACGCATGCGCCACTGATCGAGAGTTGGTTCTGAGTTGATCTCGATCCGAGGTGGCTATGCTACGAATTTGATTGGTATGCGTTGCAATAGGAGTTCAATACGAAGAATACCTACTGAACGCATCGAGTTGATACTGTGCTGTTCCTTAACTATGGTTAGGATTGCGCCAACCTTTAACCATCTGAAGTAGTCGCAAATGCCATTAATGATGGGCAATACGGGGTGTACCTATACATATAGAATACAATTATTTGTACACTAATGTTTGCTAATCTTTTCGTGCTAATCGTGGAACTCTTTACCGGCATCAGTGTTTTCAATGCATTATTAGAACCCTTAAATCTTATTAGTATCTATCAATGCCGAGTCCAATCTAGTCCATACCATATTATTCAAAAAAACTTTTTTATTTTATTTTTATACCGAAAAATTACTACATTTACAATTTTTACATTTTTAATCAATAATATATAATTAAAAAATTGACATAAATTAGAGGATCACAATTAATATTTATATTTGCATGCCGTATAAAAATGTAAAACGTGAGTGCTATATTTCTATTGCTATTATTACCATCTGCATATTACCATGTTTTTAGCAAATAAACTTCATTTCATTTCATTTAAAAAACCTCATATGAAATAAAAAATCTTGCAGCAGATGTTTCAACTATTTCTGTCCCTCCTGTTATGTCTAATATTATAAAAAATGAAGTTCTAAGTTAGTGCGGACTGAAATTGACGCATGTAAAACTGTTCATTTAAATTTTAACATAAGTGTTCTAAACGTACAACTTTTTCAGGGTTTCACGGAGGCGTCACGCCGAACTTCGCTTGCAGTTAGCTAAGTGTGTTTCATTTATCGCGCTCAAGGCCTCGCAAGTTATTTTTAGTGAAATATCGTAGCTGCGAGTTGGCAACTCGGCTGGAGGCGTCTACAAATTAGATAACGGAACTCTGCGCCCACAGGGCTGCCGGATTAGATAGCCGTGGTCATACAGAGAGTTAGGTACTGGTGCTCTATATTACAGTACCTCTGCTTAGGGCTCCAGTTCACTCACAGTCAACAAAATGTATCACCGCTACAACACATGCCTGTTCTTGTGTGACTTTTGTCTGACTTGATATGACTTTGGCAAGTGCTTCAACCAGCTCGAGTCAACAACCTTATACTACACGTGAGCTGCGTCTGTCGGGTCCAGCGCTCGCCACGAATGTTCCCTAATAACGGCACTTGACCACCGCATGTTAGCTGGGTGCCTTGTGATTTATTGTGTGTGCCACACTGAATGGATTAAGTTTCTGCCCAAAATTAAGTATGGGAACCTGCAACAGTGCAGTGGTGTTTAATATACTTCAAAAAGTTACAGTGATTCTAAATGCATGGCTTGTGGTCATTCAAATAAAAGATAAAACAGGAGTTAAACCCTCGTTTTACTCCTGGTTTATCATTTATTCACACAAAAGGTTCAAATTGACATTCAATGAAACCCTATATTGAAGCATTATTATCACTTATGAGGTTTCACAACAATATTCCTATGCTTATCAAATAAAATTGCAAATCACCAAAATACGTGTCATTGAAGCAATTACAAGCGTCAAACTCGTCAGACTTTCTTCGGTCGAGTGCTTCCGCTATAAGCCACTTCACCTCAAAAATCATAGCATTTTGGCGTTTTGCGCTTTACTCACTAACTTGGAAATGTTATTGATTTAATGGATTTTGTTTGTAACGAAGATTCGAAGATAAATATATATAAAGCAATAACAGTAAAGTTGAGCTTAATATTGTTTTCTTGTGTAGAATTTATTTTCCTTTATCGCTACCTTGTGTGTCAGTACGTGCTACACATACAAACTAAATGCATTACACCCGCGACGTTGATACGTCGAAGGAAACTTTATTAACAAGATAGAAGTTACTCTTGCAACAAGTCTTAAGAGTTAATACAATTAGTCTATACTACGGAGTCAAAAGCTCTAACTCGTATTAATCCTTCTGATATTATGATTAAAGGTTTTGTTTAACCATATTCGTAGCGCAAGTATATTTTAAATAATTTTTAGCTGTAATAAAATGTTTCAAATATTATCGCGTATCTTCAGCGCAATATTTTACGAGAAAGTTTATATTTAATTAAAGCTATTAAAATTATCTTTTACGCGATGATAACTTTACCGTTTACAGCTTGACACCCACTTTGCCGATATTCAATTACTTATTTAACACGAGCTCACGAGCTTACACAATATCAGCGCCATAAATACTTACCTTAATTTTTTTTCTCGTTAAAATATTCCTCAGGAACTGAAATATTATCTATGGCATCACGAAACAGAGCGAAAGAACCATCAGGAAAACACAAAAAAGCACTGGTAGTTTATAAACGAACCTCAGCACTAATCTGAAAGCTAGCTACGGCGGATGTCGAGATACAGCCTTCGCGATGTAGCCCAAGGCCGGCTGAAACAATGCCGTGCCTTTCCGCACACACGGCATGTGGGACAACGAGATACACGATATTAAACTAGGCTACCCATGATAGGCATCGTAATAGAATAGTTGATAGACAATGGCCAATAACTAATAGGTATTTACCCCATTAGTGAAAAATTAGGTATAAAAAATATAACTGGTTAACATCGAAATACTTTAATTAATTACCTACAACATGGGAATTGAATAATTAATAGTTAACAAGTTCAAAATTTCAAATTTAATAATGTGTTTAATTTTCGCAAAAATATATTCGATAGCTGCGCGTAGTGTGTTGTCTATTCGAAAATAAATAAGACAATTCTTAAATTGTTTTAATGTATTAATTAAAATAATTTCTCAAAAGTTTTTTTTTGTGATTGGTGATCAGCATAAAGTATACTAGAATCAGTGACTTCTGAGAGGTCCGAATATGTTCGAAAATATTTTTTTTTACAAAAAAAGACCAAAATCGTTATAAATATAAGGTAACTTATTTAAAATTACTTATCATAGTTACTGTGATTAAACGATAGGAAGCATAAATAAATATGCCATATGCATACACTAAGTCCACTTAAAATGGAGAGATAGACAGACAGACTGAAATGAACTGCAAAACTACTAAAAGTAGACCATGATTGCTTCGTCCATCAGTTCCACGCGTGTACGCGAAAGTGGCGTATTTGCAAAAGCTCACTAAAACCCGTATCTGAAAAAGTTCGCTCAACTTAACTATGATAGACGTAAATGAATAACGCATGTACACACGTCCGAGTTTCCGAATACCTAAGCGCAGACCATCGATTTGGAGTAGATATCGATGGTATTGCAACGACACGGAATATAAAACCTTAACAAAGATGCTACATGTGCTGCTAGAAAGTGCTTATGTGGCGTATTTGACTTTGAAGTGCACATCTACTCACCATAATAACTCATGAAGACACATGTAGAAAATGTGACTACAAGTTCTGACGCTTAGATCATAGGAGCATGCTCTCATCGTGCTTACAGTATCAACTAATTTATAAATCACAGTTGTTTTCTTATTCATCTAGCATCGCTAGTTATCGATAGAATGATGCTTTGCAACACTAAGCCTGGCTTCAATCAGCGGCTCGTCGGCCACAATACATATTGGGAGCGCGTGAGGTGTGAATTTTTATGTTTCAGCGCGTCCGGAGGGCGTGAGTAGAGTGACCATACAGTCAACGATTTATTTTAATATTGATGTATTGCACCGCTGATATTCAATGCTATTACATTCACGCTTGAAAGAAAAAAGTGTAAGTACTGTAGGTTGGTGCTGTAACAATCAATGCTGTAGTCAAACTGCTACTATAATGTACTTACTTCGAAAGGCGTCCTTTTTTTTAATTTTGCTTCAGGACTTCGTAGGATGAAGGAACAGGGAATATGATTGCTATTGTGTTTTTTTTTAAATTAATATGACGCCGTTTGTCTACCTACTTAATTGCGTGCGGTAGATATAATATTGCGAATCCATGGCCATTTAAAAAATGCCTAACAGCAACAAGCAGTAGGTACCGCCCGAATATCGATGCCATATGCGATTGCGTAAATGGACTAGTGCCATGAAAATATATATTAGTAATTTATTCCAATATAAGCAACAAAACTTGGTCACCAACTCGGCGGGCAGTGGCGAGCCAATGAAATGGTAGCCGACGCGTGAGCGGCGAACGCCGATCACCGGCCGAGTACTGCGCTACTGAAGCTACCGAGCCTGTGAGCCTGGTTTAATATCCCAACTCAATTTCATATGCACGGTCTAGTTGCTGCGCTCTTATCCTGTTTTTTTAGTATCTCTGCGGTTTTATAGTCAACAAGAACCGATGGTATTGTCTTTTTACAGATTAGTAAGGAGATACAATGGCTTATTACACTATACTTTACTGCTGCCGTGAGCACGCAGACGGTTAACGTAGACATATCATCGGCGAGCTGTTAATAAGCCGGCGACATGAGTTTAACCATCGGCTACGGCACAGAGAATATCACGGCCGTTGTCAGTCAGTAAGGTGTAATTTTGCCGCATCGCATTTTCATCTCAATTTAATATGAGCATGAGATTTTATGTTTGTTTTGGCATTATATTACAATAACAAACCCTCTCAAATCTAAAAATAAAACATAATTAAATGAACAAAGCGCGTAATAAGAATGTAACAGAACAGACGATAATATTAAATTCAAATAATATTAAACATGAAACACTAAACCTGATTGATTGTATCGGTAATTGAACCTTGTTTACCGAGAGTGGGGAGGGAGGGGGAGGGGAGGGCCAATATTGTAATAAGGCACTCGCGCGGCTTCGGTGATAATTGTGCTACAGCTGATTGTTTGCCTACAGGTTTTCGTAAGGCCGTATACATAACGTGGATATACATATTTATAAAAATACTTTACTTTTTCGGAAACCAACTTTTTTAAATATTTTGCTAAAAAAGCATATGCAGTATGATGCAGTGAAATGTAAGTGGCAAATATGGCTTTTTCCGTCTTATAAACAATTACTTGAGGTGAGGCCTTTGTCCAGCAGTGGGATATTTATAGAATAACATTTTTATTTTAACTTTATGTATAAACTAGCTGTGCCCGCGACTTCGTCCGCGTGGAATAGTGACTTTGGATAGAATTTTTAATTCATAGGCTTATGATTTTACAAATAAGATACTTAAGTATAAGTACTTATTGTTGTAAAGTAAACAAATCACTATTCATATTGTGACACATTCGAATCTGTCAATGTCAGTGTCAACGTCAAATTGATGTGTTGAGTATTTTTTTTTTATATACTCACTACTTCCGCTCTCCATTACTACTGTGCTGTTGTTCTCTCGTCCGCAATAAATCTCGAGTTATCTTTAATCCTGGTGTTTCTTTTTGCTCATAAACCCTTCAGGTTATGGGCCCAGGATCGGAAATAATAAAAGTAAATTATTATTTTCGCGCAATATCCACTTTTAACTTTGATGAGCAAAAATAACCTCGTGCAACGTTACCGTACCGGCGTGGTACCGGCTCATCGTGTGCACCGTGCAATCTGAAGAATCTACACAATGTCTGCGACTACAAGTAATTCGTCACAGCATTTACAACCGATCGACAAACTTCGTGGAGCAGAAAATTACTCGAATTGGAAATTCCTCATGAAAATGATCCTCGTTCATGAAGAACTATGGTGTTATGTCGAAACCAAAGATTGGGATACAGAACCGTGCAAGCAGAAGGCACAAAAAGCTTTAGCAAAAATATGCTTGTCTGTCCAACCAACCGTTTTTCCACATGTAAGAAACGCACTAACACCATACGAAGCCTGGGAAAATTTGAAAAAAGCATACGAAGATAGCGGTTTGTGTAGAAAATTAGGATTATTGAGATCAGTATTTGCGACGAAGCTGAATGAGTGTGACAGTATGGAAAGTTACCTAACTAAGATTACCAACTTGTCACAGCAGCTACAGGACATAGATGCACCGCTGGAAGATGAGTTTGTAGCGGTTATCATACTCAGCGGGTTGACACCAGATTATGACCCTTTGATTATGGCGTTGGAAAACTCCAATTTGAAGCTCACTACTGATATAGTGAAAAGCAAACTTCTTCAAGAGTATCAACGTAGGGATGAGAAAACAGAGACTGCAACAGCTTTGGTAGCACAGAAAACATTGAAATGTTTCCGATGCAAGCGGGCTGGTCACTTCATGAAAGATTGTCCGAAGAAAAACAAATCCAAAGAAGGTGCAAAGACCAAAGAAGCCCCTAAGTACTCCAAGGCCCTAATCACAGCATTGTCAGTCAGCATCCAAAGCGACGTATGGTACATCGATAGCGGGGCAACATGCCACATGTGTAACAACAGGAATGTCATACAGGACTTCGTGACGGAGAAGCCTAAAAGTGTCAGTGTAGCGAATGGTGAAAAACTACTAACTGCCGGTCGTGGAAATGTGGAAGTGTGTCTAGAAAATGGTGTAAAGACAATAAAAGATGTTTACTTTGTACCTAATTTAACTGCTAACTTATTATCAGTGAGTACATTAGTAAGAAAAGGTTATAAAGTTATTTTTGATGACCAGCATTGTAAAATTGTTGATGGTAAAACCATTGTAGCAAGTGCTACACTTAGGGATGGTGTTTATCAACTAGATACCAGGTCTCGGCTTCCGTGTGAGAGCATTTTTCAGGTAGTTGTGCCTAGCCAAACATCTGATGAGCCAGCAGGTTTGATGTCACAGTCGCAGCAGGCTACAGAAGTGACAGAACCAGAGGTTCAATCATCGGTGGGTGATAAGGTGAAAGCTGAGTCTCAAAGTGTATGGCATCGACGACTGGGACACCTGAACTCCAGGAGTATGACGCTACTGAAACAAGGTATGGCCACTGGAATTAATTTTGATTCAGATAATTTCACTCCTTGCATAGCTTGTGTAGAGGGAAAACAAAACAAACTACCGTTTCCCAAGAAATCACATACTAGGGCTAAAGAAGTGTTAGGGCTAGTACATACAGACCTCTGTGGTCCCATGCCCACTGCATCATTTAGTGGCGCAAAATATTTTCTATTGTTTATAGATGATTTGACTAGAAAAACTTTTGTTTATTTTTTGAGGTCAAAAGATGAAGCTTTTGAAAGGTTCAAAGTTTTTAAAGCTCTCGTTGAAAATCAACTCAACAAAAGGATAAAAGTTTTAAGAAGTGACAACGGAGGTGAATATGTAAATTTAAAATTTCAGGCATTCCTGGAACAGCATGGAATAAGACATCAGACCACGGTTCCACACTCACCACAACAAAATGGTGTGGCCGAGCGGGCCAACAGAACCGTGATGGAGATGGCACGATGCATGCTCCAGGACTCTGGATTAGATAGTCGTTTTTGGGCAGAGGCGGTGAACACGGCTGTCTATTTGAAGAACCGAACTCCTACAAAAGCAGTCTTGGGTTTCACACCAGAAGAAAAATGGACCAATAAAAAGGTACACCTCGCTCATTTACATATTTTTGGATGCCTCGCCTATGCAGTTACTCACAACAGAAAGAAACTTGATCCAAAGGCTAAACCATATATCTTTGTAGCATATTGTGAAGAGACCAAGGGTTTCAGATTAATAGAACCTTCACATCCTCATAATGTGATTAAAGCCAGAAATGTAACATTCTTTGAAAACAAATTCTTTAAGAACCTGTCACATGATGATAATAATTATACAAACTATGAGTTTGTAGATATCATAAGTACGCAAGGTACTTCTACTCCGTCTCCTGAGCAATCAGAGACATGCACTGTGAGTGAAAGTGTTGAATCTGATGACATATTGCGAAGAGAAAGCATAATCACAGTGGATGACTCTGAGAGCAGTAGTAGCTCCGAACCAGATGATCCTTTGGACGAAACTTACGTTCCAGGAGAATCGACACTGGAAGACGTGTCCTCTGATGCAGAGTTCTCGTCACTTATGGTGGTAAAGACTGGAAGCTGCAACAGCGTCGAGCCAACTACAGTTCAGGAAGCACTAAGCAGTGCTGAAGGTAGCAACTGGAAATCTGCAATGTCTGATGAGTATCAATCATTTATTGACAATAACTGTTGGACGCTCATTGAAAGACCCAAGGATCAGAGACCTGTAAAATGTAAGTGGGTATTTAAAAGAAAATTTGGTCTAGATGGCGAAATGCTGAAGTATAAGGCACGCCTTGTAGCGAAAGGCTATACTCAACAGTATGGTATTGATTATGATGAGACATTCTCACCAGTTGTGAGATATTCAACTATCCGCACCTTACTTGCTGTGGCCGCAGAGTACAGTCTTGAAATAGATCATCTAGATGTCAAAACTGCTTTTCTGAACGGAGATCTGAAGGAGCAGGTATATATGGAACAGCCAGAAGGCTATGTAATACAAGGTAAAGAAAACCATGTGTATAAACTGAATAAAGCCATCTATGGACTAAAGCAGGCCTCAAAGTCGTGGTATGAGAAGCTAAATGATGTGCTAATTAACAAAATGAATTTTAGATAACTTTCTTCAGAACCATGTGTTTATTTACAGTCTTGTGATGGGGAACTTATCATAATAGCTATTTATGTTGATGATATTTTATTATTCACCCCCAGAAAATCTCAAAAAAAAGTCTGAAATAAAATCAAGACTCATGAAAGAGTTCGAGACAAAAGATCTCGGTCCAGCTCATCAAATATTAGGAATGAGACTTCGCAAAGAGGGAGATAAATTCTTTCTTGATCAATCTGTTTATATCAAAAATGTCTTGGAAAGGTTTAATATGTTGGAATGCAAACCAGCAAATACACCCATGGAAAAGGGAATCAAGTTTACAGTTGGAAAGGACAAGAAAGATGAATATAAATATCGAAACTTAATTGGTTGCCTTATGTATATTGCAGTTTGTACCAGACCAGATATAGCTCATGCTGTCAGCGTGCTGAGTCAGTTCAATGACTGCTACAATGAGGAGCATTGGAAGGCAGCTAGACGGGTTCTTCGATATCTCAAAGGTACTCTCAATTACTGTTTAATCTTTGAAAAGACTGGCTTAGATGTCACTTCATTTGTTGATGCAGATTGGGCGGCTAGTGAGGTTGATCGTAAGTCATATACAGGGTATGTATTTAAGGTTGGTACTTCTGTGATCTCATGGGAGAGTCGAAAACAAAAAACCGTAGCTCTTTCCAGCACGGAAGCCGAGTACATGGCCATCTCTGATGCATGTAAGGAAGCCTTGTTTATCCGTACCTTTCTGTACGAACTGTTAGGTAAAAATGTAAACATAACAATGTACAATGATAGTCAATCTGCTCAGAAATTGTGTTCCAATGCCATGTATCATGCTAGAACAAAGCATATAGATGTAAGACATCATTTCATACGAGAAATTATGAATAAAGGTACTGTTGTTATTAAATATTTGTCTACTGAATGTATGACTGCTGATGTTCTTACAAAACCTTTGACTAGAGAAAAACACTTACAGTTTGTAAAACAGTTATGTTTATCAGATATGAGTAACTAGGTATTTACATATGGCATTTTTGTACAAACTAACTTAAGAAAGATAGTGTATTGTACCTTGCCATTTATATGTCTGACTACTTAGTTATTAATTTAATTTGAAAAGGGTTATATTTTTTCTACTGGACTAATTGTTAACTGCATCCTTAGGAGTGTCTGTAAACATACTTTTCACATACTTAGGTAATGTTAATAAACTTGTTAGGTGTGTATCATATTTAATGAATCTGTAGTTCAAGGGCTAGTAATGTGTCATTCATTGTAGTTATGTATAGTTATTGTTTAAGGGCTAGTGTTGTAAAGTAAACAAATCACTATTCATATTGTGACACATTCGAATCTGTCAATGTCAGTGTCAACGTCAAATTGATGTGTTGAGTATTTTTTTTTTATATACTCACTACTTCCGCTCTCCATTACTACTGTGCTGTTGTTCTCTCGTCCGCAATAAATCTCGAGTTATCTTTAATCCTGGTGTTTCTTTTTGCTCATAAACCCTTCACTTATAAGTACGCAAGATATAAAGTATTTATATAGTACATTTTAGTATTCACTTATCATTAAAATTGGCCATATTACAACAATAAGAAGCAAGTAGTAGGTACATCAAAGGTGATCAATTATTATGACCATACCGATTATTTGGACGTTCACAATTTGTATTTCGATTAGGAATTCCTTTGTTTGATAGGATAATATGGTTACTTTACTTTTAACTACTACTTTGCCACAAAAAAAACTACTACTTTACTAACATTTTACTTTGTTGTGTGGAAAAAATGGATCTAAATATAAATTTTTTCATGGCACTGTTTTGTTATACTTTGGCAAGTACCATAAAGTACCAAATATTCATTTAATTTATACAAACCAATATGGAGGAAACACTACACATTGAATTAAAACACTTTACAGATTCATTTCCACCCACATTTATTTTAAATTGTTTCGCCTCGGCCCCGTCCCGCCTTAGCCCCGGCCCCATCGAACGGGATAAAAAGTATCCTATGTCCTTCTCCTGGTACTAAGCTACCTCCCCACCGTTTCGTCCCGGTCCCGTGCTACCCCAGCCCCGGCCCCGTCTAGCGGGACAAAAAGTATCCTATATGCAGTATCTTGTGTCCTTCTCCTGGTACTAAGCTACCTCCCCACCGTTTCGTCCCGGTCCCGTGCTACCCCAGCCCCGGCCCCGTCTAGCGGGACAAAAAGTATCCTATATGCTTTTCCTGATTCTAAGCTACCACCCCACCAACTTTCAGCCAAATCGGTTCAGCCGTTCTCAAGTTATAAGTGTTGTAACAAACACGACTTTCTTTTATATATATATATTTTCTGCCTACCCCCTAAGTCTATTGGCGTGATTATTTCTATCCTAGTTTACTCTCCAAGTGATGCTGAGTCAAATAAAAAAAGCCCCATCAAAATCGGTCCAGTAGATTCTGAGATTAGCCCGGACAAACAGACAGACAGACAGACAGACAGACAGACAGACAGACAGACAGACAAAAATTTTAAAAATTGTTGTTTTGGCTTCTATTACGGTAATTAAGACCCCCTGTAACAATTTTTCATAAAAATCTTCAATGTACAGAAATCGATCTTTTACAGTCTTATTATATGTATAGATATGCTAGACCACTCACACCAAATTAGAATACTTATAAATATGCTAGACCACTCACACCAAATTAGAATACTTAGATACGGGATTGCTACCATGTACCTTATTATTGTACTATATAAGAATAAAAATAGTGCCGTTTCGCGAACAGATACTGTCAGTGTTGTGTGTCGAGAACAGATGCGAGTAAATAGTGAGTTTATGAACAATGGTACTGGCGGCGAGCGGAATAAACGACTTCGAAGGAGGGTAGACCGATCCAGTCAGTTACTTCGTGATCATGGCGCTTGCAGCAGTGCCGAAAATCGGAAGCTCATAAATAATAAGGTACATGGTAGCAATCCCGTATCTAACTTCTAATGTTAGTGACCATGAAAGTTTAAAACAATACACTCACACCAAATCAAATAAGAAAAGACGTGACGTCAAACATCACTAACCAACCGCAAAATGGTTTCATATTCGAATTACCTTATTAACTCATTTCAAACACAACATTAGCTTTAACGTAACCAAAGGAATCACGAAATAGCTCAAGAAAATGAGAGAGTGCTCCGTGTTCAGCCACTTGAATCCATTAAAATGGATTTGCATAATCTTACATTAAATCATCTGATAGAAGATTGAATAATCTGTTTTTGGTAATAAGAAATGATGACAGACAAAAAAATGTACTAGGTACCTTAACAACCCGATGGCTGTTGACAGTGATTATTATCTGGTGTAGATTTAATTTGTCATTTAATAAAACCGAGGAATACAGAAAAATCGCCACTTGCATTCTTTAAGCTATTTTTAATTGCTCACGTTTGTGTATCATATTTTTTTCTGTAATGAAAGCAATAAAAGTTTTTCTATTCTATTGTATTCTAAAATCATCTCGCTACGTCTTCTTGTTTTCGAGAATTCCGTAGACAAACACACATGCACTTAAGAAATTTTGCAAACGTGTTTAGGATTAAGAGCCTTAATGGATCAACATACTTACTCAAATTATTATCAAATTCCAACAATATTACATACATAAAGGTCAAACTAATTACCTTCTTTTTTAAGTCGGTTAAAAGAAACATTAGTGAGTACTCGTCCTATTCAACTGGCACTAGTAGCTGCTGGAGTGGTGATTAATACCTGGAGGGCTGTTGTCTGCGCCTAATGAGTCAATCGAACGTGCCGCTAGGAGGCGAGTATGTTTCGATATCACTGCGTGTTTCTGTTCCTTAAAGCACTTGCAACGTGTAACCTGAGATAGTGATCTCTTTGCAGTGCAAGATAAACATGAAATGTAAACCGTTTATAAAAAATACGGACAGTATTGAGTGACAGCGTAAGCTACTCGTAGCTTACGTCGTATACTCGTATAATGCAGTCTCTTTTGATATCAATGGGGTCAACAACAGAGGTCCTACGACTACGACAGTAAAGACAATAATAAATCAATGTATAAGGCGAATTACCTACCTACTCTGTAACTTCATACTCAAACTATGAAATGTAATAAAAATAATAATACCTTAGTTTAGGTGCTTGCTCCAGACCGGGCCAAAAAACTTGTTTTCATCGCTCCTGTTCGGAAAATATAACTTTCTTGTGTAGATAGCCGGATGGAAAATAGCTTTTCCATCCCTAGGGTGGAAAGTAATTTAGTTTTAATTGGCATGGCATAGAGTCAAGGCCTGCGGTCAAAGCTTGGACCAAAGATAATTGAGTCACACCATGCTAGTAAAATACGAACATTTTTGCTTATCAATAAATTGAAAATCATATTATGTAGGTATTATGATCGTTGATATAAAAAATATACAATTTCTAATTTTAATTCAATCAACAATTAAAATATTCGGCTGCCCGCCATAATGCCAAGATGACACTTTTTTTAATTTTATATTATCAGTGTCATTTCAGGAAGGATTCGTCCAGAGCCGTTAAACTTTTATAAAAAAAAAAGAAATTCTATTTGGATTCTGTCTACTTTTTTTAATTTTGATAATTATTATCTGTGGAAAAAAAATCGATCGATATTCTTTACAAAGATTTTAAATATTTGATATTTTTTGCTTTTTTGTACTCTGTTTTTATGTATTCGTGGCATTATTCTTTCTAATGGTGTTAGGTGTTTTAGTACCGTAAATCAACTGTCAAATTTTGTTCAAAATTTGAGTTTTCCTTTCTCGCTTTTTTTTTATTATTATTTATAACTCGGGTAAAAGCACCCATTTCACTCTCGATTGAAATTAGTCGCTTTCTCAGAAACATCAGAAAGGAATATTTCGCAGAAACATCTCGAGTGAAATGAGTCGCTTTCTCCCCTTGTATAACAATCTACTATTTTCTGACAACAGAAGACTTTTACGATGTCTAAGATGGCTGGACCTCCCAAAACATTTCTCACCTAGGAAAATAATCGAACTGGAAGTTATCTGTATGCACACATTGCTCATTGAAAGGTCATAGAGTGATGATCGATTTCCCATTCAAGCTTATTCAGAGCTCGGGCATCTTCCTTGCTCGATGAAGAAGTCGCAGTGAATGAGGTGAATGAGCTTGGAAGCCGCACCAACTTGAGCTGAGGGTATGTCTTGAGATATAGCATTCATTGACTCTAGGCGCATTTGAATGAACATAGCGTGGGTAACAGAAGATTGAGTGATTGATACTCTTCGTGGAGGTTATTTGATATTTTTTTGTACATAAACGGTGAGCAGTAGAAAGTGTTTCATTAACAAAGAGGTTTTTAAACTAAAATTGAGTTATTTGTAGAACACCCCTCGCAGGCAGGTCCTATAAATCACAGCCACACAACACAACTTTTGGTTGGTCTGGGTTATACCATCCTACTTAAACAAATCAACGTTAATTCTCATTTACATAATAAAATTTCTGTAGCAACTTAAAACCATGTTATTTAAAAATCAGAGCACAACAGTGTGTATGTGATTTTGTCCAACATTTATACAGGTGGAACTATGCAAGGTTGACAAATTTCAGCAAAAATTCATTTCAATTTTTGCAAAGGTGTCACGGTTGAAAGCTTGAACAAAATTTCAGAGTACCCATACAAATCAGTCAGTTACTTTGGCAATAATGTATGGAGAGTCAGTAAAAAATATGATTTAAATGATGGCTTCATGATGAAATTTGAACGTATTGATGTGTCATTCATCTCCGAAATTTGGCAATCTTGCAAAGACCCACCTTGTATTTATTTAGAAATTGTATGAGTGGTTTTCGATTCGAGGCAAGTCCGTTTTTATTCCGCTTTCAAAAATGCTTTCGACTCATGAAAGTCAATTTCAAAAGTGCCTAAATAAATCTTCCTTGCTATTTCATAACATTTACTTTATAGCGCCAGGACTGCACATCTGGCGACACAAAGAATGCACCCCCTTCTCTCTTCCCCCTTACGACTTACTCCCCCCTCCCCCTCTTCCCCCATTACCCGGATCTGGTTGCAAATGCGAGCCGCAAAGTGACTATTTGCTGTCGCCGAACAAATGGCCACATAAAACATTATATATCTCTGAATGCATAAGATACGACAGTTCTGTAAATGCGAAGCGCAACGTTGGATTTCTCATTCAGGCATTTGTGACAGGTTAGTTTTAACGTTGGAATAACTAACCTATGAGGTCTACAAAACCATGTAGAATAAATACTTACCTCTATTCTCTTAACGAGCAAAGAGCGTGGTGTATGTCACAAAGGGCTCTACAATGCGTGAGTTTTATTGTAATAACGAACCATTCTTTACTTATTTGTTACAAAGTTACGTTGTTCATTAAAGTTGAACTAAATTAATGTGTGCTAGACCATTTTACTGCTCTCATTTTAATTTTGAGTTCAAACATTAATTTCAGTAAACAATCAGCATTCATTTACAGACTTATTACTAGACGCAAAATTAATGTTTATTTATTTGAGTGGGGAATGTACTTATGTACGTAACATGTCATTAGGGCGCGAACACACGGAGTGAATCTGAGATGCGGTGAGTCGAGCTAAGCGCGCGATTGTAATCAGCTTACCCGTGGGAACGCGCAGGTGTTTCGCGACAGTGTGTCGGATATTGTCGCTGGTAACAATTGGGAAGTGTGGCCGCACATTGAAGACTTTAGCGAATACTAGGTACAAAGTAAATACTCGTAAGTAGCCTGCTACTTGTCTACCTAACCTATACCATTTCACTATGATCGTGCAAGTAAAAGTACAACCTAACCAATTTTCAACACAATGCATATAATATAACATTTTATTTGAGATTAACAACAAAAGTTCGAATAGAGGTAGGGCTAGTAGTAAAAGATGTAAGTAGGCCAACAGCTCAAGTATATCTGCCAGAATAAATCGGTTACTTGTCCTGCTGACTTCATTTACTTCACACTGAGCTTGGGGTCTGTTGTACGCATTTAGAAAGCCATTTAGATTTTTAGAATATGTGCCCTTTTTTGCAAGCAAATTTAACCTTTATTACTTTAGTTTAAGAAGTTGTCGTTTCCAAACAGAAGGATTTCGAAGTACACAGTTCGCGCACACTCCCGATCGCAATAAGCCTATCCCCCGATTGTATGGGCTTGTAGTCACACCTGAGAAAACTATAAGCCGATAGCATGTGACAAATTAGTACTTAGGTATTACAAAAAGCTCTATGTATCTCATTTAATCCAACTCCTACCATGTGTGAAAAACATAAGGTCATGTTACTAAAACGATTCTACTTAAAATTTATTGCAACAAAATTATAATCAAATATTGTTACCGAGTATTTGTTTACAGCTTAATGATAAGATTTATTCAAAGTACAAGAGTAGTTAATTAGTAAATCTTTGACTTAAGCGATACTTCGTTGGAATAAATGAGTGTAAAGGGCGTCTAGGGGACGAAATGTACAATGAAAACGTTTCAGAGATTTCATTTTAAAATATCACTCGATGTCTAATAGCTCGGCAAATTGTGTTCTTTGTGGAAACTCAAATTTCAAGGATATAAAGGCGAGCGTTGATGCTTGAGTGAATACGGTACGGTCGAGTGAAGGAATGGGACTCAATCAGTAAATTGATTTCTATTTTTAATCAGTTTTTAGGTATAATGCAACTATACAATACTTTTCATTTTCTTTGATTCACGGTTCGATAACTGATGATACAATATCCTTTAATAATATGTGGGTGTCATCATCATCATCATTATAGGCCTCCCTCCGTTTTATGTTTATTATCCTATTCGGGGCAAGTTCGGGTATATATTCTTATTAATAATGCATTGGTCAATATCACAGAAGATGTAATACTTAAATATTTCAACTAAATTAAATCTAGTTAAGAAAGAAAACTGAAATACGTACAGAAGTTGAGTTGGAACATATCCAAATATAAATCTACAAACAATGCTTTTAGCATAAAACGTACATAATCTTGTTTAAATCTGACGCTTGAATTAAAAATGTTATAATTTTTACACCATGTATTTGGGAAACTGCCTAAGTATATATGTTTATTTAATGATATTATTAACTAAAATTTCGGCCCCACGTTTAATTCGAACTTATTTATCATAGCAACACCATTATCCACTTTACCTATCTCGTAGCCAGGTTCGTAGTACGGTGCTACGACGTAGAAAATGCTACGGCGCTCGGCGCTGTATGAATGTAAATAGCATTAATGTACATCCGTAGTAACGTCTCCAGTGCTACGGGATGAAAACGTTAAATAGAACAGACCCAACTTATACGAGTATATATATTTACATATATATAACTATATATATATATATATAGGGTGTTATTGCAAGGGGGTGCCAAATTTTTGGAGGTGAAAGGGACCATCAATATGAACAACTTTTACTATGGGACCATCGTTCAATTATTAATTTTTTTTCTGCCTCTCCATACATTATTGTCAATGTAGGTGACTGATTTTGTATGGGGAACCTGAAATTTTATTTAAGATTTTGACCATGACCCCATAGTAAAAGTTGTTCACATTGACGGTCTCATTCACCTCCAAAAATTTGGCACCCCTTTGCAATTACACCCTGTATAACTTATACGAGTAAGTTTATATATTTATATTCATGGAGTTAATATTGGACTTAGGTACCTAGTACGCAGGAGATATTATCAGTAAGTGCGGGAATGCGTAACAAATTATTTGCAGTACGTTTAAATTATGTTTAGAGCGTCGATGTTTAAAAATTCAAGTTTATAGATACATAACTTCACAATCTTCAAGATTATGTATGTGGGTATGTACCAGTTTGTTTCGTATTCTTTTGATTTTTCTCTGTTTAGGTACCAATATGCAGTTTACTTATTTTGTATGAAGGTAATGCAACCCTCTATGTAGCAAAAATCACAGGAAGCAACTACGAATACGTACATATCTATCATAAAACGAAGGCTTCACGAACAGTGTGTCCTAGTCGAGCTGCGGTTACAGGTTCCGTACGTACAAATTTCGCTGTTCTTATTCCCGGGGGACCGGGTGTGTTAGAGAATATTTAATTCCGCTTGTTCACTGCACTTGTTGTGTGAAAATTACCAGCGTTAATCCGCGCATTAACAGTTTCATAACATTTTGAAAACTTTTAATCCTACGAATTAGAATAGGGTCAGACTCCATAAAAATAATTGAAGTTTGTTTGATGATCTTACAGCAAAAAATAATTTGGTCCCAGAATATTCAAATCAATCATTTCTCCTCCGTTATTGATACGCTCAATTTTCGATTTTCAATTTGATAAAAAAGAACCGCCGCTATAAAATAACAGTCACGATTCAAATTGTGGGATCAGGCAATACCAGCTATTAATAATCTCGTGCCAGACACAACAACCCAATTTATCAATCTAGACTTATGATGTATCATCAAATAATATCATGATAGAGAATTTTTAATATTACGATAGCTCCTTTTAAATGTAGTTTTACCCCGACTCAATATACTCTTGACCAAATTGTTATTCCAAATTACATTTTTCGTATAAATTGAAGCAAGAATTGTCTGAGGTAATTGGATATTCACTCTTCGTGCTTTAACTTCCATAGTACTCAATATACCTAATATTAGACAATTAAACGCCATATCATAAGCCTAATTTTATAAACGAATGCATTATTTTTACTCTTTGTTGAATGTGCGTAAGTTTTCAACATTATGTGCCATTTAACACAAAAGTTATTAAAAAACAGTAAAGTTAATTTATTTTTTGTTTTGACATAGACATAGAAGGATATCTTTTTACCACCAAATAATTTGCGTAGTATTTTTCTGTAAGCTCAAACAACGTTAATCTAGATGCCTGGAGCGTGGTGTGCTGCCGTTGATCGTGCGGGCGGCACGCGCTGCGCGTATTAAACGCACTAAGTAGGTCGTGTGTATTCGCCATGTATTTATATGAGCCTGCGCGAGAATATGCATACGCGAAATAGAACAGTACTTAGATGAAAAGTGAGTTGCATAAGCTGTCTGTACAAACGATAAATGCGATAAAAGTAACTAAATAGTTTTATGAATGACTAAGCAAGCCCAAATATTTTGTAAAGATTGCTGTGAATACCAATATTTCTAGATTAAGAATTAGGAGTTAGAGACAGAGACAATTTCTTATGAACGAAACATCCACAGCAGAACGTCAAGTTAATTATTTAAATAAGAAAATACTTGCTCGCGTAGGGAGCATGATGCCTTATTAATGAGTAGGTTCTCCATCAGATTAACTACGTTTTTAACTTGATAAAGCTAGACATTTTATTATTTTTAGTATTAATGATATAGCTAGTGACTGGCTGCATTTGATTAGCTATGGTTCCTATGTGAGGGCGTTCCGTTTTTGTTTGTAGCGCGGAAATGAAGCGGCGGGACAATGAGCCGTCAGCGCGACGACGCGACAGCGACGGCGATACAGATAGGTACGCGAAATTAGTGCGACGGACGCTCGCACACATTGTTACGAAACGTGTACCTAGTGATGGTTTACTACGTAAGGAAGGAAATACAAGAAATAGTGTAAAGAAAAATTAAAAAAGTCCTTGTAGTCGTTGACATAGTTTATTGTTAATTTTATCATAATTCAATTGTATTGTAATATTTTAATGTGACTTGATCCGATTCTATGTGATTGGCAATAATATTTTAATGTGTAATTCTAATGTTTAATTTATTTTATTTTCGTTTCCTACACAATGTATTTTGTAACTGGAATAAATAATGACTTTGAATTTGACTTTGAATTAATTTCGACTCAACAAAATTGAACTTAAAAGTCTTGAAAAATTCTATGAAACTATAGTAGCTAGGGTATCTACTACTATAAACGGCCAGTAAGTATAATAGTGCAGGGTGCAGTAAAGTGATTCAGTTCAGCGCTCAAGCGGGCTGACGGCGCTCATTTCCCTGGGCGCGCGCTCTATCATCGTCAAACCGGGAGTTACTCGTTTTATTATTTAAATTCAATCTACAACATCTCCCTTGAAAAAGCTAGGTAGTAATTTATCAGTGAAACCAAAATGTACAGATTAATGCTCTTCTAGGGGTGACTCTACCTGTAAGACACAAACGACAACTTATATTTTAACGAATATACGAATAGATGTATCAAAGTGCTATCTTTGTGCTCACGCTCTGATCACGCTTAAAGAACCTTTAATAAACTTATGTAAATTGCAAATAGGAATATCATGATGAATTGTATTTTATCATAGTTACGCAGGAAATTCATTCAAATATGTTTCATTAAAAAAAATTAAACTCACGAAGCCAATACAACAAAAAAGCGTTTACTGCAGCTAAGTGATTCGTTAGCGCGCCAGAGTAAAACGTTTTTATTTCCCAAGGGTGACGGGCTTTATCATCGTCAGAATTGAAAATAAATGATGCTATGTCAAAACTTCATTCCAAAAGTTACATTGTGAACAATCTAAATTTTTTTAAATAATACTTCACTTTAACTCGCAATGGTAGCGAATCTATAATAATTATTAATAATGTTGTTTTATTTTAATTAAAAAGAAAAAACTTAAGTCTTGATGAACAGTGAGTATCAAACACATAGTTACTCATATTTTTATTCGCGTTTAGAACCGTTAGTACTTATGTGTAATGCAATATAATGCAACGCGAAAAAATAAAGTTATTAAAAAGATTTGCAAGTTGCAACGTATATTTATTTAAAAACCACTGGTAGGTAAATAAAAAAAGTATATTCTGTTAAAACGTGATGATACTGCAACCAAATGATCCACTCACGCTTCAGGCGCTGACGCGATATTTCCCAGAGGCATTGCGCTCTATTATTGTCAGAGCTAAGGTGTCTGAATTATAAAACTAGAATTTACAACTTTGTTTTATTCACATACCTTATCTTTGAATCGCCTTGGAAAGGTCTCTGGAATTTAACTGTGAAGCCTGGCTCACTTGGTATTTTGATTTTTCCGAAATGACGAACACGGCTGAAACCTTAAAAAATTATAGATTACATATATATAAATCGAATTTAAATTTCGGATTTTTTTAAGTGTCAAGATTTCGAATTATTGGCATATAATAATAAATATTGCATTTGTAAATAATGATAGTAATCGATTTTTAAAAATTTCATTATTGCTCACTGGTATGGTACTAGTAAATATACCGCACGCATTTATGTTTTATGTATTTCAAAATTTATACTTGTAGTAGAAACGGAAGTAGTTTTTTTTGCATATTTATGTGTATTCCTGTAAATAACGAATAGATTCATGACTTTGATAAAATAAGGGCTTTTATTAATGGTGTGGTATTTAAATTAGCTTTGACAGAAGCACATGGATTCGTCACCACGAATTGGGAAAACGAAGTGGGAAACATTGAACGTATCTTAAGCTGATTGAAAGAAAGGATTCTAAAATAAAAAGATTCAAAGAAATTAAATAGTCTCAATTTTGTTTAACCAAAAATTATTTTCTCTCTGTGTTGTTAAAAATTATTGTTAAAGACATTGTTCGTATCGTGTTCATTCAGAGTGAGATTAAGCTGTTCCTTTTGTGGTTAGGGAAAGGAAGATTTTAGTGAGCGGCTTGTGCAGGTAGGTATAGGTACAGTAGGCCTATACTTATAATTATAACCAAATTACTAAAATCATGGTCTTAACTAACTTTAACCAAATGAAGCAATTATGAAAGTAGCTTTTGAATAGTGATCATTATAAACTCAAAAAGATATGAAACTATAAATAGCTGAAGAAAGTGTATTCATCAAACATCAATGATTAATCAATCATCGCGGTATCAGTATCAGTTTTATCAATAAGCTCTGAGAGTGCGTCATTTTATTTTATTAGACAGCAATACTAGAATTACTGATTGTATCTTCATTTTAAAATCCCGGTGCGGCTCGCGCTAAACCCAGTTTTATTATAAGTACTTAATCGCGGCCATTGTTCTTTCGCGTGACGTCACCGCACCACCACGCCAAAGAAATATGAAGATAATTTAAACGACCGTCTTCCAGCCTGCTCCTGCCTTCAGGAACTGTATAAATCCGCTTGATTAATTGACAACTGGATTTGATGGAATGGAACTTTATAAAGTGCTTTATGCATTGTTATGGAAGTGACAGAATTCAAATTTTTATAGTTCAGTGGATTAACGAAAAAAAGCTTAACATACTTACATTAAAATTTGATCCAAAACAATCGAAATAAAACAGCTAAGAAACTATTTAAATCACAAAATAGTCCATTAACAAAGCATCGCGGTCGAGATCTACCGTGGGGATAATATACCTAAAAATGTATGTATACTACTTGAACAGGTTGCAACTGCTTTAGTAGCTTCATTTCGCCGAGTCAATTCTGGTAGCAGCATCGGAGCACTGCTGCACCGATCGTAAATAATACGTGCACGTCGCCATCGCATAGAGACGCAACGCGCTCGCTTGCGTGTGCATTACAGCGGGTGTAATCCTTGAATCGCTCGAATATTTTAAACTAGCCGTAATTAATTACGCGATAAATATCAGTTTTATACATATATGAAACTCGAACAAAACTGTTGTAGAAATTATGATCAAAACTCACCAGGTCACGTTTGGAAGTATTAAACACTTACCTGAAAAGACAAAAAAATTGGTTCATCTAACTTTTTAAATGATCTTTTTAAGTGTAAAATTTCACAACAGAGAACAAGTTGGCAAGATGCGCCAACTAACCTAAAGAAGCTTTAACTGCTACACCATATAAGTTTAGGATGGAACTAGATTTGGAGACTAACAATATTTCTGCAACATAAAAGATTCCGAGTGGTTGTGGCTTCAGCCCCCACTTCGAAACCGCATACAAATCATATATCAGGCGAATTGCACCCGTGCCTCTGGTTTACAAGCGCCGGTTTGGTACCACTATACAATTTGTCATGTCACCATAATGTTATAAATATAATACATTTCGAAAATGAGTATGTAGCAATTTTGGGGAACTCAAATGTTATTCTGAGACCTTTATGATAATTTATAATTGTAATACACCCATTAATACTTAATAAATTTAATGCATTTTTATTTGCATTAACAACACAGATAAACATATAAATAATTAAGTATTCAGGATAGTAGTATATGGACCTGTAAAGTTGCAGCTGCATTGTAACTATTCCCGAGTGGATGCAGAATAAGTGTCTATTTGGAATAGTGCACACAAATCATTTCCTTTAGTGCCGTGTGTTCAAGAGATTAAACTTTAACTGATATGCATTCGAGCGCATTAGAGATTCCTCCTTATTGTTACAGTTACTATTTGGATGATCAAACGAACAGTATGAGTCAGGACAATTTGGATCGAACTTCACTTACAGGTAAGTTCGTTTGATCATCCAATTGTCCTGCCTTCGTCTCTGAGATTTAATTGACCATGTAGATGTTCGGAGTAAATCAATGTTGTTACAAAAATAAGTTGACACCTCTATAGTTAGTAATCTTTGATTATTAAAATGATCATTTAAATAACAAAAATGTTTTATGTTACCATGTTTGGCATTATGCACTATTGTTATGGGTGCATGATAAGTAATTTCTTTAATGGGAAAGAAAGAAGATATTTATTAGTTTTTTTATATTATATATATATATATATACAGGGTGTTTACAGTCCTTACCTTAAAGGATTAGTATAGCTATCCCACGCCACAAGGAAATGATTTAGTTTGTGATTAAATGGGTTGTAGATTATTTTTACGATGCATGTCTTAGTTTCAATTGTTTCTTGTTTATTTGTTGTTAATAAAGTACGAAATTTTGAGTGCAATGTAAGTAAAATTGGATCCTTCATTAACTCATATGGTCGTGGTTAAAGTTAGGAGTAGGTACATAATGTATGTACTTGTTATCAAATGAGCTCTATTTAAACATAGAGGGACACTAAATATCAGATTTGATAAAAATATGCAAAGGTAACAATAAAAATAAAAATTATGAAAATCAAGATATTTCCGATATGCCACATTCAACGGCCGATTTAAGCTAAAAATTACCCATTAAGTTGATCGTTTTTTGTATTGTAATGAAAGTTTATGAAGTCAAGCAGTTTTTAAAATTAGTCAGAAACTATGGAAAACCTTTTATATATTTTTAAATTTATGTTGAAAATTCTATTCGGTTCTGCTTAATGCAATATTTTTTAGTATCGATCAATAATTTTGTATCTTGTGTCTAAGTTAGGATGGCGATTATTTTACTCATAATATTGCAAATAATGGGCATTCTATTGAGATCAAAATATCTGAGAAAAGTGGACCCAAAAAAAAGTTATAATTTTTTAAAGATATCGTCTAGGTGCATCATGAAAAATATCGAAAAAAAATTATAACTCCTAAACTATAAATATTTGTCTAACATACATAGGGGTGAAATGGATAGGTATGGTACTCACCTATCACCACGCATCGGCTTGACATGTTACATGAAACACCCTGTATATACAGGGTGTTTCATACAAGTACAAGTACATACATTATATACATTATGTACCTACTACTAACTTTAACCACGACCATATGAGTTAATGAGGGATCCAAAATTTTACTTACATTGCACTCAAATTTCGTACTTTATTAACAACAAATAAACAAAAAACAATTAAAAATAAGACATGCATCATAAAAATCATCTACAACCCATTTATTCACAAACTAAATCATTTCCTTGAGGCTTGGGAAAGCTAAACTAATCCTTTGAGCTAAGAACTAGCCAGCTTTAGCTTTTTGCCCAAGCAGAAATTTAATTTTGGGTCGGGCTCAGCCCTCAAAGCTGGAGCAGTGAGTGATTATGTAATTGCGCCAAAATAAAATGCTGCTACTGCCAATAATTATTAGTGCTCGCTAGTCCCTACCTTAAAGGATTAGTATAGCTATCCCACGCCACAAGGAAATGATTTAGATTGTTATTGGCTGTAGATTATTTTTACGATGCATATCTTAGTTTCAATTGTTTCTCGTTTATTTGTTGTTAATAAAGTACGAAATTAGAGTGCAATGTAAGTAAAATTTTGGATCCCTCATTAACTCATATGGTCGTGGTTAAAGTTAGTAGTAGGTACATAATGTATGTATTTGTTATCAAATGAGCTCTATTTAAACATAGAGGGACACTAAATATCAGATTTGATAAAAATATGCAAAGGTAACAATAAAAATAAAAATTATGAAAATCAAGATATTTCCGATATGCCACATTCAACGGCCGATTTAAGCTAAAAATTACCCATTAAGTTGATCGTTTTTTGTATTGTAATGAAAGTTTATGAAGTCAAGCAGTTTTTAAAATTAGTCAGAAACTATGGAAAACCTTTTTTATATTTTTAAATTTATGTTGAAAATTCTATTCGGTTTTGCTTAATGCAATATTTTTTAGTATCGATCAATAATTTTGTATCTTGTGTCTAAGTTAGGATGGCGATTATTTTACTCATAATATTGCAAATAATGAGCATTCTATTGAGATCAAAATATCTGAGAAAAGTGGACCCAAAAAAAAGTTATAATTTTTTAAAGATATCGTCTAGGTGCATCATGAAAAATATCGAAAAAAAATTATAACTCCTAAACTATAAATATTTGTCTAACATACATGAGGGTGAAATGGATAGGTATGGTACTCACCTATCACCACGCATCGGCTTGACACGTTACATGAAACACCCTGTATATATATTTTATTAATGTTAAACTCCAAGAATATGTAAATACAATAATAATTTTAGTAATCTTAACTGAAATAGGACGAAAATTTCTTAGTTCCCTTTTTTTTTTTTGGTCTGTTATAAAAATTGCAAATAAATACGAAATACGTATTGTTGAGACAGATTGCGAAAGCTACATACAGAAATACTTCTCATCCAGCGCCCTATCATTTTTAATGCACTTAACGGGCGTATTGGAGAGTCTTTTTGTCTTGCAGTTTTAACGTATTTTACAATCATAGATTTGTAAAAAATACACGCATGATAGGTATTCGATTACTTTTAAGTATTGGGTATTTATGTATTTATGCAGCTGTTTGAAATATATTCAGCCGTATACCGAAAACAAAATACTTATTATTCGAATTTTGAATTCTAAAGAAAATGTTTTGTTGTAATAAGTGTAAGATGATTGGTAAAAAAAATAGTTGGTTCATTTGTGGGTATATAAGATTTTAGATGTATTCATCGGTGTATATCAACGCTATTATTATTTTCTGGGTTACAATAAGAATACGATATTTCAATGAATTTGAAATATTATCGTTATCAAAACTTGAAAGCATTAAGGAAGTAGGTAATGATTGAGTGATTTAAATTTTTCTAAAGAAGCTTGGAAACGACCTCTGGGGGCGTTGTGGCTTTATAAGGTCATACGAGCGCAAACGATTTTTCCGATAGAAGTTTTGGTACCACCTAACCCGACGTTTGCCTAATATTTAACTTATCAACCAGGCGCGGAAGTCTCGACATAGTTCCTTGTAAAAAACACCAGTTGGCGCTCGAAAAAAGCTGAGACAAAATTGGTATTTTCGTGTATTTACTGATTGAGAATAATGTTTTAATCAAGCTTATTTTTTTTATTTTTTTTAGATTTACTGAAGATTTAGCTATGTAAGTTAGAAGGATATTAGATGGAGTAGAAAATCAAAATATTGAAATTATCTACGCCAAATATTAAACATGACGCTTCAGACTTCCAGCACAGGAATGTTCGCCGAGTATTCGATAGTCGGCGCATAGTCGGAAAAAAAATACTCATAAATATTGACTGGATAAAATATGTCTGAATTACTGAGGGTTACATTTAAAAAAAGAATGCGATCCTATCTTATCGATTTGGTTTTGATGAGATACTTTATTTTTATTTAAGTTTATATTTTCTATGAGTTTGACAAATATTTGTGACTTATTCTTCTTTTTTGGGGGTAATGGCAATGTGCATTTCCGCAATTATTGTGCCGCCAATGTATTTGTGTCTTATTTGGCTTCAGATGAGACTTGTTTCAATATTATGAGCAGTGTAAAATAAATCTTGATGGTTCAAAATTAGGGTACCTATTGTGACAAGAAGTCCAAAAGTAAATGAATATGTCGTGTTACAACAAGTATGTCATAGATCGATGTCACCAGGGAACACTGGTTTCATACATATTAAAACACCCAAATATAAATGATAAATAAAAAGATTCAAGCATTATTCTTTGTAATAAATAAATTCAGGTTTTATAAACAAATCGTCGAACTACTCGACGTCTTACGGCGCAAGAGTATAAGAACGAGCGTAATAAAATAACATTTGCAACAAATATGTTAAAACTTGGCAGACCATGATTGGTTATTATTTTGTGGTCGGCAATTGTTTCACCATACCTAAGTAATTGGTGAATATTAAGACAAGATTTCCTTTGAAATTTTATTTAACATAGTATATTCAATACTTTTAAACATCAATTAAACGATACAATTCATAAAATAAAATAATCTGTTTTATAGTTAATGCAGCAATGTTTCCATATGAATGGTTTCCTAATATCATAGTGGCTTTGCTGGGGAGATGGTTGTGGAGTGGGTGTATGTGATTAGTTGGAAAAAAAACTGATGATGATAGAAGATATTTACTCGATAAAGTTAATTCTTAAATCACAGAATATAGTGGGAAAAATATGCATAGTTTATATTCCCAATAACTCAAATTAGATGCTTGTAGTGCAATTTAGGTTTGATGCTGCGTTGCTGCCTTTTGTTTTAAAAAGATCGATTTTTGTAATTTTTACAATAATGACCATGTCTTTTATTTATCCAACCTTTAACGTAGGTGTGTAAATAGTGGAATAAATATAGCCAAAAAATATAAAGAATAATAATAGTACTTCAAACAATAGGTCATTCTATGTTTGAATTATTCTTCGGTGGTGTTTGTGGTGGTAAATGGTGAGAAAAAACAAGCCCATAAAAAACTAAAGTCAATTCAAGTTGACCTATGGTTGTCACAATTTTTTGTTGGCGGTGGCTCAGGCATCGCCTTTTCTGAAGATAATGGACACAGATCTTTATTTAGTTTTTCAGACTCCACATTAAGTACCGAACTTTGCGACGATTTAATCTAAGAAGCATACATGAAAAGTTTAGTGCATATCACACCATATTTTTCGAAAAATAAAATAGCATCTAAAACAATTAATTACCGTCTACCTATTTAAATCGAATATGACGGTAGTGCTATATTGATTTCGCAATTTAACAAGAAAACTCATTGGTATAAACCAAAAACACATTACGCTTTCCAGCTGGTTGTTGTTACGTCGGTTAATAAAATCTAAGCTGTACCGAATTACGAGTATTAACTGAGGAGTGAAACAAATCTTAGTTGGATTTCAAGACAGATTAAGTACCTACTGTAAATATTCCAACATTCAGAATCATACAAATGCCAGTTAATGAGCAAAGCTCAATATTATCAGCATAGCTATTTAAATTGTGAGCAATAAATAAATGAGTAAATAAAATCAGTTTTACATAATTCTTATATGGACCCAACCATATGCATTGAGTAGAAAACAGAAATGTAAGTAAGAACTTGCTTACTTAAAAAATAATAATTGTCTTCTTTTTATACAATCCGTAAACTTCGATATTTAAGTAATGTTAAATATTTCATTTAATAAGCGATGTTATGTTTTCCATAGCATTGTCTAGCAAGACAAGTTTTATAGCCATTAGCCAGAAATAAATAAAAAAGAGTTGTAATCAATTGCAGACATAGGACCATAATATTGTGAGCTATGTATATCGATGTATACAGTACCGTTTTTAGAGCTTTGGGAAAAAAAATAAGGAGCGTGCACCGCATCGCAGGTGGCACTATACGTACTTATGTTTATCAGTCTAGGCAGTTATAGGTTTCTTAAGTCTTTCATTTTTAAAATTTCAGGTAAAAATGTACAAAATAAATATAAATTTATTAGATTTGAAATAAATCTGCTGCCACTATTGTTTTTCGGTGCTTACAAAAAAGTACTTAGTAAAACATATATATTGCTCCTTTTGTTTGTAAGTGTAAAAGCTCACATTAAACTCGATTCCAATCTATGTCAAAAGATTGACTGAGTCAAGTGTTCGGTCGTGGTTTTACCACGAATGGAATATGGTAGCCCGTAACACGTAGTACGGCTTCAAGCTTAGCTAGCTTTAATGAAAAAAGACCTTACCTTTATTTGGTCGGATTCTGATTTCGAGCGCGAGACGTTGAAGCGCTAGGATTGTTGGACGGTAGTTCACCGTAACAAACAAGCAATTCACGGCGCATGGCGTCGCGTTGGCACAGGCAGGACACACTATGATGCCTGTTGGGGCTTGATGAGTGTAGGCGAGGAACGCTTCACACTGAGAGGCCCTGATGGCGCGTCGTCAGCGCTGCTTAACATTTTTAATGAAATGCCTTTGTGGCCCCATTAGTTCACTTTTTTCATTTGTCGAAACGCAATGAAAATAAGGGTAGGTTTATTGAAAGCAACGCATACCATACGTCTCGATTCAAGATAATTAGGACTGGCTGGCATCACGTGCCAGCTCGGCCAAAAAATTGCTACAGATCAATATCGCGTATTGATTCGGAGCGTTAAAATGCGGACTGGCTAGTATCTCGTAATAGCTCGGCCGCGAAGCGTAAAGCATGCATGTAGCAGCCACGCTGGGTTATGCGTTTAACTTCAGTTCACGTTCACAATTTAATTTTTTCAGTATGAATATCACAATAAGGTAACTTTCGTTTAGCACGAAATAAAAAAATTAACGGTTTTTTCTTTTTTGCTGTGGTTACTGCGTGCGTCGGAACGGCGCGCGCGCACGGACACGAATGAGCGACAGGCGGCTGGCAGTGCTGTGAGGCGCAGGAAGGAGGGAGGGATACTAGTTTTTTACCTTCTCTTTCTTGCGCTAAACCTGTGTGCGAGTGAATGGACGCGTAGCAGGGCATACTACATGGTCAATTAAATCTCAGAGACGAAGGCAGGACAATCAATGATAGTAGTTTCTAGTGATTAATTATGATATGGATATAACAAAAAACGAATTCACTTATTGAATTAAATAAAGAGTATAAATATCAATATAAGGCCATATTTTAAATTTGCCCAAAATACAAATATGGTCTCGTGACTGTGAACGCATTTCAGAGAGCGTGACGTCACTTCACCACCGATGGTGTATTTCTTTTCTGTCATAAACAACTCATCTTAGCTCTCACTTCGTTCGAGCGCCAATAATTCGAGAGTGAAATGGGTGCTTTTACCCGAGTTAAACATACTATTTTTCATTTCGACTGTGAGGAAAACATTACAAAAGTGGTTGTTGATGTCTTGGTGAGGTATTATGTAGTTCAGCGAGAAAGGAAGACTCAAGTTTTGAACAAAATATGACAGTTGATTTACAGTACTAACAACACCTAACACGATTAGAAAGAATAACGGCACGAATACATGAAAACAGAGTACAATAAAGCAGAAAATATCAAATAATTAAAATCTTTGTAAAGAATATTGATCGATTTTTTTCCACAGATAATAATAGAATCCAAAAATAATTTCTTTTTTTTTATAAAAGTTTTAACGGCTTTTGACGAATCCTTCCTGAAATGACACTGACAATATAAAAATAAAAAAAAATCATCTTAGCATTATGGCGGGCAGCCAAATATTTTAATTATTAATTGAATTAAAATTAGAAATAGTATATTTTTTTATCAACGATTATACATAATACCTACACAATATGATTTTCAATTTATAGTTAAGCAAAAATGTTTGTTATTTTAATAACATGATGTCTACGCGCACAAGATGCGACGTAGAACCACCTTAATTTATTCGTAGCTAGGTAGCTTTTAGTAGATGCATTTGTGTATTTGTAGAGTAGTTTTGTTTGTAGCTTTACTTATGTTGTAAAATCACCTCATACATCATACGATCATGCTCATCCAATCACAGCTCTCCTTCCACCTAGTTTACCTTGAAGGCCCAGTGGTGGGACTCTCTGTTTATTATTATTTGTATCTTATTGTAATTTACTTAAGGTCTAAATTGTTAACTTCCGTAAGTACAGTAGCCAAAGCTTGTATTCTCTATACGACACTTCACATTTGGTCGCTGTCGCCTTAGCACTGTCCCTTGTAAAATAAATATAAGTTTAAACTCATTAAATGAGGAATATTTAAAGTCAAATTAGCTTTATTTCCTCCCTTTGTTCGAATAGCGAACAAAATTGGCGACCGTGACAGGACAGTGCCTAGTTTTGAAGCGATTTTTGGAGTTTTCCAGAATTTTGTCCCCTGTTGAGGACGAGTAGAGGTCATCACCACGTCATCCGCCTCATCGAGTTTCACCGAGGGTTTCGGACAGAATCCGGCCTTATCCTGTGCTCTGTGTGCTGACGTTTGGATGTGCCCGCTCCGCGACCTACGTGTCCACCGTGAAATTCTCCAAAAAGGCCGTGAAGTCGCAATTAAGGAAGTCGAATCAAGGTCTCATCGACGTAGCAAGAGACTACCTGGGCGCCGAACATCTAGGACTGCGCTGCCATTTCTCCTGTCTGATTGTCAAGTGAGCCCGTTCCTTTACTATCCTTCCTATTTCTGCCACAAATTGTGTATTCAGGAACTAGCTTTCAAATTGCCGATATTTAGTGCTAAATTAAATAGGTAGTACCTACATATCGCAATACCTATTTGTGCTTTCTACTTCTTGTGTGCTTTATATCGCCTTAGGCTGTATCAACTAGGTGTTTCGCACAAGCTTATTGCAAAACAAGAAGACGCATATGTGCTTAAAATTCCCTGATTGAAGAAATAAATAGCCTTAAATACTTACATTTTATAAATATCAATCCATTTTGTTAACATTTCACCATTTTTATCACTAAATATTTCACTATATTGCCCATTTTGCACGCACTCAATCACATCCAACAGTTTCAACTTTTACGTGCTTTCATATAGCTATTCGCACTACGACTGGTACTATTTATTACGAAGTGCATTTCCAATCCCTTTATTAATCAATAGGCATCATCTGGTGCATTCATTATTTCTTATCTCCCTGCCCCGTGCATTCCAGCTATTCAGCGCTGCCTACCTGTCGCCGCGCTCGCACTGCTACTGGTGGCCACGTCGCTGCAAGCGCTTATTTGTGACTGCAACTGCACTTCGCATCGGACCAAACGAGGAGCGTATCGTATGCAATTTTAGTTTATTTTTCTATTTTTCGATTTAGCCTTATTTTTCTTTGATAACAATGCCTGAAACTGATGCTTCGAAGTCTGAAGTGAGCCTTAAATATTTGTTTGCTAAACGTAGCTCAATTAAGGGGCGCGTAACAAGGTTTAAAAATTATATAGATTCTTTGAGAGAATGTGAAAGCCTTCCGCCGTTAGACATATTTAAGCTTAAAAGTAAATTAGCCAAGTTCGAAGCATTATTTACAGAATTTGATGTAGTGCAGGAACAGATAGAAGTGATTAACGTTGCCACTCAGGATGTCGAATTAGGCGCAAGAGACTTAATCGAGCAGGATTTTCATAATTATTTAGCTCAAGCGCAGCAAATGGTTGAAGCGAATAGCGATGATTATAAGTCCACCTCGTCACGACGGTCTAGCGTTCATTGCCCGGGTCATCATGATGATACTGAGGTTCTAGGATTTAAGTTGCCCGTTATTAAGATACCGACTTTCGATGGGACTTATTTTAAATGGCTGGAATTTCGGGATACGTTTGTTTCGCTCGTTCATGAACGGAAGATTAGGGATGTTCATAAATTTTATTATTTGAATTCTTATCTCGAAGGGGAGGCGGCGCGAGTCATTAGTAATTTAGAGGTCACCGATAATAACTATGCAGAGGCCTGGAAGCTTTTATGCAGTCGGTACAACAATAAGCGTCAGCTGATAAATAATCATTTGAAATCCTTATTTAGTCTCGAGTCCGTGCGTGAAACAGAAAAATCATTAAGATTTATTATCGATCACGTAACAAAAAACTTGCGTGCTCTTCACACTTTGGGATTGCCTACTGATAAGTGGGACGTGTTAATCATTTATATTGTCGCGCAAAAATTAGACTCAAAAACCTGTTTTAAATGGGAAGAGCACCGCAATTCATTAAATGAGATACCGAGTCTTGATGATTTCTTTAATTTTTTGAGAACTCGTGCGGACGTTATGGAAACAGTCAATAATTCTCAGTCGGTTAAAAGGGCCTCCTCGTCTAATAACACTGGTCGGCAAGGGCCACAGACTAGGGTCATGCTGGGTACTTCTTCGGAGGGCCTTTCTCAGTCCGCGCAGCCGTCTTCGACGCCGTCGAGATCTTGCTATGTGTGTCAAGGTTCACACCGCGTTTTTGAATGCCCTGTTTTCAAGGCTAAATCCATTGATGACAAAATATCTGCTGTCCAGTCCTTAAAATTGTGCCACGTTTGTTTACGGCAGGGTCACAAACCACAGCGGTGCAAGCTATTTGGTGGCTGTAAAATATGCAAGCAACGCCATAACACATTGCTTCACGAGCGTTTGTTTAAGGAGAATAGTCCGTCTACGTCTCAACCTGTCGTCACTATGTGTGCACTCTCGTCTTGCGAAGCGCTTCTTTGCACGGCTGAAGTCGATTTGGTTAATCCTGTTACCAACGCCACGGTTACAGCGCGAGCTGTACTGGATAGCGGCAGCCAATCTTGTCTTATAACATCTCGTTTAAAAGATGCCTTGCAGCTGACCTCGCAGGCTTCGGACAGGGATTTAGTAGGCATAGCCGCCATTCCAGTGGCAAACAAATTTGAACGCTGCTCAGTGCGCCTTCAATCTAGGTGTAGCTCTTTTAGCACTTTACTCTCCTGTATCGTGTTGCCGATTATTTCTGATAAATTGCCGACGCGCTCATTCAGCGCGGACCATTTGAATTTGGCGGGTATCCAGTTAGCTGATCCTCAATTTAATAAGTCATTGGACGTCGATCTGCTTCTTGGTGCAGAATTGTTCTGGGATCTGCTAGGAACGGAGCAGCGCTCATTGGGTGATAATTGTCCAGTTCTGCGGAGTTCTAAACTCGGTTGGCTTGTTACCGCTCCTGTAGTCTCTAGAAGTTTGAATGAGGAAAACGTTCGTTGCAATCTAACGCGAAATAAGGAAACGAGTATCATTGATTTAAACAATAATCTATCTAAATTTTGGGAGTTGGAAAAGGTCCCTAGTAAGTCAATTTTAACTGAAGAAGAAGTGTTGTGCGAGCAGCACTTTATCGCTAATACGTCTCGTGATGCCGACGGCCGGTTTACTGTAAAACTTCCACTCCATACTGAAAGAGATTATTTAGGAAACTCATTGCATCTGGCTAAGAAGCGGTTTTTTAATTGAGAGTCACGTTTCAGGAGACAGCCTTTGCTAAAGGACCTCTATTTTGATTTTATGCGTGAATACGCTGACTTAGGACACTTGTCTGACTGCGGTGATATTCAGCGGTCTTCAACAGTGGATTTCTTTTTGCCTCATCACCCAGTTTTAAAAAATAATAGCGAATCGACGAAGCTTCGAGTTGTTTTTGACGCTTCGGCTCGTACTTCATCTGGAATATCAGTCAATGATATCCAAATGACGGGCCCTACTATTCAAGACTCGTTGTTTAATATTTTGAGTCGTTTTCGTTTATATAAATACGTCGTCTGTGGAGACATCGAGAAGATGTACCGGCAAATTAAGGTTCATCCTGATGATCGTAGTCTTCAGCTTGTTTTATGGCGTGACGATGAGTCTCAGCCTTTGCGCACCTTGATACTTAATACTGTCACGTATGGTTTCTCAAGTGCTAGCTTTCTGAGTACGCGTTGTCTCTGGCAATTAGGCGAAGACACTATCGATCCATTAATAAGAGACGTCATTCAAAGGGATTTTTATGTCGATGACCTCTTGACAGGCGCTCAAACAGAGAAAGAATTGCGTTATATTCAGCAGTCTGTCGCTGAAGCTCTAGCTAAAGGAGGGTTTCATCTCAGAAAATATCGGTCAAATTTGCCTTCGGTGCTTGAACACAGTCCTACAGAGTCGTCAAGTGATCTCATGATCAGCAATGCAACAAGCACTCTAGGTATTGGTTGGATGCCTAAATCAGACGAGCTGCATTTTCCTATTGATTTGCCTTCGGTCGATGTCATCACTAAGAGATCTATATTGTCTTCCACCTTTAAGATTTTTGATCCCCTTGGTCTGTTATCCCTGTGCACCATAAGGCCAAAAATGCTACTCCAAGAGCTTTGGGCAGAGCACAAGCTAGGGTGGGACGACCCTGTTCCGGAAAAAATCAAGTCTTCTTGGCTCTCGTTTGTTGATGGCTTAAAAAGCATAGCGGAGCTAAGGTTGCCGAGATACATTTTGATAGATGATCCAGTACGTCTAGAATTGCATTGTTTCTGCGACTCTTCACAGAAAGCTTATGGAGCATGCATTTATTTAAAATCAGTTAATAAACATGGCGACGTTAAAGTAAACTTGCTTTGTTCTAAATCGCGTGTCGCTCCAGTCGCACCGACTACTATTCCTCGTCTAGAGCTGTGTGCCGCCTTGCTAGGAGCCGAACTTTCTACGGTTGTAGTACAAGCTTTGCGGATGAAAATTTCTCGTTGCATTTATTGGTCCGATTCGAAGATTGTCTTGAGTTGGCTACGCACAACCAAGAGTATGAAAACATTTATAGCTAATAGAGTAGGTACAATAAAAGAACTTACTGATCCGTGCTCTTGGCGCTACGTGCCAACTTCTCAGAACCCTGCTGATCTTGTGTCACGTGGTGTTGACCCCAAAGAAATTTCTAGCTTCATCATGTGGTGGCACGGCCCTTCCTTCTTACAGCTCGAAGAGGCGTCCTGGCCACCCTCAGAAATCAAGGAATTACCAGCGTTGCCAGAGATCAAGGTTTTGTCAGTTTTGGCGGGGGATGGTCCTCTCGATATTTCTAGGATCTCGAGGATGTCCATTTTGCAACGAGCTTATGCTCGTATCTTGAGATGGTTTCACAATGCGAAACAAATAAATAAAAATAATAAATTGACTGGTCCATTACAAGCTGCAGAAATTGATGGCGCAACGAACGCGTTAATTAGAATTTCCCAAAAGCGCTTTTTTAATAATGAGCTAGGATTACTTTCGCTAAATAAGGGTTTGAAGGCTAAATCCAATATCACCGCACTGAATCCATTTCTAGACTCCGACGGCATTATTCGTGTTGGTGGACGCATCGCTGCTTCGTCATATAATTTTGATAAAAAACACCCTGTTTTGTTGCATGCCCGTTGTCACTTTACAAGGCTACTCTTTCGACAAGAGCACACACGACTCTTGCACGCCGGCCCTCAACTTCTCCTCGCTTCTATTAGAGATAGATACTGGCCTATAGGTGGGCGTAATCTGGCTCGCAGTGTCGCTAAAAACTGTGTTGTGTGTCATCGCTTTAAAGGACAGCAGATGAGTAATATAATGGGTAACCTGCCATCTGAGCGAATCAACCCTGACATACCATTTTCAAACATAGGGACTGACTTTGCTGGGCCATTTTTAATTACCGATCGCAAGGGCAGGGGTTGTAAAATAACCAAATGTTATTTGTGCATTTTTATATGTTTAAATTATAAGTGCATTCACTTGGAAGCCGTTAGTGAGCTTTCAAAGGAGGCTTTCATGTTGTCACTCAAACGTTTTATAGCCCGTAGAGGGTTACCAAAAAAGATATTTTGCGACAACGGTACAAACTTCGTTGCCGCTGCTCGCGAAATTAGCGATTTTTTAAGGTCAAAGGACACTGTTGGTACCATTTTAGACTTTGCAGCTCAGCAGGGCATTGAATTTAAATTTTCGCCTGCGTACGCTCCTCATTTTGGAGGTTACTTCGAAGCTGGGATAAAGTCGGCTAAATACCATTTGCGTAGGGTAATGGGGGAAGCGCACTTAACTTTTGAAGAGCTGTGTTCTTTGTTTACACAAATTGAGGCTATCCTCAACAGCCGTCCTCTTTGTCCTCTCAGCCCTTCACCCACAGACCTACAACCTCTCACCCCGGGTCACTTTTTAATCGGCAGGCCACTGACAGCGCTGCCAGCACCTGCCCTGATGGAGTGCAATGCTAACCGCCTCGACCGCTACCACCGTCTGGAGCAGATGCGCCAACATTTTTGGAAACGTTGGTCCAGCGAGTACGTCTCCGAGCTGCAGCAGCGTACGAAGTGGAAAACCCGTTGCAAGGATCTGCAAGTGGATGATCTTGTCTTGCTGAAGGATGACGCCGCTCCGCCCCTCTGTTGGCGTCTCGGCCGGGTCGATAAGGTCTTCCCTGGTTCAGACGGCGTGCCTCGCGTTGCTGATGTCACCACGTCCCGTGGAGTTGTGCGCCGCGCTCTCAACAGACTGTGCCTTTTGCCAGCCGCAGGCGAAGAAAAGAGTTGAAGACTATGCCATGTCTTCAACGCCCCGGAGGATGTCTACGCGCACAAGATGCGACGTAGAACCACCTTAATTTATTCGTAGCTAGGTAGCTTTTAGTAGATGCATTTGTGTATTTGTAGAGTAGTTTTGTTTGTAGCTTTACTTATGTTGTAAAATCACCTCATACATCATACGATCATGCTCATCCAATCACAGCTCTCCTTCCACCTAGTTTACCTTGAAGGCCCAGTGGTGGGACTCTCTGTTTATTATTATTTGTATCTTATTGTAATTTACTTAAGGTCTAAATTGTTAACTTCCGTAAGTACAGTAGCCAAAGCTTGTATTCTCTATACGACACTTCACATTTGGTCGCTGTCGCCTTAGCACTGTCCCTTGTAAAATAAATATAAGTTTAAACTCATTAAATGAGGAATATTTAAAGTCAAATTAGCTTTATTTCCTCCCTTTGTTCGAATAGCGAACACATGATGTGACTCAATTATCTTTGGTCCAAGCTTTGACTGCAGGCCTTGACTCTATGCCATGTCAATTAAAACTAAATTACTTTCCGCCCTAGGGATGGATGAGCTATGTTCCACCCGGCTATCTACACAGGAAAGTTATATTTTCCGAACAGAAGAGATGAAATAGTAGATTGTTATACAAGGGGAGAAAGCGACCCATTTCACTCGAGAAGTTTCTGGCGCTCGAACGAAGTGAGAGCGCCAATAATTCGAGAGTGAAATGGGTGCTTTCACCCGAGTTAAACATACTATTTTTCATTTCGACTGTGAGGAAAACATTAAATTAAAAAAGTGGTTGTATATGTCTTGGTGAGGTATTATGTAGTTCAGCGAGAAAGGAAAACTCAAGTTTTGAACAAAATATGACAGTTGATTTACAGTACTAACAACACCTAACACGATTAGAAAGAATAACGGCACGAATACATGAAAACAGAGTACAATAAAGCAGAAAATATCAAATAATTAAAATCTTTGTGAAGAATATCGATCGATTTTTTTTCACAGATAATAACAGAATCCAAAAATAATTTCTTTTTTTTTATAAAAGTTTTAAAGGCTTTGGACGAGTCCTTCCTGAAATGACACTGACAATATAAAATAAAAAAAACATCTTGGCATTATGGCGGGCAGCCAAATATTTTAATTTTTAATTGAATTAAAATTAGAAATTGTATATTTTTTTATTAACGATTATACATTATACCTACACAATATGATTTTCAATTTATAGCTAAGCAAAAATGTTTGTTATTTTAATAACATGATGTGACTCAATTATCTTTGGACCAAGCTTTAACTGCAGGCCTTGAATCTATGCCATGTCAATTAAAACTAAATTACTTTCCACCCTAGGGATGGATAAGCTATTTTTCACCCGGCTATCTACACAGGAAAGTTATATTTTCCGAACAGGAGAGATGAAAAATTTTATTTTTCTCAATCATAAATAAATACTGTAAATGTTGTTTTTTTTATAAATAACAAGCTTTTTGATTATACTTACTGAAGTATGGTATTGACAGGTTTTGAATTTGGTCATCTTGCCTATTACGAGGTACATTCTTATTTAAATAAGAATTAGTGTTTCTCTCGTTTTAATAAAGACTGATAGTATTACACGTGTAAAAAAACATCATAACCTCACAATAAAAGTATTTTCTTGTCTTCTTTAAAAAAAAAACATTATTAGCTGTCTGCTAAAGAAGACTAAAACGAGGTCAAATATTTGGGTCCTTCATAAGATTTGCAAAGTCCTTTCTATTATGAGCGCCTCTTCTTGGATTCCTTCAACCTAACTGTTTGTCATTCAAAGAATTTACCTGACCTCGTTTGGAATTTGCCTCCCGACTATTTTTGGATTCTAGGGGGTCTACGTTGTTATACAACTATTAAACTTATTCCAAGCACATATTAGTAACAAAATTCCGAACCATAAAAAAATTAAAAGCAGCTAAGTATACAAAACGATTTTATAAAAAAAAGACGACCGTGTTATACAAAGAGAAATGTTACTATTCGTTTTATAACACTTGTTGTACATTGCAATAGGTTTAAGTAGCCTTAATTAACCGCGTTCATTTCATTATGTAATGCACAAATTCAAATAAAACACATAGTTTTTTGTATTATAGCTTCTCATGAATTCACTCTTCACGATTTTTGAGCGGTCCTTGCTTAGACTAGTAACCATATCTACTACTACTACTCGACTAGTTTCCAAATCAATGTTTAACACAACTAATGCTTACCATTTTATGGGATAATTAAGATTGTGCTTACTTTAAACAAAAACATCGTTAACCAATGGTCATTAAAATATACATTATGACAATTGATTATGGTATCTTTTATTCAAAGCATAGATACTTACAAAGTCGTAATTGTTCAACGTCTGTAATATTTTTAACCATAAGGTTACAATCAATAAACAAACCAGCCCTTATAGCTACTAATTCTGACTTCTTTTTGCGTGATCGTATTTTGTTATCGAGGTAGGTACCACAAAATGTCCACTTTACTTCATATATAAGTGTTTTTCTGCGATTTTTCTATAACTTCTACTAACTTTATCCATCTATGTATTTTAGACATCATCTATATAGGAATCTAATACTTTCACGAGAGTAAAGTAATTTGTACCGTGTGTAGTGGACAATGGCCCATAAG
The DNA here is from genome assembly GCA_963584085.1 of Pyrausta aurata. NCBI lineage: Eukaryota > Metazoa > Arthropoda > Insecta > Lepidoptera > Crambidae > Pyrausta > Pyrausta aurata. The sequence continues at coordinate 197,040 of OY757270.1, forward strand.
TGGAGTCTAATGCGCTTCGGTAATAGGGTCTCAATTCGGATTACCTGCGGCCCTTTGGTCGACTGGTTCGGTGCATGCCGATAGCGTGGGTCTTACAACCTGCGTAACAATATCGCCTGCAGAAACTTTTTGTTAGTTAAGTATTGCTAGTGAGTTTTAAGAGGTCTAAAAGCTAACGGCAAGCACGAAGAAACAGATAAAGCAATATCTATCTTATGACCATCGGGGCCTAATCAAGGTTAAAAAAATAAGGAAGAGAATGCTATAATAACAATACAACTAGCATACGTTACGAGAACGTTGTTCTAAAAATATGTAAATATTAATTATTTCTCATTGTTGGTCTAAAAATCTACAATTTCAAATTCAAATTTATTTATTCGCCAGAAACATGGTAGATACATAGATATTAAAAATAAATGTAAGAAAATGTGCAAACATAACTACTAGTTTATTCACTTAACCAACCACTGATCACTTGTGTATTTGGATTAAGGAGCAATGTAGTGATGACCTTTTGTTTCTGACACACAGTAGAAAACACCCAAAACATGTTTTTATTTTAATGGTAGGTACCTACCTATCGTCGTTAAATGGATCGGTGTAACTGCCGCCACTCGCTCCCATGAGAGATCCGGCGAGCTTACGGACACTGAAACTCGTCCGGATAGAAGCTTTCGAAGCGATTTAGATAAAAGTACCGTGATTACATTTCCTAATGCTGTTACGGAACAATAACTCTTAAAAAGATTGCAGTTGTTTTGATTTGTTTAATTACTAATTTTGACTGTAACTCGCATGTTGTTCATTGTTGTAACCAACAACTTTATACAGTAGATAGGTACTATCGAAGTTACCGCTTCGAGAACCAAAATCTCGCATCTCGCGTCGCATTTTGTTTGAAGCATAATATTTCTCCCAAAGGGGATAATAATTTTATGATTTGGAGTCACGCTCGTTTTTGGATCGTGTGTTATTTGTTTGAGAGTAGGCAGCATAAAAAACTTACATACAACATTATGTACTTTCTGCTACTTCTCGAACAATTAACATGTTACAACAAACATACGTTTTCGTAGCGATCTAATGATTTCTAATAGGAATAGTGAAAGCCAGGTCCAAATTATTTAAAGGGTTAAAATTAATCCATTCTAAATCGATTGCGCGTAAGAGGCATCAAGTAGGTAATAATACCTTCCGACCGATTTCGGTCATGGCGACCACTTCGACTCCTAATCAAGTCGGCGCTGATGCGCACGAAGATGGCTTATGAAGCCAATTTTGGCGGTAAACTCTCGTGCGCAATGTGGGCACGTTAGTTTGCCGGCTTGATTTAGGAATGTGTAGTGTAGGATTTGAAACCAGGAAAACAGTCGATAAATTTTAAAAAAATCCAAATATAATGCATACTCTAGACCGAATCCGAATCGAGACCAAGAAGCCTCACTTGTTCTTCTTAACTGAGACGAAGATAGCAACCCCGTCGGACACGGCGCATCTATTTATTTTAATGAATGAAAATAGAGGTGCGAGAGGCAGACGTTGTAAAGTTAAAATTCGAAAAAAGCACATATTTTTGCCTCCCGGAAAACTTGTCAAACAAAACTCCCTACTCGTATATTTAAGTATCACGCCATAAGTTAATATTTTTTTTCTTCATATTTTTAAACACTATTGTATTTTCCCTTATCTCTGTTGGAACCTACTAAGTTCAATTCGCTAGAGCGCGCACTGGCCGCACAAAGATCATAAAACAAAAAATGCGAATTGCATAACAACATTAAACCGAGCGTAACTTAATTCTGGGAGTGGTTTATTACAAGTTTATGCAGTGCGAAGCATTCATACTGCTGTTGTAAATAGTGTGTATCTTTTGTGCTATGATTTAGTACCGAAAGCGGAGTTTACGGGACCAACCTCTGCCTGCGTGCCAACTTTATAATACAATTTAATATGCAATGCCATTTATATTTACAAATATTGTATTGAACCAATTCAACATTCAAAGCACATCAGACACTTATATATTGTAATAGAAGCTTGCAAAACCCTAGCTAGCGTTGCTTCCTACCTAACACGGAAAGATTGGCAGGGTCGTGGACAATTGTGTTTTTGATAAAAAAAATAATCCAGATAAGGAGCCAAGCACAAGGTACCTATAATGTCAAACCAACCTGTGTTTCACAATAACTTTACATGTTTAGCGATAAATGTGATAAACGTTCTTGGACCGTAAAAGAAGACTTCATATTCGTCTGTCAATTATATTTTATCAGTCCCATTGTACCCGTGTAAGGTAACTATAGTAATAGAATCATTCATCCCCTGTGCCCAGGTCGACCAACAATCGCGCGTGAGAATCGTTTCCTCGTCTCGCCCTCAGGAAAAATCACTCGCATTTATTTATCACTCGGTATCTCCCATCTTTAGTTTTCTATTAATTCGATAAAGGCAGATCAAGTTACTAAACGTCGCCCCGTCAGCTGGGAGCATAAATGTTGAATGATATATATAAATAGCTTTTCTACCATAACTTTAAGACGTAGAGCATTTCTCAAAGAATTAATACATTTTACCGCAATCAATATTTGAGATAAGATTGAGCCTCAGTAAACTCTCCCTTTTTCTTTGTCATTTCAATCACGTTTAAGTCTTTAACGTACTCGTAAAATGCCTCCGCTAATCATAAATCTCCGGTTCTTGAAGAAACTTGCTTTTTGACAAAAATGTTGTAACGCCTGAAAAGGTTGTTAAGGAAAATCCTGCACAATAAATGTCTATCATTTTCACGCCTTCAGCTTTTGTGAGACAAGTCTTTGTATCTGTTATGTTTTCCTTTTCATTCTGCCGGATAATATTTTTTGTCCATAATATATTATGATGATGATACATGAACTCTAACACAAAATGTATTATTTCATTTAAAAAATCTTGAAATTACTGTTATCGGTTTATGTGTACATTTATTAATTTATTTATTTAAAGACTTTATTGCACAAATCATAGTGTACAAAGGTGGACTTAATGCTAAAAGCATTCTCTGCCAGTCAAACCTTTAGGTCATGCAGAGAGATCATACATACATCGTACTTGGTTTAATAAAATACTTTGAGGGCGGCCACTCAGCTACCCAAATCATCACTTAATAGGTCACCTACGAGTACATGTCGTATCTAATAAGCAGTAGTCACATTTAAATCATTGTTATTAATGTGCCATATAAATCAGAGTAATGGCCACCTGCGAGCTCGACGACTCAGTGTAATGGACTGAGTTTGCGCTCATTGTTTTAGGCCAGAAAGAAACAAGGATATATTGAAGACGTTTATAATAAAAAAGGCGTATTTATGGCTGAGCCACTGTAAAATATAAGGAACAGTAGGCATTGGTCATATTATCTATACATATAAAAGGCTTTGTCCTGAATGACTGACGGATCAACGCACAGCCTAAACCGCTGATCGTAGAGACCTGAAACTTGAGGGTGTGTTCTTTGTATGACGAAGGGATCCGATAAGAAGGGATTTTCTGAAATTTCACCCCTAAGGGGTTGAAAAAGGGGTGCAAAGTTTGTATGGGAAAATGAGATTCCTTGGTCTGATCTACTTCAAATTTTTCATAAACATTCTTTAAAAATATTAACGAAAAATGTGTATCAAATTTTATTGAAATTTATCTTGTAACGGGGTTAAAAAGGGTAGAAAGTTATTTTGGGGGATGATTGGCTACAAAGTTAATATAAATACTCTTTAGTGCTTATGCTTAAAATAATTTTTATTTCATTTATGACAATCATTTGACATATATCTGAGACACAATGTTTTGACACATGTTTGTTATTAATTTTGCTCTCGAGAAGAGATTTTATTCCTTAAAATAGTAAAAAATGTTTTTTGTGTTTAAACAGGGTAGTTATCAAGCAGTCTGTGTCCAGAGTAGTATGCAGATCGTTTGTTCATATCGTTGGTGGACATTCAACGCTGTTCCTGCGGTCGATGGATATACGACCTGGAACTTTTCTGCAAATTTTTCGTAAGGGCCTATGTTAAGCAGTGGACGGCCTTGGGTGTTGATGATGATGATGGGGTAGATCCCTACATATAATTTTCTCTTTGAATTCAAACAAAGCTCAAGTTCAAACGTTCTTAAGGTAGCGGGGGAAGATTTGAGGGAATTAGCTTCTCCCACAGCCTATATGATAAGTGGCATGATGCTGTGTAAGCGCACAGAGTAGCCTGGTCTTTTTAGCACCCGAAAGAAATATACCATTGACGAAAGGCGTAAAGTATTTCCATTACGTTGTAAAATAAAATGATAATATCCCCGTGTAAGTTTGACCAGATTAAAGACCAGGCTACGTGTTGAATCTACACAAAGTATACTCGTAACATTTGTCTATAATTTAAAAACTGATGTTGTTGTTTGTTTGTCTGAAGACGCTAATCACAGGAACTATTGGTCCGGTTATAAAATAGATACATTGTTAAATAGTGAATTTATCGGGGTAGGCTATTAAATTAGTTTAATGCTTAGAAGCTTATAAATATTTTTGCTACGATCTATGGGAACGGCGTAAAACTAAAACGTGCGTACGAAGTCGCTGGCGGGCCGCTAGTTATTATTATAAAATAAATTAAAATAAAATTAAAAATATGTTTATTGACCACAAGACATTTACATTAATAAGCTTAAAGTATGAATGAATAAGCACCTTTAAATCTCACAAATTACCAGATGCTCTCAAACTAGGCTATGCCTGTATTTTGAGAGACCAGCTACAATTACTTGCCTTAGGTATGTGGCACGTTTTAGTATGTGTGTGTGTCATTTTCATTCTGACCATCAATGGGGTCCCGGAACCTTTGGAAAGCGTACATAGGGCCAAAGCCAAAACGCAGAGGCCTGTTAGACAACTTTAATCTAAAAGCTGTGACTCAAACCGGCGTTTATCCCTGTATGCACTATGCAAGTACACCCAAGGATAACCCCCGGTTTATGTAGGGCAAGATATGGATACAAAAGATAATGGGTTATAGGTATGGGTGCTAGGTGGACCGGATATCTAGGACTATGGAAGAACTATGGCCCCTGCCTGACGTATGATTCTCACACGGATAAAATAGCAGGGAGTGACTTGCACACACAGTCGAAGGCCTCCCCAAATGGGTAGCTAGCACTAAGTGACGTAGAAAACAAGGGGGTAACTTCAGTCGAGGTGCTAGGGAAGTGGAAAGATGTACCACGGCTCTCAGGACAATTCCGGTAATCGTTCAAGATCCCTACAATATCTTACTGGCACACTTCCTTCCCCCGAGCATTCTAGCGAGTCTCTACTCAAGCCAGCTAATAAAGGCAAGCAAGAGGTGGGAGATCCTGTCCCTCGTCAGTATTCACTCTGCCCAGCCAGTGAAGGCAAGACAGAGATGGGGAACAGGGGTTCTCCCAGGAGCAATCAGGTACGTGGGGTCGCTACTGTCCAACAGCTTGCCACAAGCTGCCATGCGTATTTATTTTATTACAGTTTGTTTACAATTTCTCAGCATAAGCTGGTATTTTAAAAATCATTTACGAGGACAGCCAAGTAGAATGATCTTAATTACGGGTAGATAAGTACTATAGAGATTTCTTCCTAAGATATTGCAGGTTTGTCTTAAAGAAACCGACGTACAATCCGGCACTTATTTAAAATAGCTGCCTTTTGCATGATGACGTAGGTATGTATTTTGTGCCAGTTCAATAAATTACGTTATTATTAGTTTATTATCAGGATACACCTGGCCCAAGGACAAATACGTTATAGACTAGCGTACATATGTCAATTTAAAAATATAATATATATTACATTGACTGTAACCCCTCTCCCTGCGCTTTCTTTCGCGCGTTAGATTTTACTTTATTCTGTAGGTGCACTACTTTATTCTGTAGGTGCACTACTTTATTCTGTAGCATGAATTTTTTATAGCCTGTCTATAGCCTTCTTCAAAAAATAAGCTTACTTAAAACAAAAAATACTTTTTAAATTAGACCAGTAGTTCAGTTTAGCTCTGGATGTTCACACTAGCTAATATTAGTCTAGATGGGCTTTCAACACGTTTTACATACATATATCCTCACAAACTTTTGCGTTAATAATTTAAGTAGGTTTTTTTCATATAAATAAATGATACAGACAACACAGAGATGTAGGTCAAGCAAATAATCATCAAAAATATATTTTTTATAATAAATAACGTTTAAATAGTAGCCCCAATCTACGTCCAAAATGAAAGCCATAATACCGAAGACAGATCTCAGATTCACATTAAACCAATCGAATGGGTTGGGTTGCCCGTTAGTGCATTTAATCGCTTTTATACGATCTTTTAAAACTAGGACAAGCAACCCATTTATTTTATTCCTAGCCACAAATCTGTTGAACGTCTTATCCAGACATACAAAACTACCAGTGAGTGTAATGACTGCTAATTAATCAGACAATTTCCTTAACTCAATAAAACTTTTCAACTTCAAAGAGACCGGGACTTAGTGAATAAATTCGTCCAAAACTTGTTTTTAACATAAATTCTGGTCTCGTCCAGATTTAAATTAAGATATTTTGGATTAAGTAACAGTTAAAGGCAGAGATATGATATGGAACTACTAGTACTATTACTCGTTATATTAATTTAACGGCTTACGTACGAGTATATCTTAAAAATATTTCAGCTCTGTTACAATTTTGTCTTACATACGTCGTTGTAATTTAAGAAGGTGCAAGCAACATTTTTGGATGTTTCAATACAACGTTGACAGTATTTGAAATTTCAGATTTAACTAAAATTAAACATCAATTCTAACTGGTCACAGCTAGGCTGTCATCTGAAACCGTCATCAATTTAATCTTGTCCATAAATTGCTGAAAATAGCTTTTAATTTTACAGTTTTCCATAAGAAGAGCTCAATTTAAGCCCTATTCGTTCAAATTACGAGTAACCCTACATCCGTGCTTCGATTCGCAACTGTAAGCAATCGGACACGAATTAGAAACTTTCGTCGTAACAATGGCTATCAAAATTCCAGGGGAGATATCCGCGAATTTATGAAGTGAGAATGAGGAGCCCATCTGTGGTCCCAGAGACCAGCCCGTTGCCATGGCGACCGCAAGGACCAACTTCTCAGGATGGCTGTGACAAACAGCCTCACCATTTGGACAAAAGTTAAAAGTGATTTCGTATGGCGCCAATACCGTAATTGCATTCTGACAGTCCCCTACGAAAATGATGCGGTTAGCGGACGTCTAACTAGGTCTATCTCAGAGAAAACAGCGTTAACATTTCAACAAAGCATTTAAAGTTAATACTCGATAAAAGCTATTTATTTCAACGTCATAAAACCTAATACCCATTTTTTCCTTCTACAACAGTTTTCCGATATAATGCAAAACAAAGTTGTGCCTCTCCGTACAACCCTCGATGTCTGAATCACTTGCACCCTCGCTCCTCTTGAAGCCTCTCTCGAGCTCTCGCAGAGAGGGCCTCAGCCTCAGCCCTCTGAATAGGAAATGCACTTCCTTATTTTGCTTTGTTAAATCAATGACTGTTTATACAAGTAAAATAAGTGCATCGAAGAAATTATAATACAGTCCTCTCATGTGGTTCACGTGTGTGGAAGTTCATACGAGTATTCATTTAATCACAAAAGTGTATCCAGAGATTGTAACTGTATAATTTTCTACGAAAAATGTCTGTGATTGGATTAAAATTTAGACTTCGTGATAATAAATATACTTATAAAGAAATATCTGCATGTTAAGTTTTTAAATCCATAAAATTACATGTTACTTACGCTTTTTCAACATGAATATACACGCGCTACGCGCTATGAAATAATGAACGTTGTTAAGAAAAGAAGATAGACACAAATAATGCAACATCAGTTTAAATAAATTGATTGTTTATTTATTTATTAATTTATTTTATGTTAATCATTTGCTTCAGACAACAAAGGCCCATGCAATAAATACTTTACAGACTAACATAAATATTTATAATAATAGCACAAAAAATATATAATTCAAATAATACACTATTTTGTCGGCGTAGTGTTGCACAACTTGGTGTCAGGTAGCCGTCCACGAAACCGACGATATACGACACCCCTCGGCCAAAATTCTTCTTTCGTGAAGGACGACAGCTGTTCGATTATAAAATTTCAATAGCCTCAATCAAGTTAGTTAACTATTTGCACAATTATCAGGGTTAAATAGTGGATTAGTGTGCCATTATTAACAGTTCCCGTGAAATAAACTAATGGCATGTCAACAGAGGCAAAGTTTGCACTGATTTCACCCCATCTAGTCTGGCTCTTTTGAACTAGGGACGACTGTGAGAAACATTTTATTTTAACGACAACACTACCCAGATTTGTGATAAAATTACTACATAATGTTTTTAAATATACGAACCATTAACACGTTCCGTGACACTACTCCAGACACAATAGATGTTTTATTGTTTTCACGCCTGTAGGCGGGCACTGTCCCGGAACGTGTTAAGAGTTGTGTGTCTTTTATCTTTTCTACGAGTATAACAATCAAAACTCATGATGAAATCAATGGATCAAATGGATACCCAGCTTTATATCAACATATGTATTATGTAGTTGGCAAATCTGTTCTTTTTTCCAAACTAGACACAACTTAGACTATGGCTTACGGCCGAAGATCAGGCAAGCCTTGATTTGAATCAAAAATTCTAATCCAATTATGTAAAGTCCACTAACTAATAAAATATTCATCGATGTTTTTCGTATCCCTGTTTCAGGTGGATGCTGTTATTTCAAGCGCAGACAGTTGGCAAACAGAGCTGATGAGCTTTGTTATCGACTCGCTAATTATATCAATAAGCGATCTGTGTTGTTTCCACTCGAATTAACTGTTCCAACGATTCCCTAACTTGAAACTGAATATTAGCTCACCTGAAACTCAAAAATTGGACTAATGGGCAAGGTTTACGAGTAAACATAAATATACTCAATTATTCAAACGGTCTGCTTGTCTTTTAATTAAAACCATCTTCTGATCTTAAGGCAATTAATAGTAAATTCGTAAGTGCTCTCTAAAAGCATTTAAAATAAAACTTTAAAAAGTAAATTCTAATGGTATATATTGTAAGTGTATATAATAATAAAAATGAATGTGTAGAAAATAAGTACCTATTTTTAAAAAAATCGTTCAACTTAAAAAAAATTGTTTTTTATCAATACGCGGTATAAGTTTTTGGTTTTGCAGTTTACGCGAATCATTTCATTGATTAAAACACTTTATAAATGAGCGGGAAAATCAATCCGTAGAGTTTAAATAAACCAATACATAGGCTCGTAAGCCTACTAATCTCTTTAACTGATCATTTGGAGCTGCGTGCTAACTGTACAAATACTACAATTTCTACCCACTCAACAGTCCATGGGGAGTATAGTCCCCAAACAAAAACACCTCTCAACTGTCCATGGGGACTACAGTCCCCAAACAACATTGTTGCGACAACATCCCGTTGTATGCTATTTTATAAAAGCAAGCGGTGTTTTAGTACGACCAGTCGAATACAGATGTCTCTAGGAATGTATGAAACATCTTTAGGAACATTACGTTTCCATACCATGGCAACAAAAATTTTAGGAAAAAGAAAAAATAAAATGACAGTTCGCCATTTTGCGCGCAGATTCGCGCATATTTTATATTTATTCTATTTATTTTAATAGAAATAACACTAAATACATACTTGTTTTGGTATCAATTTAAAGAATAGATCGTCTTCTTTCTTTTTACATATTAATCATTGGGAAATATTATTTATATAATCGGTACAACTCGAAATAAAAACACGTAATTTTTTATTCCAGTCGCCAAGTTTAACCTTTTTTTACAACTTACACTCGCTTTAAGTGATTGAGTGCAAAGTTATTTAAATAGTGCTTTTTATTAGCATTCCGCAGGTATTCAAAGTTTTGATACAGCTTAAGTAGTTTTTCTGTGATAAGTGTTTTTGTCGGCGCAGTCAATAAAATTCTATCCGCGCGCGGTGCCGGCCGAGCGTGGACAGTTGAGAGAAGAATGTCTCGCGCGCGTGGACTGGTGGAGTTACACTATTAATGTTAACAGATGCTTAATTAGTACTGACTCTGCATTTGAAATAAGCCGCAAGCAATGACATGACTCTTAAGTAAAGCTCAATTCCTATAATTATATTATTATTCAGAAGCTTAATTGACCCCGTCTTTAATATTTATTTTACACCATCAAATCATACACAACCGTCATAATATTTATGTAGCAGAAATTTATAAAACTCAACTTCAAATCGCAAAAAATCCTCATGAATGTGATGAGAAAAACGTTAGAAGGCGGGGAAGTTAAACCGCGAGTTGCTCTCGGCCGCTTTGTCCGCGATTCGCGAGATGAGAGAACTATTCTAATAAATGATTCGCAGTGGGGAAGTGACTGAACTAGGTATTTATTTATTTACTCCACGTTTCTTCTATTATAGAAAATAATAACTGCTACTATACATTTGAGTAAAGGTTCTCTTTTCGATGTAAGTAGGTAATACTCATATCGACTTCATATTATCCTAATGAAGTTCCGTCAACCCCTTTTAAGCACTAACCAAGTTCCAGTATAAATAGAGTCGAAAGCCTCGTTCCGTTTAATAGAAGTAAGATTTTTTGTCACAGGCGAAAAAGGTTTAATTTATAAATAAACTGATGTATCAAGATAAGCGCGAGTGCAAAGACTACAAACAGACGCTATGGAGCAGGATTATTCCAGATATTTTGCGAATCTCAGATAGGTACTGTTGTTTTCTTTGTTGTCTCGAGACAGATCGGCCATGTGCACGGAATATTTATTCAGCCAATCAAGTGTACTGCGCTTTGCATGTGTCGGGTATCCATGTGATTTTTTTAAGGAAATTTTTCACTACATATTCATTGACATCCAAACTCAAAATTAAAACTCATTGATTAAAACACTTAACGGATTGATTTCGCACGCATTAATTTGTAATTAAACGACTGACGTTTTGAATGCTTTACAACATCCGTGGTCACAGGCACTCTCAGATACTATTTGTCATTACATAGTTATGATTATTTTACTACCATCACACATTATTCTTAATACTGGAATGAGCTTAGCAGAGTGTTTTATATTGGAATAATAGACGTAAAAATCAAATATTTTTGCAATATCGTTTTTTAAAAATGTATAAAAATTAATCCTATAAATTGTACGTGTAAAAAGCAACCGTGACTCTGTGACAGACGAGGCATCGAACACAGTGTCTTTTACGCCATCCGGGCGTATTCCTATACCCCTAACAAGCATGTTGAATTTTGCAAGTGCTTTCTTTTAACGCGTAGGCTGCGTGACCTACAACAGGATTGTTAATGTGACGGTGGCCGAGTGGGCATACGCCCGGATAAAGTAAGACACGGGGTTCGATTTTTCGTCTGTCACAGAGTCACGGTTGCTTTTGGAATTTATAATTTATTTATTTGCTTATCACATGGTAAATTACAGTTGTTATTATAATTAAAAGTACATTTCTCACATGACACCCCGAAAGGGCGCCACAAATTATTATTGGTAGGGAAGTTATACAAATAAAAAAAATATATTATAAAAAATAAATAGTTACACAAATTAAATGAACATACTCTTACAAGTGGCTGAATTCTGGGCTGCTACGTTGTAATTTCTCCATTTTGAGTTTCGACATCGACACGCTAAGAAGAAGAAAAATAACATACTCTATATATCTATAAATGCACAACATAATATGTTATTCACTACTATTTGCTTTTTACAAGGGCAATTTATATTATTAAGTTTGTATAGTGGCAAAACACTATAAAAACAAAAATCAACTAAAATTAATCCTTATTTCCCTTGGGCACGCCATCACAAGTAAACGTTATTGAGTTGTTTTTTTTATTGTCCGGAGAAGGAATAGAAAAAGAAAATAAGGAATGGGTGAACCGATTTTCATGATTTTTACTTTGTTGGAGTCGTCACGTTGAATAGGATAATAAAATTAAAATTTTGAAGCCAAATTCGCTGGGACGGATCGTCAATGCCTAATCTGTTTTTAGTGAACCAGGACAGTCCCGTCTGAACCTTCAACATGGTGCCCCTCGTGTAATGTGATGGGACGGCGCGCCCATCCGATTAGCATAACGCATCCTTTGCTCCACAAAGAGCCGCCGCTGAAATTAACCCCCACTTTAGTACGCGGCGCTTTCGGCAAACTTCGGGGGACTTCATGAGCGCGTTAATGTTAAAAAGTTTGAATGTTCCATATTTAGGGCTCTTTATGAACTTAGGGTTACGAATATTTATAACCTTAAAAAATATACAGGTTATGTTTATAAATATATTAAACATTACATCTTTTAAGAATACAAATTACGTAGGCATAACATTTTTTCGGGACTTATTTAAAATAAATACCTTAAAGCCAATTAAAGTCGTCCTTGGTAAATAAGTGTGTAAAATATGATTATGCTCCTAGAATCAACGCAGTAAATCTTTATAAGTAATTATTTACCAGATTAACTGCTTCCTACGCAGCGCAAAACAACGCGAATTTACATTCAAGGCTGTGTTAGCAAATTAATCGCAGAGCAGTACATTTTAGCCGGGAGCCTCCGCATTCGCCAAATAGCGTTCTTGCCAAAGCCCCATTTATTTCAATATATTTAGGACACTCAAAATACTGCAAGCTGACTTATTGACCTTAAAGCGGAGCGAGCGCAAAGAGCGGAATAAGCGGCGCGAGCGAAACGACCGCTCTCGTTCGCTTGCTCACGGCGTCTTGTAATTGATGGTCTGAAACTGACGACTTCTTTTTACTTTTTATGCTGTCGTACAGTTATGACAAATTAACAAGATTGTAGAGCAAGCATGTAAGATTTTCTTCTTCTAGTAAAACATTTTGTTTTACAAAGCATTTTTTACAACATAACAAATTAAATATCATTGTGTTTCTTTAAGTTTTCAACGGCGCTCCGTCCTAGCGTCACATGAGTGCACTTAAGATTATTTATAACACTTGAAAACTTTCTCATTAATCACTCTATCTATTGTTAAGACTCACATGAAAATCAAAGGAGTCGTTTTTGAGCTTGGCAATAAAAGACAAGCTGCGAAAGTCTGTCTTACGTAGTCACAAAAAAGAACAAATAATAAGTAATGTAAGTCAGCACGTTGCGGTTGCTGGCATGAAACGGCAATTATTCAGGCTTCTCCAGACTGAGGTCTATATTTCTAAAGTGATGCACAGTTATTATACTCCTTAATTATTATCCCCCATTCTCTCGGCTGTTTACCCTGTTTTTTATTCCCGCTACGTTTGCGCGGCGCTTGTGTACTATTTTATAATGTTCCGCGAAAAATACGCGGCTAGGTCAGCTGGAAAACGGAGCAGAGCTCACTTTATGAGAAAGATTTAATAGAAGTATAATTTGCAGCTATTTTCATTTTAAAGAGTATATCAAGGAATTAGCTCGGCGCATCCACGCTATAATCAAATTGTAAAGTACTGAAATCAAATATTCGACGTATGACGTGCAATACTTACGTAATAAGAATTTTGACCGACTTAAAAAAAGCAGGTATATACTAGGGAAACATTTTACCGCCTTCAATACATCTCACGAAAATGACTAAAATAACGCATTTGATTTCAAATTCGGAAAAACAAATACATTGAAGTTAATATAAGTAGACTGTTGCAGTCCGTGGTTGAAATCATGCACCCAATTCCAATGGATTTGTTTGTTTTGGATGGACGCACTTTTTTGCACAGGTTTCATTGCACTTTTTCACCCTTTTACCACTTTGGAAGCTTCGATCTTACAAATGTTTGACTTTGAGATAAAATGTTTTTAGAAACCTCCATGTCATTTAAAAAGACCTATCTATAGGCTCCGACACGCACAGGTTTGAGCATTTTTTTTGTTTTAGTTTCATGTATGGGAGCATTGGGAGCCCTCTCAAATGTCATTTTTTTGTATGAGAATCGTAAAGCGGTTAACTGGGTACACCTTCCTACTAAGTGTCATCTGTGTAATGCTTATAGTTTCAGAATAAAGTGGCTGTGACATACGGACGGACAGACAGGCAACAGACTTGACGAAACTATAAGGGTTCCACATTTAGCCATTCGGCTACGTAACTCTAAACCCTGCTTTTCTAAAAGTGCGCTTTAAGCTTCAAGGCACGTGGTGGCGAAGCATGTCAAAGATTAAAGTGACTGCACCTACTCGTGAGTGGACGTGTTTCACGTACTACGTGGGTAACTTAAGATAATATCCCAACCTTTCACTCTCATCTCGTTCAAATAATATTTTATTCGCAAATAGGTACGAGTGCCTACAATAAAAGAAGATTGATGGGGGTCGTAGACGCTCATCAAGCTTATACCCATACTCGCAAAGTCCAAACACTTCGGAGCGGCTATCAATCTAGTTTTCTGTAATCATAAACTGTATAAGAAGTATAGTAACCTATAGATGTGCTAGAAAGAACAGCAACTCGTGAGCTCTACTACTTATTATTAAAATATATTGTGATTGAAATCGTTGCATACTTAGAAGTGAGAGAATAATCAGGAAAAGATGTGTGAAAAACGGGTATTAAAAGATTGTTTGAGCATGCTCATGCGAAAATTAGAAAAGGATGTGATAATGTTACTTGAATTTCTATTGAATCTTAAAATAGATCTAGCGAAATCTTCGAGAGTTATAGTACGTATATGTACCGCAGAATATATTTCTTTCTTTCTTGAATATACTAGAGAGATAAGTCATTTAAGATACCTAGATAGTCCCAGCTAATCTAGAAGAGGGCTTCACTCTCTGACTCCGAACAGGTTTGGAACCATTAACATATACCTATATTCTTTGTTTATATTAAAATATTACGTTTCTAAGCCCATTGTAGAGCGCAGTAAATTGCATTATCGAATCTTTCCAAATTCATGTAGAATATTTCCTAGCAGTGTCGCAGGGCCGCATGTCTTGATATTAAAGAGCTGTTATTTGCTTACGAGTTGAGTGTGTTTATCCGCGCCGCCTCGGGCGTCGCAGCCCGCAGACAGTACAGTCATCCAGATATCGACTTATTTTGTCTTTTCGCAATCTTCTAGCCATGGTCACGTAGAGGTCACTTTCATGTTTGGATTGATAGATATAAGTGAATAAGTCGATATCGATATCGTCGATATATACAGTCGAAATAAACGAATGTATTCTACTTGTGATGTACTATTTATTTATTTTTTAAAAAATGTTTATTCAATATAGTAATAAAATCACTCTTATTCAAGCTTCGATTTAGATTACAATGCTCACATCTTTGTGGAATTTATCCTATGAATTAAGTATTTTATCCTAAGAATTATTGTTATATGAGTAAATGAATTGAATAACACAATTTCTATACGCCATTGCCGTAGCTTGTAATAAAATACAAAATATTTTGTTGTTGATCAAATTTTTTTTATTATTATTTGTTCACACTAAAAACAATTTACATAATTCGATGAACATAGGTAGCTAATAAAAAACCACTTAGGTTTGAGCTAAAGCTAAGAAGTTTAGTTATTTGCCTCATTAGGTATAGCTGTACACATTAACTATTTTGCGACAAAACTTAATACTTATGTACTATCATTTTCTCAACCGACTGTACCCACAGTAAAAATAAGTTGTATAAACAAGCCGAGCTTTTTGTATTTATGGCGCGACACGGAAGCTCGTCGCGGAGGCTTCGGCGGCCGTATGGAGGCGTATCCTGATTTCACTTTCAGACAAGTTTCCCTTTTAAGGTTGCCTATAATCAGACCTAATGTAGAGCGTAAGAATGATTCTTGTTGTGTTTAGAATGAAGTATTTATAAAGATTATTGTGGTTGGTTTACCCAAATCAAGTACAATAAAGGTTAAGGTATAAAACCATATTGAGCTAAGTATGTTGGGAAATGAAAATTTAAGGGCATCAGAACATTTGCTCTCAATCATATACAATACGTACTCTGTTCAAAACTGACTTTGATCCTATATCCTTGAAGCTATTTGTAAAAGTTTTGTTTTTTTATCCATAAAAATCTCGCACCGAATATGTATCGAATAAGGGTTCTTGGATATTCGAAAGTACGAATCTAATAGTAACGAATGAAGTAATTTTATGTTGTTACAATGACCCAATTAGCACTACACTAATGTTTATAATAGTTTATCTGTGGGTATACGGTTTTCCATGGCATTGCGTTATGGCATTACAGAGATACCTAATTAGCTCTTTGACGGGCGTGAGCAATAAGTCACTCGTTTTTAATATTTTCTAATAAATATTTTCAAATCTTCTGGCCCATCACATCGGGCACCCTGGTGGACAGAAGAGTTGAGTCAGCTCAAACGCTCTGTTATTCAGGTTCACCATAGACTCAGTAGGGCGGTTAGACGTGGACACCCTCTCGAAGAACTTATCACCGAGTGTGACGAACTGAGACGTCGGTACTCTGATGCTTTTTGCGCTGCCTCTACGAAACATTTTCGTGAATTTTGCGGCAAACAGAAGAAAGAAGACGTCTGGTCAGTCACAAATAGGCTTATGAAAACCCGTCCATTAGTTCAGGCGCCTGCCACTCTTAAACTGGGAGATGACACCTTCACACAGAACTCCACTGAAACCGCGCGGGCACTCCTTTATCAGTTTTTCCCTGAAGACACTCCTGACTCGACTCCTAACCAACAAAGACTACGCCAAAACATGTCAAGACCCATCGAAACTCAGGAAGATCCACCATTCAAATATGAATAAATCCTCGAGGGACTTCAAGGAATGAATCATAAGAGGGCACCCGGGTTGGACCACCTGACGGCGGATATTTGCCTGTACATCGCTCTCTGGTTCCCGAGTGAAACACTGGGACTGATGAACTGTTGCCTCCGTCTCAGGCACTTCCCAAAATCGTGGAAAATTGCTACTGCAAAGATAATTCCCAAACCAGGCAAAAAAGAGTACGACTCCCTTTCCTGCTTCCGGCCCATTGGATTGATCAATTGTTTCGGTAAATTACTTGAAAGACTAATCACAAACAGGATCACACATCATTTAGACATTACACACAATAGTCCACAACACCAGTATGGTTTTAGATATCAAAAGTCTACCGTTATGGCAATCAATAACGCAATTGACATTATCACACAAGCCAAATCAAGAGGAGAACACGTAGTCGGTGTCTCCTTGGATATCAAATCCGCTTTCGACCGTGCCTGGTGGCCGGCCATATTCCAAAGGCTGAGGGACACTGACTGCCCCAGGAACCTCTATGAAATGCTCCTTAATTACGTGGAAGATCGGGAAATTCTTATCCAGTTCTCTGATTGCAAGGTCAGCAAGTTGATGTCTCGTGGGTGCGTCCAAGGCTCGGTCATAGGCCCAACTTTATGGAACCTAATAATCGACCAACTTCTCCTCAAAACTATGCCGAGCGGGGTACATCTTCAGGCGTATGCTGACGACGTGCTGGTTATTGCTCACTCCCACGATCTAAGCACTCTCGAGCAAATTATCAACTCCGCTCTAGCCCTCATCACATCCTGGGGCAAAGATGTTAAACTGGAGTTCGGACCAGAAAAAACCCAAGTGATTGCATTCACTCGCCGAGCATCCAACTGCCGCATCCAAATTCAGTCCCAAACGTTGATTTTCTCTAACACCATCAAATATTTAGGCATAATAATTGATCCCAAACTCCGTTTTGTTCATCATGTAGAACACATCATAGATAAAGTCAAAAGGCTGTATAATCGTCTCTCAATATTCATCCGCCCCACTTGGGGGATTAATGCAGAAAATGTCAAAATTATCTACGAACACGTGATTGAACCAATAATATGTTACGGCGCGGCAATTTGGTCTCCTGCGATTCAACATCAGTACATCCAGCAAAGGCTCCTCTCGGTACAACGACTATTTGCCATCAAAATGGTGCAGGGCTCCCGCACCCTCAGCACGGCATCTGCAATCTCACTTGCCCAATCGACGCCTCTCCCGGCCAAAGTTCTTGCTACAGCTGACGTAAAAAAATCGAAGCTTTCTGGCGTCTCTTCTCTCTTACCAAACGATGTCCCTCTAGAGTCTTTGTGCCCGCCCTCCGAACTTTTGCACCCATCAGAAAGACGAGGCATCGAGTTTATCGAGATTACTTCTGATTCAGATCTTACCCGAATTACTGCCGAAAACACCTGGCACATATACTCAGATGGAAGCAAGCACGATGACAGGGTTGGTGCTGCTTTCGTCGTTTTTGATCCTACAGGACGACAAACAGCAGTCGTGAAGCTTAAGCTTCATGACTGCTGTTCAGTATATCAGGCCGAACTTCTTGCCATTGTACGAGCTTGTGAATATGCAAATAACCACCAGTTGCAACGCGTCATTATATTGTCCGACAGTAAATCAGGGCTACAAGAACTCCGAAACGCAAACTCTCATAATCGCTTCGCCGTTATGGTACAAAAGCATATGCTAAGCGCCCGTACTTCTGGGCGGATCGTAGACTTTGCGTGGATCAAGGCCCACGTCGGAATTTATGGTAATGAAGTCGCAGACTCCGCAGCAAAGGCCGCGGCTAATATGCGTAAAGCCCCGGACTTCAAACAAATCCCAATCAGCTACGTAAAGCTCCATAAAAAGCAGCAATGCCAAGAAGCTGCAGAAGCTCTATATATGGACCAAAGTACCTGCGTCCACACAAGGAGTTTACTACCAACTTTTAAACAGCTGACGGATTATCTCAGTAAAGTCAGACCAGTCTTTGCCATCACCCAGCTCTTGACTAACCACGGGTACCATCTTGAGTACCTGAATCGCTTCCACATCGTAGCTACGGATAAATGTCCATGTGACGATTCTACCGTCCAAACCTGGGAGCATCTACTCACTTCATGTCCTCGTTTTACCTCTAAGCGCCATAATCACATCAATATCTGCAACGACCATAACATTAACCCTTTTAATCTCTCTGAAATTATATCCAAAGAATCTTCTATTAAATCATTCAACAACTTCTTAACCTACGTAGTCAATAATCTCAAACTGTTCAATAATACATAATTCAATAAAAGCCCCAAAATGAACACACTGTTGTGTTCGCGGAAGTAAACCGCTAGCTCCGCGAGCTCGACATTCCCGAAGTCGAACAAATTAAAAAAAAAAAAAAAAAAAAAAAAAAGTACTATTCCTAAACATTGACGAAAATTTATAATAAATAAGTGACATACAGCAAAAGAAATGTAATATAGGAAAGTAGTTTTGTATTAAATTTTCCAATCCTGAAGTAACTCGATCTGATTTTATAATAGAAATTCAGTCAGAAAGTAAAGAGAATAATTTCATCTAAAATATTTAAGAAAAAAAATCATTCTCAAGCTTAGTTAGTGCTTTCATTCACATAATGAATTGAAATTATTGGGAGTGAGAGCGAATATACGGTCATTAATATGTTGAATGCACTAGTTAGTTGCTGCGAGAATATAACCGTGTTTTAATCAGAGACGTATCGAGGGCGTTGATTCTACAGGCGTGCTATTTATTATGGTATTGCATCAGTTCAGTGGCACGTAAAAAAAATATTATGATACACATTTATATTGATTTAGACTATTCATCAATATTTCGACTGTTTTTAGTCTAACTCTAACTATGGGCTCATAAAAAGCTCAAAATCACACAACGAGGGATGGAGAGGGTTATTCTCGTTGTTTCGCTACGAGGTCGAACTAGAAACTAGGAGATAGTAGAAGAGGTTTGCGTAAATTATTTCCTCTGTGTAAAATAAACGGGCCCCGTGCCTGATGCGGCCCTGATCGCCCACAGGGACGGCCCTCAGTTTTAATCAGGTTACAAACTCGACGCTAACTAGGTAACTGGAATTGGAAAAATAATAAGCTGCCAGGGGCGGCCGCAGCCGAGACAGGGAAATAATAATAATACCCTAGTCTCCTTTCTGAGCTTTCAAATACAAATGTAAAATTAGTGGGGGCTAGGCCGAGATATAAAAGGTATAGTTTGAATAAGAAACATTTTTATGAAACAATGCTACCTCAGGAAAGACAATGCAAATGCACTATGGTTTGCTTTATTTTCTGTCATAAATGAAATGAAAAGAAAATAAATAAATACGTTTTCCTTCCATGATGAAAACAATAAATTTTGTTTAATGATCTTTGGTTTTTGTTGTTATTCCTATTGCACATTGATATTGTTTTGTTACGGAATGATACTTAGGGCCAGTTTTTTATCCGTAGTAATAGTAAAGTTACGTTACCAGCGGTTGAATATTTACGATTGTGTGTTTTAAAGAAAAAATACCTTAAACAATGGTCAATTAGAATATCCATTCTGACATTTGGTTAAGGTCGTTTTTCTTCAAAAAACACACAATTGTAAATATTTAACCGCTGGTAACGTAACTTTACCATTACTTTCGATAAAAAAAACTGGGTCTTAGGTATTGCAATGAAACTTCGATCAAATACTGTGCAGATATCTGAAAATATATTCTAATCAAACTAAATTGATTTGCATTAAACCAAAAGGCATTGCAGAGAGGGAGCTTTGAGACAATGTAACTTTAGTCGATTGATTATGGCGATTGAGCGGAGAAGTCAGTAATATAATCAAAATGTCGAGCAGATATTATGCTTGTTCACTTTGAAAATTTTAAAGGTATTCATAGGTTACTGCCATTTCCAAAATCTCCACAGTAGTGTGTAGTTGTGATCACACAGATGGCCAGTAAAATAAAAATGTGTAAGGCTAATGGCGCGTACCTACTTACTTAAAGAAAGCGATTGCTTCAGAGTATTAAATATTCTTAATAGTTCTTATTTGTCTCGTATTAGCACCGGTTCACGATAGCAATACTTGTCGAGTTCGAAAACTACTTACTTTCATATCACGCACGCATATTTACGCACTAATAAACGCTAAAGTGGTTTTCCAATCAGAGCTGATAAACCCTTTCTCTTCATTAACTTATTTTTAAAGAAAAAATATTCGTTTGACGTATTCGCTTGCTCATTACTAAGAATGCTGGTAGTAATAGTTCCGCAACTATATCCGCTTATTGATAGGTAATCAGATAATTTAATTACATCGTCATTACATCAGCCTCGCGGCTGCCACGGTACAACATCCAAAGTTGGTAGCTAATTATGGACAAGCGCGAGCTGCGGGGTGAATAGTAAAAACTAACGACTGGCGGTGAACACAGCCTAGAAAATCCCGTTAATTAAAACTGTGCTCAGCTATGTATTTCACTGGACATATTAAGAGTAAAAACCTCGAACTTCTGAAACCAGTCGATGAAAAAGAAACACAAGTACACAAAACACACATTTTCTCAATACAACAATGAATTATGCGCATAGCGTGAGTCTTAGGCTTTCCAGCAAATCTTTAAAACCACTGTAACTTTGTTGTCAGATGTTTCAGCTATAATAAGCGCTTAAACCAGTCCCAACCAGTAAAATTTGAGTAGTTACAAGATAAAGCTAGACTTTCTTGCTTTATAATAAATATTAATAATAAAATTTTATTTGCAATAACATACTTAAGTTACATAGTTGTTATATATTCTCTGGTTGGGGTCTTCATTAAAGCAAGTAATGCCTGTATTTGGCGACCCCTCTCTTCCTAATCTATGCATACACTTTTCGTTTGGTTTAACAAGTAAAACAAATATGAAAACTGTGATACAAGAATAGCATAAGTAAAGCAAAATGACAATGTGTGTGTGTGTGTGTGTGTGTGTGTGTGTGTGTGTTGAATTAAAACATTAGTCACAAAATGCGGTACAGCATAGATTACTTTGTCATAAGTTTTTGGCTGCAATCATTTAACAAGAAGTTGCTTACATTCAGTGTAAGTTTGGTCATAAATGTTAATTTCTTTATTTATTTTATTGTAAAGGAATGCGGAACGTGAGCTGAATTGCCTACTGGCAAAACTCTATTTTGATACCAGGGGACTTGGCCACAGTGTACCTTCGTCGTGTTTTTGAGATACGTTAGTCATACGGCAGGGATTTATGAACTTTAAGAGTAGTCATAATGACATATAATTTCCTAACAGTGAGTAGACCACTGTTATACTTCTGTCTATATCGTGCTAAATTAGGAATATGAGCACAGATTAATAAATAGTGAAAGTGAATCATCTGCGCTGCTCCCAAGGCTGTGGCATCGGCTGTAAAAGAACCATTTGGCGTTATTCCACAGCCTAATTAAAGGACGAAGTCATTACGGCTAATGCAATTCCCCTGTCGCTGGCTTTTACGGCGCGATTATTGCTTCTTAACGTCATAATTAGAGGAAAACAAAAACGGATCGCGCTTAAACTAGAGCTCTCTGCCAGCACGCTATCAAATTAAAGTTGTTAAACTTTCATAGTAGTAACGCATCCAACCACTTCTCATGCGACTGTGACCTCCAATAGACTTATAAAATGTCTTGTTAAATGTCAGTTATTATTTATTAGCAAAGGCAAGGGCTGAGCTGTAGGCTACTAGCAGGGTCACTGGTGGCGGATAATGAACGGCCACCAGATATGGTGAGCTGCCAATATGTTTAATAAGTAGTCCGCGGCCAAACAGCGGCAGGATCACCAGAATATAGTGGGGAGTCTAGTGGGTTGGACTTCTCTATTCTTAATTTCATTTCATGTCATGCTTTCACGCTATTCTGTCTCCAGCTTGTCTAAGAACAGCAGTCATCGGGAGCCCCGTTTCTTTGATAATATCAGACCGGTTGCTCTAATAAAAAAATAGAATATTCAGCAATGATCCTGTGCCATGGCGAGTTAACGCCGCCATCAAATAATCATTCCCCTTGTGTTGGGTAGCAGCAACATTAAGAGGTAAAACTGTGGCGTATAATGCAAGAGAGACACCAACAAACTATCTACCTAATCTGGAGTTTTTATGGAAAAAACTCCACTGACAAGAGCCTGGCTCTTAATTCGATGATAATTATGATGGTTAGTGAAGTGAGCCGTTACGGCTGCCATGAATTGCATGCAGATGCCATGGTCATTACGATAACCTACCTACACATTGTTGCATATCCTCAGAGACTACCGAGCTGTGGACATGCCTACCAAAATACCACTCAAATGGGATTGAAGCTCTCTGGAACATGATGTATTTATAAGCATTTAATTTCTGACAAAACTGGCGAGCTCTCACATTTAATCCATGATTAAAACTTGCACTAATAAATACGATACCAATTTTTACGGCCAATTGAAAGCTTATAGAAAACCAATAATGGAAATTATTTAAGTGAAACCCAATTCCGGCGCCACAAAACAGAGAACCGCTCGTGCCCGCCGTATAATGCATGAACTACGTATAGCATCAGAACGTGAGATAAAGTTTATTAATATTGGGAGCGCGTCGGGTCGAGTCGCATGCGGCAGCTATACGCTGTCGATCGCTTCAAATGAAATGCATAGGAGTGACTTAGGAATTTATGCTGCTACTATAATCTGTGTGAAATATGAGCTTGGGCTATTAAAGATCCGGGCTAGAGGCGCTGTTACTACAATTTCAGATTTGTTACTGGTAAACCCACTTATATTTAATGTTAGTGATAATTCATACCTAGTCAGTTCCAAAGCAAACAGAAAGTCTACTATTGTGTTACATACTCGTAATTAGGGCTAAAGTTTTAATATCTAACAAATCTGACAATTGACTTTCACGAACCTTATCTAAACTGGTAAATATTGTGTCATAAATATACTAGACGATTAAAGTGACAACCCTTAATATATTAGGTGACAAAAGTGGAGTTCAGAATTCACGTAAAGAAAAAAAAAGCCACCGATATTGCTATTATTTCCCCTAAACAAAGATGAATCACATCCAATACAGTTCAACTTCTCAGTTATTCGTACGAAAAGTTTAGTCATAGGTAGCTGAAAGCTCCCCTTTAATTGTATTTGATTTTATAAGAAAAATAAAAGCTGTTAACGCCAATAACTAATAATAATAATGTACACCAAACATTTTTAACGGATATATATTCTTTATTGCACTTAAAAGATGTACAGAAAATACAAGAAGTCACAATGTGAACAAAGGTGGGCTTATCCCTAAAAGAGATCTCTTCCAGCCAACCCATAGGTGTTGGAAATGAAATAGTTGCGGTTATCGGCAGTGCTAGATTAATAATACGGAAAAAAGTTATAATTTAATATGTTTTACAGTATTTTTGCCAGAAAAATATAATTAATGTCGCGTCTAATACGATAAAAGGTAAATCTACAAATCTTATGAAATATGATAGTTCAAATAGACAAGTATAACCACCGAAAGAAACATACGAGCTTGTGTGATGAGGCGCAATTAGTGTAGAGGTATAATGCAAGCTGCTGACGCAATGTATCAACGATGAAGTATACGGCGGTAAAGTATAATAATAATAATAATAAATATACTTTATTGCACACCATAAACAATAAACATACAGAAACATCTTAAATATGAAATAGGAGTACAATTCAGGCGGTCTTATTGCTTGAAGCAATTTCTTCCAGACAACCTTCAGGTATAAGTATATACTTATACAGGGTAACTTTGAAAACATTGGCAATATTTTAAACTAAGAACCTACTCATGATTCATAGTCCCTTCCACATATTAAAATGTAAATCAATTGTTATGAAATATCATTTCAAAAATCGTACAGTATCACTTCAATTTCCGTGTAGGCGGAATAATTTATTGATTCGTTTACATATTATTATAGGTAAAATTTTAAAATTTTAAACATAGTCTAAGACTGTAGTTTATTATTTTAATTTGAAGCAATGATCATTTCTTAAGTGCTTGATATGATTTTTTACAGTTTCATCTTAAGATACTTTATATCATTTGATTTTCATTTTAATAAAAGGAAAGGACTTAGTTTAAATTATTGCCAATGTTTACAAAGTCACCCTGTATGGTATGCGAACTGCGGCTTCAGGTGACGGCAGGTGCAAGTGCAAGAAATATCTTTGTTTGGGCTGCGTGTCTCCTAAACACATTTTGACGATTCAGTTATTTTATTATTGTGCAGAACTTGAACACGCAGATGGCCATATTTTTGTTAAGCGCGAAAGCGTCCAATAAGAAATACAGCAGTTGGACGGAATAAAACACTGATAATATGTAATAGACGTTGAAGAGCGAAATCGCCTAGAACAGAATCCAAGTGATTCGCGTAGATAGGTACATCATAATTTCATAATTCGTTAGGAGATTATTAGTAAAAGCTATAGCTATAGCAATATATATTTGTACGGGAGCTCCTTAGCGATGTATTTAACAAATACGCGCCCACACCCGGTGCAGCGAATAAGCAGCTCTGGCACTTCTATTAAACAGAGCGAAACTTTCAGATTTTCCGCGATGTATTATCAAAACCGAAACTTCGCCTCACCGAACCCTAAATGGATGAGATTACTTGCTTTGCTCTATCTTACAACAAACTACAGTAAATTAATCACAATAGTTTATCATATGTCGAGGACAAACTGTGATAAATCAGTCATAATTATCATTTAAAAGGAATACCTACTTCATTACGGTGTAAAATGCTAAGATTTTATTCATATTCATATTCATATTCATATTCATTTATTCACTTCATAATATAACAGCAGACAATACATTCAGGCAAAAAGGTGATTAATAAGTTACATTATGACCTCAACGAGGTATTCGTGAATTTTAAAGTTAATTACAATTTAATTTATTTTTTATTAATAGTACATGTCAATCGAATAACTATTTTGTCAAATTAAAAGTCATTAATTCGATCATGCTAAATAATAACCGAGTAGATCAACCGAGTGGAGGACACGCGAATTATACAGGAGGATTTACAGCGCTTGTCGAATTGGTGCATAGAAAATAACATGTTTCTTAACGTTAAAAAATGTTTCGTTATCACCTTCACACTAAAAAAAAATAAATTAATAAGCGAGTACATTCTAGAGCAACAAAGTCTGTCTCGTGTGTCAACTGTCAGGGATCTTGGCGTCATATTTGACGAACAACTTAGCTTCCGACAACACTACGATGCAGTAGTTAAAAAATCTAACCAGATGTTGGGTTTTGTTGCCAGACAAAGCAAAATCTTTAAACGCGCCAATAGCTTAATGCTATTATACAACAGCTTTGTCCGAAGTAATTTAGATTACGGCTCAATAATATGGAACCCTTACTATGCAGTTCACTCTGAACGCATTGAATCCATCCAGGCCAAGTTTTTACGATTATTGTGCTTCCGTACCGGCAATAACAGAAGGCTTCAATCTTACGAAGAGAGACTTGTTGAGTTTGATGTAACACCACTTCACCTTCGTCGCTCCGAAATGGACCTTGTTAACCTCCATAAAATAGTGCACTCGGAATTGGACGCACCCGAGATCTTGGAGAGAATTAATTTTAATACAAAACACAACCCTCGCAGACCAATGGCCAAGATGTTCGACTTACCCCTCTATCGCAATAAAATCTCGCAGAATCAACCTCTGGCCAGATTATGTAAACTGTACGAGGAGTACAGTCTTAACTTCACCGACCTTGACATCTTCAACGCCAATATGACCCGTTTTAGAGCAGTTTTGAGAGACATCCTCAGGAGTCTTCCTAGACCCTAATTAGTTTATTTTCTTTGTGTTCTTGTTTTTGATCTTTTGTGTTAACTGTGTTTGATACTTCATCAGTTCGACTTGCATATCACGTGAATAACATCTCTGTCTCTTTTAACACCAATCTTTAGCATGCCGTGAAAACACGTTTTAGGATTATTTTCTAGTTATAACTCTGTTGAATCATGAATTTCATAATTTTAAGCCACGATGTAATCTGTTGTGTTTTCCAATAAAGATAAAAAAAAAAAATAATAATAATAATAATGCGGTTATGTCAAAATGGATAATTGTCAAACTAGGTATAAACAAATTACAATCATATCAACAATAATTCATACTCAACAAAATAATACAATGTCAAGTCCAAATATGTTAAAATTTGTCATTAAAATATTCAGTCATGTTATAATATGCCTTATTAACTAACAATTTCTTCAATTCTTTATCAAATTTAATACCTTGGAGGGCTTTAATAGGGTTAGGCAAATGGTTATGTACCTTTATAGCCATGTAGTATGGACCGACCTTAAATAATGCCAATCTAGCCGCAGGCAGAATGAAATCATTTGCACGGCGCGAAGCATAACGACTCGACGTGTTATTGAATTGTTGAAAATAGTTACTGTGTTTTCTTATACCTTTGAATATACGGAACCTCTATGATAATGTATGAACAAAAGTCTTTAAGTTTAAACGTTGCAGGTATTGGACAATGGAAAGCAGTAACCTGTTAACTTGTACATCTACTACTTACTATCCTCTGTACTACTTACAGCAAACATGCAACAATTGTGTGATTAAATTTAGGAAAACACTCTCAATTCGTGTAACAATTAATGCTGTACTCAATGAATGCATTCAAAAGATATGTTAGTTTCACGTACATTCATAATAGGTCTCACTCCGATAGATACTCGTAGGTACTATCAACGGGAGCTAAAACAATAGCTTTTTCCAACTCGGACCACAATTGCTTACATGGCATATCGGGCAATCCGCGCGAACAACAGAATTCCATCAGGGGTCCACCGTAAATCGATCAGAAAAAGCTTAATTGACACGTTGCATTGTGTCCTGTAAACTAAGCTTAGTTTGAGACGAGTCGCGTCAACCAACGTACTATTCGCTGATTAACTTCAGAAGCAGATTGATCGTATCATCGTATAAATAAATAAATAAATATAAATAAATATGCGCCAGACAACACACCAATTGTCTTGGTTTCGAACTAAGGAATTTTCTTCCTTGTGCTACGAATACCAGACAACGATAATGACGGGGGCGTCTCCCATAAATACTTAAATACTTATACATATAAACATCCATGACTTAGGTACAAATGTTCGTGCTCATCACACAAACATTTGCCCCTTGCGGGATTCGAACCCGCGACCATATCCGGATCGTATAACAACATGACGTTATTGTTATAAATTAGCACTAAGTTTGGAAAAAATATTTTCTGTTACCTAATGTCACTAATCTGCAATATCCTTGATAACAAATCTACTATTTCAGGAACAAACATTATTAATTAGGTGACCGAAAATGCATTTTTAGGTGATTGTGATATAGAATCATACCCCTCAGTTACTACTATCACTTCAGTTGAGATTAGCCGAGCCGACAATGCGATCGGACGTGTCGACTATTATTTAATTTCATAAATTAACAATAACTTGCAAAATTCTTGGCCCAGTTTTTACACTTCGTGTGCTGAATCAGTGTCACGAAACCATACGCTGTGATGAAGAACAGTGTGTTTTAAATAAGTTATAATGGCAGACAGTCCCTTTAACCGGAGTGCTCTAACGCCTCGCAGCCCACCGCCCGCGCCGTGCCCGCCGCCCGCGCCTGTCCCAC
This sequence comes from Pyrausta aurata, assembly GCA_963584085.1. NCBI lineage: Eukaryota > Metazoa > Arthropoda > Insecta > Lepidoptera > Crambidae > Pyrausta > Pyrausta aurata. The sequence goes on from OY757270.1 coordinate 225,660, forward strand.
AGGAACAGGACTCACTCCAAGTAGTGAGCTCAGCAGAGATTTAGACCTGGATGAGTACTATCGAGAAATACCTGAATCAAGTCTGCACTATCGCCGCTGAGGGAAAGTTCAATTCAGACCAGAAAGGCAGACTAAATAACTTATGCAGAAAAGTAAGTCATGGCACATCTCAACTAGCCGTTCAATACCAGTCTGTTAAGGCTAGAGCCATGCAAGCTCAGATAAATATCAATGCCCACAAAGAAAACCTTGACCTATCGCAGCGACGTGAAAACCTCCAACGGAGCATCGCAAAATCGTCGAAACCAGCCTCAGGAATAGTGTCCTTCGCCAACATGGTCAAAAAAAGCACAAATTAACTGATTCAACCGAGCAACATCAAATCAGTTGCAATCTACCCTAATGATAAAATGAAGTCGAGTGAGGGCACAAAAACCCTCGTCCAAGAAATCATAAAACCAGATTTATTGAAATGAAGCTTATCCATCCCTAGGGTGGAAAGTTATTTAGTTTTAATTGGCATGGCATAGAGTCATGGTATGGAGTCAAAGCTTGGGTCAAAAGTAATTGAGCCACATCATACTATTGTTAAAATAAAAGCTTTCCAAACTTTTTTACATAACACTACATTAAAAAACGTGTGAATTATGATCGTTGATAATTATAAAAAATAATTATAATTATTCAAGTCTAATTTTAATCAATTAGGTATACAAAATCAAAAAATAAATTATTTGGTTGCCCGCCATAGTGCTTTTATTTGTTATTTTCATTCTCTATGCAATAGGCTAAGGTCTACGACCATGCTACCTTATTGTCTTTACTTTTTTATTGTCAGTGTCACTTTTTAATTTTCTTTATGGGCTTTCTGACATTTTTTTTATTTTGTCAATTATCATCTGTGTAATCTGTGTGGAGGGAGATTCGGTCATACTTTTATTATTTATCTGTGGATTCGATCGATATTTTCATCAAGGATTTTAATAATTGATTTCGTCTGCGTTTTTGTCCATTGTTTCCATACGTGCCGTTACTCATTCTAATCGTGTGTACTTTTAAATGTAGGTATTAGTACTGTAAGTAAACCATAATGCTGTGCAAAATCTTGAGTTTTCATCTCTCGCTGAACTTACCTAGTCCTACTTTAGATTTAACACATCTACAAACACATAAGTATTTAATTTATTTCCTCACAGTCAAATGAAAAATAGTATGTTTAACTCGGGTGAAAGCACCCATTTCACTCTCGATTTATTGGCGCTCCGAGTGAAACCGTTGAGCTCACCCTCACCGTGTAGGCTTGAACTACATTATATAATTCAGTAAAATTAATTTATTTATTTTGTATTTTTTGTAATTTCATTGGTTTCATTTTAATATGATATATTTAAATATTTATGCTCATTAATGCACTTTAATGCAGATGCTGAGATGATGGCGCCACTGTCTCTTTTTAATGTTATGCTTTTTAATTTAATGTTATTTTATTATTATAATTGTGTTAATCTAATTTATATATTCGCACCTTAATGCTTATTTATTTGTCTGTACCCACAAAAAAGGCACTCGCTGAAAATCGGCGTCGTGGTATGCGTTCTGCTACTGCCACGGCCAATGCTGAGCGAGTGCCTTTTCGACTTAAGCCTACTGATCTATTATCAATGAATCGTGGAATCTATACTTAATCCTAATTAATCTTTCAATGTTATTTTTTGTGTTAATTTAGGTCGAATAAATTTATTTTCTTTCTTTCTTTCTTCCTTCAAATGAGTCGCTTTCTCCCCTTGTATAACAATCTACTATTTGCTACCTGTTGCCTTGACTAAGTAACTATGTAGCAAATATTTATTGATGCGGCACGCATTGAATTTGCCCTAGAAATCGAAATTACGCTGACCCAATGGTAATAAAAATAGCCGATCTGTCAGTTAGTTAAGGTAGTTTTTCTTCAAAACAAACACATTTGTAAATATTCAGTCACTGGTAACATAACTTTACTATTGCTACCGATGAAGAAACAGGGCCTAAGTATTTTGATGCAATTCCTTAGTAAGGCAAAAACAAGTCAAATCCTACTACTATTACAAAGGCGAAAGTTTGTATGGATGTATGGATGTTTGTTACTCTTTCACGTAAAAACTACTGAATGGATTTGAATGAAACTTTACCACAATATAGCTTATACATCAGAATAACATATAGGCTACAATTTTTGAGGTTTCTAATGTGAGGTCGTAAAAAAACACATTTTTTGCGCTACTAGACGGGACGAACCTGAAGTCCACGCGAACGAAGTCGCGGGCAAAAGCTAGTTAATTAATAATTCAGTGCACTATTCCAACTCAAAGTAGTTAAATAAATATTTATTTTGTGTTACGAATAAAAACAATTATGACGGGGGCGTCTCACATAAATACATATAAAAATTCATGACTCAGGCAACAAAGTTGGTACAATTGGATGCTAGCAAAGGACTTTAAAAAAACTGATATACGTTAGGAAACATCAAAACAAATGAGGTATCTATTGAATTCCTTAATAAATTGTTTTTTTTTTTCTCAAGTAGACCCCTTCAACAACTCGAAGGGCGTCCGCCGCGGTAAATACATTTTTAACGGGCTTTTGTTTGCGGATTGCGGCCGCGCCTGTACACGCTATACAATTGTTTCATTTCACTTCACCGGTACACTTGATGGGAAAAGTCGTGATTTTTTATAACACAAGATTTTCATTTCTTCTTTGATAGGTCTGTGAATCAATAGAAATTCAGTAAAAATTAAAATCAATGTCTGAAAGTTTGTTCCTTAGGCGTCTGGAAACATTGATCAGATTGCGTAAATTAGTAGATTTTAATGAAATAGTAAATTCTTTGTTAGATGACATAGTAAAGTCTGATCTTAACATATATTCTATCCATTAAACTTTCTAACAAAAAAACTGTTTTTAATAATGTTGTTCCCCTGACTGTCCTTTTCAGTGTACGCGTCAACACAGCCGCTAAATCCTTTGTTATAGGCGTAAATAAAAAACAATTATGGGTCTGATAAAACGTTGTTGCCTTCGTAATATGGTTGTAATAGATATTTTAAAACTCCTTATCTGTTATTTGAATGAATAATTTAAAGTGACACTGTGTCACGGTTCTAATTTTACTCGCGTTATACGAATGTAATAAATTATTCAAACGCGCCATCATCAAAAGATGATAATCAATGATAAGTATATCAGCTTGGATTTCCTATGCATTATTATTTTTATAGCTACGGCGTGGCCAATGTTACTTATCATAATACCAAGAAGCTGACGGGAACGGCATTTGAGTCCGGAAGACGTCAATTAATAACTGAGAGCTTAATTTAATATTCTTTATAAACATGTATAATATGATTAGATAAAATTATATCAAGTCATCAATAACATCGGATCCAAGCATAGCTTCACCGGGGATCAAAACTGAAATCTGGAACCGGGAAAACAGGAACCTGCAACATCTTCACTTTTAACAACTTCGATCAGTAATTTTTGAACAGACATTAGACGCAGTGGAGGGCTTTGTTTAATAGTATTCAGTGATTCAACCAGAGGGCCCTGCAGCACCGATCTCTGCAAGTAACACGCCGTGTCCTGTCGATATACCTACTAATTATTTGCAAGCCTGCGGCCGCTTAGTGCGCTCATTACGAATTATTTACCAACAAATACATGTATAAAATGCTTGCTACTCGAGCTTGATATTGTATGCTCAAAGTTAGTAAACATATGCAGTTTACGGGTAAATAATTAAAAGCATAATTGGATTTTGCTGCAGTGGGGTCAATATCATTAGGTAAAGGCTGCCAGGCTGTAACTTTATTAGCATACTCGTATCTATACTAATATTATAAAGCTGAAGAGTTTGTTTGTTTGTTTGTTTGAACGCGCTAATCTCCGAAACTTCTGGTTAGAATTGAATAATTCTTTTTGTGTTGGATAGTCCAGTTATCGAGGAAGGCTATAGGTTATATAACATCACGCTACGACCAATAGGAGCAAAGATATAGTGGTAAATGTGTAAAAAATGGGAGAAAGAAGTCACTATTCCACGCGGACGAAGTCGCGGGCAAAAGCTAGTTTTAGATATCCGTCGTGGCAATGTCAGTCTCCAAAAACGATTGCCTTATGTCTATAGCTGCAACGGTTAACTGAGCTAAGCTAAGACATTCAGTCTGAATCTCATGACCGTTTATATTGACGATTGTTTATCTGAATGCTTCAGTCTCGTCAATATGTGCGTTTGTGTGTCAATGGTGTTTTTGCAAGGGGGGTCACAAATTTTTAGAGGTAAATGACACCATTAATATGAACAACTTTTACTATGAGGTCATGGTCGAAATCTTTAATAAAATTTCAGGTGCCCCATACAAAATCAGTCAGCTACATTGACGATAATGTATGGAGAGGCGGAGAAAAAATTTAGGTTTGAACGATGGCCCCATAGTAAAAGTTGTTTATATTGATGGTCCCATTCACCTCTAAAAAATTGGCACCTCCTTGGAAAAACATCCTGTATGTACGAAGTTAATTCATTAAGAGAGCATCGACCTTGAGTAACGACCTTTTCATGTCGTTACTCATGGCATGGTACACCAATTCACTAATTAAAATAGGTATACGAACGGAAGCATAGCTTTGGTTCAAGTTGGTGATTACATTTCCAGCAAGCTGCCGAGAGGGCATCAAAACAGTAACTTGCCCATACAGTGCCCATATACCCACGTCTCACGAACGCGACGGAACTATCCTGCGATTATCTCCGGGGAACTTAGTCAATTTTAACTAGTTTAGTTGCATCTTGCATCACAACTTGACTCGATTGCGTGCACTTGGCAGAGTGAATATTATTATCAGTAAATTCCTTATTTCTGCCCCCGGCCCGGCCCCAGATATGAGTTATAAATTTTATCGTATAGTAGGCTTGCTATGTCGAGTATTGCTTGAGTTCGTGGCCTTACATATGGCTACCTAAATATTAAAAAAATCTACTAGATAACATTTTATATCCAACTTCACTTTCAAAAGTTGTAGGTTAAAAAAAGAGTTTACTTGAAACAGTACCTATTTTTATAGCTACTGTAAGCCATATTCCATCTATAATAAAATAATTCAAGCCTAAAATTTAAAAGTAATCACATTTTCAAAGCCTACTCAACTCCCATTAAGCACTAAAACCCAAATTAAGTGATTCCTAAGTAAAAGTACCCAGCCCTTTGAACGTTAACAGGTATTTCTAGTTGTCAATTAAGGTTTTAGATGTCAACTGAGGCCAGAACTGACAAAAATAATAATGTATTCGCTTTGATATTTTAAATCAAAGTTGATCGGGATAAAGTTAAGATTAATTAGGATTTACAAGGCTTGCAAATGATGACAGCGCCAAAAAAGAATGAGACAAAACAGTGTAATAGCTAAAATAGGTTTAATTGAGTTATTATGAATAAGGGGTCAAGATGTTTGAGTTTTTGTACAAAATGACAGTTGATTTACAGTACTACAAACATCTATCATGATTAGAAAGAGGAACGGCACGAATACGGAAACATAGTACAAACAAAAAAAGAAGACAATATCAAATAATTAAAATCCTTGTGAAAAATATCGATTGAATTTTTTCCACTGATAATAATTGACAAAATTAAAAACCGGTTAAGTGCGTGTCGGACCCGCGCACTGAGGGTTCCGTGCCACCCTTAACTGAATTCAGAGTCCAATTACTTTCACTTAACGAAAACATCACAATATATTGCGACTGCAAAAATAACTTTGTTTTTCATAGTGTTTGTATGAAAGACAAAGTTATATTTGCGGTTGATAAAAATGTGCAATATCTCAAAAACTACTGGTTCGATCTCCTTCAAACCAATTTTCGTTGCAAGTTTTTGTTGAGATCTACATTATATATTTTTTTCAAAATTTTCACTTTCTTAGTTCAAAAGTTAGATGGGGGGGGACGCCCATTTTACCACTTTGGAAGCGTCTATATCTCAAACCTTACACTTTTAGAAAAAATGATCTTAGAAACCTCAACATCATTTTAAAAGACCTATCCATAGACACCCCACACGCATAGGTTTGAGTAAAAAAAAATTTTTAGGTTTTAGTTTCGTGTATGGGAGCCCCCCCTTAAATATTATTTTTTCTAACTTTTTGTATCTGAATCGGAAAGCGGTGAACAAAATACACCTACGTACCAAGTTTCAGCTATGTGATGCTTATAGTTTCAGAATAAAGTGGCTGTGACATACGGACGGACAGACAGACAGACAGACAGACAGACAGACAGACAGACAGACAGACAGACTTGACGAAACTATAAGGGTTCCGTTTTTCGCCATTCGGCTACGGAACCCTAAAAAAGAAGCCAAAGTCTTAAAAGAAAAAAAAACTGACAGTGTAAAATAAAAAAAACCGGCCAAGTGCGAGTCGGACTCGCGCACTGAGGGTTCCGTGCCAACTTTAACTGAGTTAGGGATTCTAACTTCCACTTAGCAAAAATACCACAATATTTTGTAATGAGTCGAGTCGCAGTCAAACAGGGCAAAATCAAAACTTAAAGTTCTTGCGTAAATCATCAATTACAGCTTAGCAAAAGGCAACCTAAACCTCATCCGAGAATCCGCAAATGAAAGATATCCAACAATCGAATATTAATAACGATATCAAATTGGCTGAATTCCCTTCATTAACTTAATTAATCGGACCTGGACTCACTAATTGTATTATTTGTATTACGCTGATTAAGCGATACAATTTACTAAGGCACAGGCGTCTTAGAACGGCCAGTTCATTCCTTAAAGAATAGTATTGTACAAATAGGTATGCTATGGAGTGCTACAGGTGTCGTTAAATGTTAACTCAAGTTATTCAGTGCGTCCCTGGATAAAGTGCAATCCTGATAGCAGGTGTAATCCTAAAACCCAAAAAATAAGCAATATCATTTCAATCAAATATTTTATTGTTCTAATATTCTATTGAATAAAGATATTTCCATTTTGTGATGGGGATGCTTACTTACTCCGATGGCTCAGCGACCCAGAGTGAGGGATGGGGATGCTACGTACAATTAAATACTATTTCTCTTGTAATTGCGTGTTGATTTCGGTGAAATAATAAAAACATGATAAGTAAAGTCAAATACATGACAATGAAGATCAAATAGTACAAAAAGTTAGATGACATATAAGATTAAATACGAGTACCTTAGAGGTGACGCCATTAGTGGTAAACTTATGGTTGATAAAAAGTTGCTATTAAGACTTAAACTTTGTTGTGGAAGGAAATGAATTTTCAGGGTGCATTTTTTCAATCATCTGCACTCATTACACACTCTGGCTACGATCTCTTAAAGTTTACTACTGACGGCGTCACCTCTAAGGTAGATTATCTTTAATGTCATGTTCCTTTTTGTGAGTTAATTACTATTTGATCTTCATTATAATGTATTTAGCTTATCATGTTTTAAAATATCATCGAAATCGGCCCAAAATCTCTAAAGAAATTGGCATATTTGCACGTAGCGTCCCTGTCAAAATGACCATTTCTTTGTTCAATAGAAGCTAAAATATATAACAAAAGTTTTTTTTCGGTCATCTTTTATGTGTCATTTTTGGTCTACTTTAACCTCCTATCGAGATTTGACTTAAGGGACACACTTGACTGTACAGGGTGTTTTTGCAAAGGGGTGCCAAATTTTTGGAGGTGAATGAGACCATCAATATGAATATCTTTTACTATGGGACCATGGTTCAACTTTAATTTTTTTTCTGCCTCTCCATACATTATCGTCAATGTGGCTGACTGATTTTGTATGGGGAACCTGAAATCTAATTTAAGATTTCGACCATGACTCCATAGTAAAAGTTGTTCGTATTGATGGTCTCATTCACCTCCAAAAATTTGGCACCCCCTTGCAAAAACACCCTGTATAGCTACATACAATCGAATGTTTCGATTCGAGTAAATTCGATACGAAGAAGTTCAGTAGCTTCATTATGCCTATGTAAGTAAACGACAACAATATGCCAACATAGATTTACTAACGGGTAACATAATTATGGCATTCTCACCAGTCAACAGCTTGGTAATGCAGATAGTTTAATCAGTGGCGGAACATTAATAATAAGTGAGAAATAATTTTTCGAAATTGGAAGAAAATTTAAAGACGATTTTTTTAAATTATGCTAACGGTTCATCTATGTTCTAACAACACAAATATATGTAAATTAATCAATGAACTCGACGCCAAATGCCATGCTCGAAAGACACGCCCCAAGGTCTCCTACAACTACACCTACAACACAAGTGGACAGTTGCAGTGCAGTCTATGCAGTCGCACGTTCAAGTCCAAGTTCGGGTTTGCAAGTCACCTCCGAGCTCATGCCAGAAACTGACAAGGTGTCGCCGTTGACGGACACGTCGTGGAGGACATCATCATCATCATCATCATGTAAATTAAGTATTTCCCTTTAAAACTTTCATTTTCAGTCTCTTAGGGATGATTTTTGTGTTTTATACCGAAATAATTTAGTACTTCCATGTCTGAGTCTTGGCCAGTAACGGACACACGTGTCGCGATGGCGTGTGGTGCATTCAATTTATACTGGCTGTTCAAGCCCGGCTTACGTCAAAATTGGCTTTCTCCAAGTATTAATAACTTAATTGGAAAAAATCAATTATTTTTACAAAGAAAGAGGATTAGTTCCCCCGGCGCGGCGGCGCTTGATTTGAATTTGAATTAAGTGTAACCGCTCCTTGAGTTTTGGCCCAAGTTACTTATGTTTTTTCTTATTCAACTTATATCGGTAGCAGACCTGAGAGGTAATTGTGTAAAGCAATCGTATTCATTTGACAGTTCAAAACGTACGATATGATCTGTCAAACCTTTTGTTCTTTGCCATTTGACAGATCATATCGTACGTTTTGAACTGTCAAATGACTACGATTGCTTTACACAATTCCATACCTGATTGCGAATTCTTAAATACTAGTTAAATATTACCCGACTGGAGAAGTATTTTTTTAATTTGTCTGATATTAATAAGCATTTTTGTCTTACTATATAAACAGGCTAACTATGTGGAATTTATAGATAGAAGAATGATGTGAATAATAAACAACTCTATTGGCCTACAAGATAGCAAATATTACCTAATTCCGCTCGGGCGCATAAATCAGCTTCGGAACAATAAGAATTATAGAGATCGGCGGATTTGTTGTTTATCGACTATAACGCAGTTATGCTCGCGTGATCTCAATCGAGCCCTAAATATGAAATTACGCCAGATTATAGCCAGGGTTTTGTATTATTTTGTATCGTAGCACTATATAACAAGAATCTTCATGGAATATAATTTTAAAGAAGAGAATATACTAAGCTTAGTATTTATAAGTAAGCTAGTAGAAAATAATAATTAAAAATAGCCAAAGCAGATGATTTGTGTGGGTGTTTGTAATTAGTACCATCTTTGCAGAGCTAATGGTCTACACTGCAGAGATATTTTTTTGTTTTAACAAGTGGTAAATATAAATTATTGACGCTGGTTAATTAAGCTCTCCCAACCACAATGTGGTTTACCAGATTTAATTTAAGCATAAGTGACCGTGACCAACTCCTAGTGTTATTTAAAAAAATATGTTATTACTTAATTACAATAGAAAGAAGCACATTTTCTTACTAAAACTCAGTGTCACACAATATCACTAGTTAATGGCAATAAGTAGGCGTCTCTTTACGCACCCACATTCATCATGTGTATATTTATTCATTGCACTTATGCATAACCCGCGGGCTTTCGTGGCATGAAATATCTATCTACTGTGAATTTCATAAATATTCAGTATTCTGTGCGACAGATTGCTTTTGCACTTTTCCCGTGTAATTGAGTAAAAACAGCAAAGTATTATAAATAATTCCTTACTCCTGCCGCCATCTTCTGAGAGAGCAGACATAATGGAACAATTAGGTTAAAACGTCGGATGTTTAGAGACGCACGAATTAATATAAATAATTAAACGATATTTCAGCCTAATGGCACAAATTAGCAGTGGGGCCATGAAGCAAGCAAGTTTACTGTCAAAGTTATCTAATTTTGTAAATGAAGCGCCTTTATTCATGTATTTGAAATTAATTATATCAATTTACTGAGAAATTAAAATACTATTAACAAGTGTAAGCAAAAATGTAAACGTCCATTTCGTAACCAAAAATCTGGTTATTATTTTAAATTAAAATCAGCTTTAAAAAAAAAACAGCTCAGTATTGTGACAGTTAGCTACTTCTGCGGCAACAAACCTTTGAAAATAGCTAAACTAACTCGAAAGTATAAGTACAGAGAAAACGCGTACTTCATAGTCATACTATTGGCCCCATTGAAGCGCCGCTCCAACTCTCAACCAATTTACTGCTTGAAAATTGTCACCCAAACAAATAAATGATGACACAGCGACATAGGTACGAGTACATTACTACACTGTAAGCATAGTTGCTTGCCGCTGATATACGAGTACCGGGAGGTAAGTGACTGTCGTCGCTACGTGACATGGCAATTTTCAGGATACCTAAAGGGTGCCAACGAGACCATTAAATTAAGCTTCCGTTATCCACCAAATGCTCTATCTACCTGTCTGAAACGACCCTCCACTTGGCAAGATTTAAGTTTAGCACAAAAACACTTTATATGGCATGCTTTAGGCATAGTCGACAGGCGAATATTACGTGATAGTCCTGAATTTTATACAGTCAAAAGCAGTCACGGCCGAAATCGGCTGTTAAGTATCCATTAAACTGCTTACGTCTCTATCTATCTATGGAAATAATCGTAATTACACTTGGCACTTCACCTTTATACCTAAAGCATTTCAAGCATCTAGAAAATGGCTACAGTTTAATTTTCTTTGAAAATTTAAAGATAAATAGCATAAAAAATCTCATACCCATTAAGACTGCTTTTCCGAACCGAAGTTACCTGTAAAGGAAAATGACATATTTCTAATATGTCATTTTCTGTTCATATAATTAATCATTCGAATCTGTAATTAGGTAATTATTCCTGGGATACCAATGGTAATCCATTAATATCAAGGAAAAATAAAAGTTTTAATCATGCAATTCAATCAGCGGTAACATGTTTGTACACATATGTTAAGATTTATCAATTGTTTTAATTAAGGTTGAAAAAAAATTTATTCTCACAGATAAAACATAACTAACGATAAAGTTTTAGGCGACCAATTTTTAAATTAAATTTACATAAATGACTGCCGAAAATTGGTGACGTTTTCAAAAGAGCCACATCGTATTTTAATAAATGAATATTTCTTATCTCACTATCGAAAATTGAGGCCTAAGACTTATTAACTAGGTCACTAACACGAAAACTTGTCGTCTTTTAAAAAAATATAAATAATATAATAATATGGATAAGAATATAAATATATTTTACATCTTATAATATAATATATCTACTAAGAATGTAATACACCTGTATATCACTAACCTAAAATGCGAAACAGTCAAGCACTGGTTAGATTGTAATAATATTTTGACTTTTGATAGCAGGTATATGTACGTACATTACTCATTGAACTTCATCACTACAAAGTGTTCATGACACGCAGTTGACTGGCGTGTAATACGCAACATGCGTTTAGAACATCTATTATAATCCCGACCAAACCACTAAACACAATAAACTACTAAACTAAAGCTCCACACTGCACCACTAATGTGCGTGGCGAGTAATCAATGCTCTAATCTATATTATAAAAGCGAGTAAGTACGGCGATAAACCAAACGCGAGGCCGAATATTCATTATGGGGCGCCGCAATTTTGTGACCGTTATGTTTTCATATCCCTAGTAAATCACGTTCTTATTGCAACACTTTTACAACTTTGTTTGTAGAGCCCTAAGCTAGAAAGCCGTGTTTTTGTATTTGGATCCTACATACGAGCTAATAGCAAAAAGTTTTAAGTAATTTTAAGATAAATGTTAATTGCACAGGAGATATAAGAATAGCGGTGCAAGGAACACACACACAACACTATCTAGCTATCTAAACGACACCAACGTGTGGTCCGTCCAGCCTGCACCGACTGAAGTACTTACCTTTGATGGTTTTGATTTTACGGCAGCTAGTGGTGACTGAGTTTGTTCCGGCGTTAGTTTCAGCACTTGCCTTATTGTCTGTGTTCTGTCTCGAAGCGCTGGTAGGGCCCAAAAGATAAAGAGACATGATTCGGCCCTTTCAGGGCACATTTATTTAAATTTTTTTCACTGACCTAAATTGAAATAAAGATTTTGAATTTTATCCTTTCATTCATATTGCCCGGAAGACTACAATCTAACATGTATTGAGCGAAGATTAGACACAGTACCAAGGCCTTATGTTTCTTCCAAGGAACGGGGAGGTAAACATCTTTGATTAAAGTAAAATAGCGGAAGATAGGTGACGCGCCATTCGAACGTGGACCGCTAAAATCAGGCCCCCGTCGCCTAATTGCATTCAAGAGACATCTCAAAGCGCAAATTTGTTTCGCTCGCACTACCGTCCTAAGAAATGGGTTTGTCTCTGTCGGTCATCTTGTATGTAGTTGTGAGTAGTGCCATTTTTTAGCTGACAATTAGTATGACATGCCGTATCTTCCGCTTTTTTACTTTAATCAAAGGTAAACATCGAATTCATTATTAATATTCGTTTAGTCTTGAGTAACTAGCAGTCCCCGCGCCTGCGCCCGCGCGTTTTAAGTTTGCTCCCGTTTTGTTTTTCTTGAAATCCTGTCACTGGCAAGTTGGTAATAATTTATTCAGTAAGTAGAAATAACCAGCTGCTTTTAAAACTACCTGGCGTCATGTAAGTCACTAAATAGCAAAGGGCCCCGCTAGAAGTTCGAAATCTTCAAACGCATATTTCTCAAAAACTATTTATATCTAGGGTGTAGTGAAAAGTTATTTGTAAGGTAGAAATAAGAGGCTCCTTGAATACTAATCCATTTAGTCTGTGAACTTTTAATTAACAAAAGGGCCCCGCACAGCACAGAATTATTTCTTTTTTTCATTAATTTGCAAACGTATAAATTTTGAAGTACATAAATCGAAAGGTAGAAATATATACCAACTGGAATATTTAGGACCTAAACCGTTAATACATGGGGTCCCGCTGCTTATTCGAATATTGCTCCCTCCCCTCGCATTGCCGCGTGATGTTTCAAAGCTAAAGCCTTTCCCGATAAATAAGCCATCCAACACCAAAATATTTTTTAATTCGGTCCTGAACTACCTTACATTAGCGCGTTCAATTAAACCATCAGATTTATATGTTAGATAGCTAATTTATCGGGGAAGGCTATAGAAATAATTTAATGCGTATCGGCTTATAAATATTTTCGCTACGATCTATGGGAACGGAGAAAAACTATTGCGCGCGTACGAAGTCGCTGGCGGGCCGCTAGTATAAGTATATATTTTCAGGACACATTACCTATCAAGTCTTATGAACAGAGCCCAGTGAATTTATTCAATTAATCTCCATAAACCAAGCACCACGCCACAAATTAGGCTACAATTATTGCAAACCATTAAAAGGCATTACAACCCGCATGATTCATTCATTTGTAGCCGAAACCCAGCTGCGCGCAAGCCTCACTAAAACATTTTTATTATCTTCATAGAAAGCGCCATTTGGCCCTCGCTTGAGTCCGCGGCAGTTTTTCTACACTCACAGCTTTTAATTAATAAAACAAGTAAAGCGTGAGCGGCTCGAGGGAAGCAGGAGTCAATCCACAAGCTAGGTAAAGCAAGCAGGCCATATTAAATCTTCTTATAATCATTTCTATATTGATTGGTAAATTGTTACTTTCTGAACATCTACCTCTAAACTAACCTATTTATTAAAAAAACAACAGAAGTGGCTAACTCTAAGTTATATTTATATTTTACACGTGTGACTAAGTAATACATAGTTTCTACTAAACATTAATTCAATTGACATACAGATTGATTATACAAATAGATAACTTTTTGTAACCTTGTTAATAGTACAAAATTTTGCAGAACAAAATGAATTAAACTCAGAGCTGAGCTAATCCTGACGTTCGCTAGTGTGTGTAGTGGGCCGTACGAGTAATGGTCAAAGCATGCTTCTGCCGTGCGGCGGCCGTTCCAACCCGCCTGCGCGCAGGCACCGCTCGCTCCATTTCACTAATTAGTCATTTCCCTTTGTTCCCGTTCCGATACGACCTAAGCCCCACTTAATTTTTCCGTGCTTCTCCACAGCTAGAACGTTCCCGGAATTCAAAACGTTCCATTGCCACTTGGAATTAAACGTTCCAATTCCAAAGCAGATTATTTTTTAAGCACCACTAAGGTTTTACGTCCGAGATGGCGAGACGCTGTTAAGGGGAGCTTCAATAAAAATAAAAATCACGAAGCGTTTAACTGTTCCCGATATTATGGTTATTACATAAACGAGGACAATGGAATACTTTGTTTTACAATGTGCATAAATCAAATAATGCGTTTGAACGAGATGCTAAACTTTTATCACATCGAATAACATGAACAAGTACTTAAACAAAATCATATGCATAAAATTGTTGCGCCTAGTTTTATACTTTTATATGTTTTTTTTTTCACACAAAGTATGACTACAACGTTGTTTCAATATAAAGTTTGTTAGAAGTTAACATTTGAGAGTACACGTAATAAAGAAAATGTATGTTGAATGTTGGTTGATATTGGTCAGTTGTCCATACGGCAACTACATCAAAAATGTACGCTGTACTCGATGACAGCACGGCAAATACGACGGCAAACGTTTACAGAGCCATCGGTGGTGGAATAAAATGTAAAAAAGAATCTGCGCGTGTTGCTATCGGAGAAATATGTCAGTGCATCCAATAGATTACGTTTAAAAGCAAATGTAAAATTCATTCGTTCAGTTTACGATAGAAACTACATTTATTAAGTCAAAGAAAATGTGTCTGAATTCCTTTATGGCGCTAAATCGTGTCTCTACCTTTTGACTTAATCATATGAGTAACAATATGTGAATTACAACTACAAAGAAAATTACAAACATGAATTGAATTGAATAAGCGAAGTATTGAAATGCTTATAGTGTTGATTATGCAGTAAAGTAATTACAAAAAGCCGAAATTATGAGACGACTCAAATAACTTCTACATCCATGGTTGCTCGGTGATGGTAAACAAGATAGACGACTGCTAACTGCTACTACGGACGCGTCAGTAACTTCGACCTACCCACCATATTATTTGAATATCTAGGTGTGTGCGCTTGCTATGCTGTTTTAATTGTAAGGTTTTCTCTGTAAGTGAATTTGTATTAATTCTTTGTGAGAAAATAAATATCTTAAACCTGAAGACGGAAATCCCCTGTCGACTTTTAGATTTGGCGTATTTCTGTATTTTTCTGTTTATTTCTTCTGACTCCAGCTTCAGCCGGCGAATTAGTTTACTAAAATAATGACCATGATTGTGTGTGTGAACTACCACCACTTCAGAGCTGTAAACTACCCGTTTACAGCTCTGAATTCGGTCAAATGAATCACTAGGTGCAGAAAAGTCTACTGTTTTAGGTAAACAGTGCAAACAACCCCGCGGTTGTAATTCCACAGAGAAATGCGTAAAATGACTTCAATGCGTTAGTGGCGACTAGCGCGTCAGATGCCGCGCTATCGGCGCGTGTTAGTGCTGAATGACGATAAATCGTTCGCAGGGCTACCTAACAGAAAGCTCTTGGGTATTTTATTATTTGTTTAATAATATGCAATAAGCAATAATAATTATATGAAATTATATTTCAATGTATAATTATATTAATTATTTTAATTGTTTGCTTTTGGCTCCAGCGAAAGCCTTTGGCAAGGACAAAATGGACCTAGGTCTTTTGAGTAATGACTGAGATAGAACGACGAATCGATATTTTAATTCCTTAGTTGAAATTTGGATTAAACAATACAATCATTAGTTAATACTTACTGGTTCTAGTAATTGAACCTTCTGTTTAATTTAAGAGCCGCGCTCTTGTCACTGTAGTAATCGCCATTCTTTTTCAGCAAAAATATTTTGTGTTGCTTGAAAAAACACGATAACGGTTCAAGGGCAACTCAGACGACTAGCAAAGCACGAGACATTTTATTAAAATTAAAGAATTATTCTTGATCAAACAATTCGATTTACGTTTATACAAAAATTCTAAGAATATTGTTTATGAAGCTTCTATTTGACGACGCGTTTGGTGTATTGGTTAGCGCTCCTGACTATTACGCCGGCCGTCGCGGGTTCGAATCCCGCAGGGGCCAAATGTTTGTGTGATGAGCACGACATTTGTACCTTTGTCATGGATGTTATATGTATTTAAGTATTTATGGGAGACGTCCCCGTCATAATCGTTGTCTGGTACTTCGTAACACAAGGAAGAAAATTCCTTACCACGAAACCGGACAGTTGGTGTGTTGTCTGGCGCATATTCATATTTATTATTTATATTTTTATTCGACCACATACATAATTTGAATTGAATGATGGACATTACTTGGTGCGAGCCTTGAATACATTCGCTCAATAGATCACTCGCGGCGAGTGCGCGTGACAATCGACGGATATACGGCGCGACGACGCGATGCTACGACGCAACGCGGCGCGAACGCCATTCATTGCTCATGGATAGCTAAACGCAAGCGGCCATTCATTATAAAAATAAATGTACATCACATATAATCCTCTGATCTCAAAGTACATCAGTAGCTGCACTTAAAATATGATAATCACAAAAACGGTTAAAGATGCAATTATGTTAGTATAATAGGTTATACGAAAACCTAAACAAAACAGCACTCAAATGCATTATGAACAATAATGTTGGTGTTCAAACACTCGTAGTTGTTAGTTTCTGAATCAGTTTGTTGCGGAAACTCAGTTTGAAGTGAAACTAAGACAATCTAGACAACTATAGGTAGGTTGAGACGTTGAGACTTGTATCGTGTCGGTTGTCTTAGTTTCGACTTTGACACGATTATCTACATGTACGCATAATTATGTATGCATGTTCAATGTGATTAAAAACTTCAACGTTATGGGATATTCAAAGTTCAACCGCGGCAATTTACGCCATAACCCTCTTCAGACCGTATCTTGAATGACATGGCTCATCAATTTAACCTCTCGATCCCAACTCTGATATTTCACGTCCTGCGGCCGCGAAAGGGTTAACGTCCGACCCAAATTAGCGTGACAAAAAACGGCCCGTTTATAACTCCCACAAATTCTCACGACCATGTTTGCCACATTTTTGTTGGCTATAAAAAATTGTGTTTAAACCGTTAGGGTTAGCCTAATTCGGCGAAACATAATAAAAATAATAATTTTAAACTGCCTTCAAAAAAATTACTTAATTGCTTAAAATAACTCATTATTCTTCCATTTAGGAGAAACAAATTCTTTTGTAGTCGGTGCATGATGTGTGTAGACTGTTGATGTACGTAAGCTTGACATCATTTATTCATGATTTTTAGTTATTACTTATATCACAAAAACTGCTAGACCGATTTTGATAAAACTTACACTGTACTCTAAGTTTAAATGTACCAGAATAATCTTATAAAAATCATCCCCTATGTCTTCTCGTTTTTAAAAAGTCCTAAGACAAACTTGCATGCATGCATGCATGCATGCATGCATGCCACGTCATGTATGCTGGTGGATTATAACACTTCTCCTCGAAATTAATAATTGTAAAGGAGGGCAATCTAAAATTGTTAATTTTCACACTACTTGACCCAACTTGACCACTTCATTCTATATGTCATCAATGTCATCACACAGTAGCACAGAATATATAACAGTACTGACAGTAGTGTTTTTTTTTTCTGCGGTTTTTAGCTTCCGCGGATTGCGTTTCGCCACTATAGTGTAGTTTTTTGTTAAATTTTCTTTTTTTATTGTATAACTGCCACTGTGCTGCGTCCCAGTATCGAGGCTCCCGCTGAAAATCAGCGTCGTGATAAACATCACAGATGGTTATCACGACTAGTGCTGAGCGGGAGCCTTTTTGATACACAATCATGGTTTTTAAATTATTATTTTTATTATGTCTGTATTGTTGTGTGTCAAATAAATGTTTCTTTCTTTCTTTCTTTCTTTCTTTCAAACATACATACACTTACGAAATTTTGCGCACGTGTTTTGATGCATGCCTTTATTTATAGATCAACATACTCAAATTAAATAAAACAAAATTTTATAAAATTCTAACTCTTTCCCATACATACAGTTTGAATTGAATACCTCCTTTTTATGAAGTCGGAAAAATAGGGTTATCTCTGGATGTAAATTAATGTGGTAACACAATTCGGACAGTTGTGGGAACGTGGGCTGTTTGCGACAAAAAGGTAACTCGTTAAGTCGACATTTTTAAAAATACAAGAGAAAATGTCACCAAGGGACACAGGGGCCAAAGTGCGTTATATTTATTTACATAATTGATGGCAATTTGTTTCATGCCAAAGTTTTTGTAAACATAATTCTTCGCCTTGAATGTGACTTAATATACTCTGACATTGTAACTTTCCTTCGGTGATAAATGACGGTCACAAGAGTATATTTAACACAAAAATTGCAACGTAACGAGTACATTTCAGCTTCAACATTGAACTACATAATACCTACAGAGCTCTTGCAATAGAAATAGAGCCGCCCCATAGAGCTTCACAAACTCTACGCGTCAACTGAAGCACCACTCCAGCCAGGGTCTTTCAACACATTCTCAATGCTCTTTAGATAGTTAGAGCCACAATAGGACAGCTCCGTTCAAGTGACTAGCATTATGTAGTACGGGAACACTGAAAATGTTAGACACTTCAAGAGAGTATTAAACACTTATCGTGGAACAAACCTATCTACACGGTGTACCCAGGCGGTCACCCATCCATGTACTGACCGGGCCTGACGTTGCTTAACCACGGTGATCGGACGAGAACCGGTGTTACTCGTATCTTTGCTTGATGTTATTCTGATACGCATAACAAAAATCTCAGTTTTTTTGTAAAATGCATGTGGAACGTAGATACGAAACATGCTATCGCTTAACACTACGTGATCGTCTGATGAGATAAACATTTGAAGCTAATTTAATTCACCATAAAAAATAACAAGACTGTGTGAAGAAACAAAACATACAACAAAGTGACCCGGAACAAAACCTAAACCAAGGTGTTTGCAACTCGCAAATAAAACACTACATGCTAATGAAGACGATTTATAAAATGGCCGTTCTTTTTTCGTGCGCTAGAAAATAGTTGGCAGCAGTAACCTTCTTTACAAAGCAAACAAACCAATTTTTATCCTAGAAACGGCCACGGACATACAAACGAAATCGACTCGACGACATCAACACCTAATGACCAGCAATGGATAGAGACATTAATAAAAATAAGTATAAGATCGGCTAAGTTGTACATATTCTATAATTAACCTTGTACTTTTGAATCGGTTTTATTACCGTCTTTTTACCGAATTTAAAAAAGGAAGGTCGACAAGTATGTATGTAATTATCTTTAGAATTTTACGATATTTGAGTATATTGATTTATCAAGGCTTTCAAACACGTATGCAAAATAGCAATAAAACAGGTCCAGTAGTCTTTGAGATATGGGAAGGTGTCGCAGCGTCCAGCCTACATGGTGAAGAGACGGACTGGCGACTTGGACTGACAGACTGACGGACAGAAAAATAAAGACTTTTGTTTGGATTTTGACTGACGAGTAAACAATGGTACAGTGCGACATGGATCTTCTGGCCAACGGTGACCGTCAGAACTAGCGCTGTCAAATTCAAAAATGCGGTTGCCAGATCGAGTGTAGCAAAATCTCCCCAATCTTACAAGAGATTTTCCGATTTTCCCTTTTGTTTTATGTTCGTACGTGTTCTGTGTACACTATTAATATGATTGTATTAAATTGTGTTAAATACCATTTGACGTTCATAAGTGTCATTTCATGACCTAAATTGAAATAAAGATTTTGAATTTGAATTTGAATTTGACCGTAGAGCTAAACACCTAATATAAAGTATTAATTTTAAAGGATTTTATTATTAATACAAATTTTTTGCGCCGAAAATCGGTGGAACATACGTGGTAACATCTTATGGTAGAAAATGCCTTCAACGACATTTCCATCCAAGAAATATTTTCCTTGACTTTGCCATGGATGGGTAAAAAAAGACCCTAATGAATAATAGACTTCCTGAATCAAGAGAGATTTTCCTGCTCTGGCTACCTTATTGAATGCTAGCGCCCTCTTGTCAATGTCATCTGTTGGCCAGAAGATCCTTGTCGCACTGTATTATTGATTGTTGATTATTGACGATGACAAGTCTGGCTTTATACGGACAGTATAGTAGGGTAGGTAATAAATAACAAAAAATATTGAAAGAGTGAAATAACGCATTTTGCAAATACGCAAAATTATTTAGGAGTCTGTACATGATGTCAAGTTTACGTTCACCAATAGAAGACAGGGTTAATAGGAGCTGTAGGCTACTACCGGGGTTACAGGTGGTGGGTAGTGAATGGCAACTACAATATTCAGTAACGATCCTGTGCCATGGCGAGTAAAAGACGCCATCAAATAAGCGTGTCCCTAGTGTTGGGTAGCAACAACATCAGTCCTGGCAGAAGGCTGAAGATAATATATCAGAAAAGGCATTAAACTAGGTCTTAAAAGGCGGCAACCCGGTTCTAAACTGCGGCGTGGAAGGTAAGAGGGAACTCACCACACTATCTTCACTAATTTAAAAAAAGTTTTTGTGGAAAAAAAAACCTTGATCTAAATTTCAACACAGAAGATTGTTCAGATCCGGTTCAGAAGAAGTAGAAGAAGGGAAGACCTAAGCTAGACCACTCACTGCAAGATTTCAAGACACGGTTAGCTCTTTCTGCTTGGATAGGAACGTCATCATCATCATCATTATCCAACCAAAGGACGTCCACTGCGGAACGACCGGTTGTGAGCGGTCTGCATCCATCTTCATCATCAATCATTGGTCTGAACGTCAATTAATATTTAATGAGTGATGGTAGTTGAATATTTTAAAACTATGTGAATGACAAATAACATCTTAGTCTATAATTCATGACCACGAACGCTGTAAAGTGTTTGAAACGTCGGGATGTAAAATCTAATAAATTATCGGGAAAATATCAGTTTTTTTTATAATTGAATATACTCTTTTTATTTAGTAAAATTGTTTTATTTATTTAAATCCGTTCCATAGTGACACATCATTCGTTATCTCTAACTAAGGATTAGCACGTTTATCGCATATAAATTCGTACAACAAGTCAGATACAAAAAAGTCACGTCATCGCCTACATGCATCCACGTCACCGTCCTACTTTTTACCTCGAAGAGCATAACAAGCGCCCGCGACTGCGCCTGTTATAAATATTCTACTCAGGGCTGCCTGATGCTGCCCAACCGGTTCTTCACAACCTAAGACAAGTCGCTTCGTTCGTGTTGATAACTATCAAGACCTAGTCGCGTGACACCTTTTTTTACGATCATCGTAAATTGCGATGGCTATTTAATTCTAAAGTATGGACAGGAACGTTATACCTATAGTATATTCGCTTACATAGCGTTAAAATCCTTATCAGTAGGTACTGAAATCTTAAGGTAGGATAGGTAGGTACTGAAGTATAACTCTAAAGATAATTAATACTCAAGTTACTCCAATACTAAGGAAATTTTATTTACCTTTCTCTATTTACGCAAACACTGATTTTGTTTTAGATTAAAAATCAGAAAGGAAATAAAATTAAACATTTCACATCGAAATGGAATCGGTCAAAGCCCTGGGAAATCTGCCTGATCAAAGGTGGAACGATGCCAAACAAAAAAATACCTCTTTTGCGTCGGCGTTATCAGGTGCAAGTTTTGTTTTTGTATTAAAACAATCTCGTCTACACAAATTGTATTTTGAAGGAAAAATTGTTTCATAAGGAACACATTTAGTAGAGGTGAATACGATGTTTTTTTTTTATTCTCGGCTAAGCAGATATTTGACCTCGATCGCACCCGGTGTTCAGGTGTAGATGAGGTCTAGGATGGTGCATATCTGCTTAGTAGCAGCCTGTTTACTCTTGTCTTAAAGAGATTTAAGTCATATTTCTTAGGGAAAACTTCAGTAGGCAGCGAGTTCCATTCCCTAGCTGCACGCTTTAAAAAAGTGTTGGCAACATAGGGATGTTACGCAAGCCTACGTCTGGTCCCCTTGTGATGGAATGGAGCTGGTGCAACAACATCATGCAGTTCACTTGCACAGTGGCCGAAGTTTAGCCTATAAAAGACCGACAGGGATGCAACTCTGCGGCGATGGTCGAGTTCCCGCAGCGAGGTTCCAACTAGAGGAGCATCATCAACCAGCCTCCTCGCTCGCTTTTCGATCGAGTCCAAGACATCCAGGTGACATTTTGCAGAACCATATCGCTTAGCCCTTGAGACGATTGGGCACTGCTAAAATACGAAGCTAATAATGTAACAAAAAATGTGGATGACAATTATCAGACTTAAACTTCGTATTCAAAAAACCGTCCAAGAGTGAGTCCAACTCGCGTAAAACGGGTTTCGTTTATAGTTAACAATTTATGTTAACATTTTTATTAACCCAAAATGTCCCGTTAGGTATGATAATTGATTTTCTTATAAGGTTTTGATTCCCTTGAAAAACCAAAGTATTCGATATCATGAGACAAAATGGCGCTGACTAACAATTTCATTGTTTTTTAGCTAAAAGAGATAATCAAAATCAATGTTTGACCACAGTTGCAGTTTTATATCTAAACGAGTTTTGGAGGTAAAAAAGGTGAAAATTAACATGAAAATTAGTTTACTGAAAGTTCATCGACTACCTCTGTCATTGGTATATCATTTATTAATATAAATTCATTGTATGTTCTACAACTGTGATTTTTCACGTATCCACCTACTACCTAGGCAAGAGAAAGGAACATCCCCAATTTAGTTTTAGGAGGGGTACCCAAAAAAACAAAATGTTATTTTACACTTTGGCGGGGAGATTAGCATACATACCCACACATGCCAAATTACAGTTTTTTAGTTACTCAAGGTCCCTGAGCAACACCTCGGACAAACGGACATAGCAAAAGTATAAGAGTTCCTTATTGGACTTCGGAACCTTAACAATGAGGCTCTGCTGTATCCACTTGTACAGTGTCATCACACCTCAGATTTATTACCGTCTTCACATTTATACCTTACAGAATACAAAAAAATACGGGATCTGGATACCGATATTGATCCCATACTCCTGATGTTTCCGGGAACCTTTTTTGCACACACGAGTATACTCGTGATTATTAAATATGTAAACACAGTTTATTTGTGACCTCTTTGTTTGTGCTATGAAAATACAATAAACAGTAGGACTTTTTTTAAATACAAGTGACATAGAACCTACAACTTCGCGTTACTTTGGTCAATAAATCGATCACCTGTAGATATAGGTGTGTATTTTATTTACTTTAGATTATTAATAATATGTAGATATAGCCCATGGAATCACTTGAGACGCCAAAAAAGTTCCTTAGTCTCAATTACTGAAAAACAATCAGCAGTGACGTAAAATCTCTTAATTAAAAGACGCAATTAAAACTCTCTAACGAGCGAACTCTGTTCTGTGTTCGTCACGCGTCGCTTCAGGCCGCTCTGTTCGGAACGTCGCGTTCTTTTTCAGGTACTTCCGGGAAATGTCCTTTGAGGCCTGTGAAATGCACACTGTGTACTAAGAAACATTGATGGGCTTTCAGCTGATGGAAAATAGTGTGATGAATGCTGATGTTATTGGTTTTTTTACTGGTCCGTAAATGATAAGTGTATAGAAATAATGTTCGTTTTTAATAGCTTTGAAAAAAAAAACGCAACAGAGGGGAAAAATAAAGTGCCACGAAACTGAATGAAATGTGTGCTTATTCAGGCATCCAAAAAAAGAAAATTTTCTTTTTACAATATTTGGTTGACTTATTCTTCAATTAAACAAGGACTTATATAAGAAATTTGAACAGAAATTATTATTATTAGTTGTATGACAAACTTAACTTAAATTTTACTCGTAAATTTTGAACTAACATACACGTGCCCAAGCCATCATCTCACTAAGGAATAAACTTAGTATACGCTCCAACATCAAAGGCCATTGATAACAGACTCGCCTGTGTTCGAATGCTCCACATTTCTTAATCAATAGTTCAACAAACAGCTTTTGAACTCATGATCAAATAATATGGATTGACCAAGTTTACCCATGCAATATTGATTTCGAACAAATTGTATTTTTTCAAACGCAAGTAAAAGTTTGACAATATTTGTATTGACAACAACCAAAGTCATATTTTTTTATATTAAAGGTAGAAACCTTTGCGACCGTCACCGTTGCGTATCATGCACGGAGCGTGTCATCGCCAGCAAAATACGCTCTCGCCTCATATAAAGTTTAGACAGAACGCTGTGCTGTAGATCCGGTCAGTGGGCTATAGGTCGACCGCAAAACTGAGACGTTTCTGACGTCACTTTTGTCGCCTTTATTTTAATTTCCCTCCCAATTAATGTACTCCTGATCATTGCTATAAATTAAACGATATTTCTTTTACCTTGAAGAAGAACATTTAATTCATAATAATAATATGGAGTACATTATTTGGGAGAAAAATACAACAAAAGTGACGTCAGAGACGTCTCAGTTTCGCGGTTTACCTATGGAAGAGCGTATCGTGTTGCACGACGTGAGCACGACGACGACGACGACGACGACGACGGCTAATTGTCAGACAAAAAGACAAGACATTGTTAAACTGTAACACTGAATAAAACAGTTTGATTTTGAGGGAGGTAAGAGCTAAGTGGTATTTACTTGGGCTCTAATGCACTAGGAAGATCTTTTTTGGCAATTAACTACGGATGAGAAACAACTTGCAACGGAGCTTAAGCCACCTACCTACTGACTGGCCTCCGTGCAAACTAAATGCAACATTAAATAAGCAAAGTTTATCAAGTCGAAGCAGAGAGAAAGCCCGACGTCTGCCAACTAGCTCCTAACGACGGCGATCGGCGTTGGTTCGTTTTTTATCGGCACGGACCCTACTGTATAAGGGGAATATTGAATGTGTCTGAAGTCGAATATAAATTAGTGGCTCAATTCAGCCTTCTTCTTCTTCGAGTCGACTGTTAACAATCATAATATTTTCGTCAACGTTTCACAGCACTGGGTGCTGTGAAACGTTGATTGCGTTGGCGTTTGCCTGCTGTAGGTCTTGAAGCTTGCATGAGCTAAACCATTTGGGCCATTTCTGTCAATAATATCATAAATACTGAACTAAGTATGTGAATATGCAAAAATCGGTTTCTCGAGAGAAGATTTTTTTAAACATAATGAAAACCTATACACGATGAAAAACTATACATAATGAAAATAAATATTAGCTAATCGTTAAGCTTTTAAAAATAATGACGATTTGATCGTTCTTATTTATTCTGTGTCAGATCCAAAAAAGTTATAGTTTACTTTTATTGCAAAATACATACCTAATTACGAGAATCAAA
Source organism: Pyrausta aurata (assembly GCA_963584085.1). Lineage (NCBI taxonomy): Eukaryota > Metazoa > Arthropoda > Insecta > Lepidoptera > Crambidae > Pyrausta > Pyrausta aurata. The sequence continues at coordinate 251,332 of OY757270.1, forward strand.
TATTATTCCGTTAAATATCAATAAGTAATACAAATACCAACAAAGTAATATAAAGTGCATCATTACTTATTTCTGAAAAAAGACAATAACATTTTCTATTTAATATTTCTGCGTTTTATTTGAGACTTTTAAACATTATACCTTGGTAAATGAAACCCAGGCCGCCTAATCGCAGCCGCAGGCGATAGCGGGTGCACAGATCAACAACTCTTCTATCTCTTTCGAATTTCGCCTTTAATCAGAAACTACTAGGGTTGATAGTTGAGTTGCCCTCTTGTGGTGAGTGTATGTGCAAACATCCATGTGTTTAATGATCGCGGCGCCGGCGACTCCGCCCGCGGCCGCGATTTCGACACGCTGCGGTTTCTGCAATCGACATGGACACTCCGCGACGGAAATGTGTACCTATACTGTAACTGTTCCACAATACTTAATCAATGTACTAAATGTATCTTTGTTTATCAACAGATATAGCGTATTTTTGAGACTGACTGTATTTGTACATGTTTAAATTCCCACAAAAATATTTAGATAAAAGTGAATAACTTAAATCTTTATTTACTTTTCAGTCAGTTTATGATGACAGTAGCCGGTGGCGGCTGACACGGGTCCGCGGAGGTAAATATATTTAATATCTAGCGGTCCCAGCGAACTTCGTTTTGCCCCCAGCTCCGTCCCGCCCCGGCCCCGTTTTATGGATAATTAATATCTTCCTTGACTCTACGTTTTATTTAGAAAACGTTTGTATGGGAAAAAGAAAAGGCTGTTTTTAGGGTGTTTCCGGAAATAATTCGATTTTTTCTCGCCGTAAAAACCATCCTTGAACTTCAACAAACATTTTAAAAAAGAATTGGCCACATTGGTCCGGGCGTTGTTGAGTTTTGAGCTTACCAACACATTTCGCGATATATTATGTTTATTGTTTAAACTCTCTACTATAGATATTTATTTTGTGATGTCATATTTAATCGGCTTATTAGATCATATGTAAGTTAGATTGTTTGGAATACTTACTTAAGTTAGTTGAACTAAGCGAAATAGGGCTTATCTCGCTGGTGTGAGTAAACGACGTTAAAAAGTCGGTGTATCTTTAAATATAAGAGTAACTCAATAAGATAACAACAGAAAATATGTTTAAAAATGCTTTAAGCTGATATTTTTGTTACTATCATTAAACAAAAAATCGCAGAATTTCCTAAAAAAGCATTCGCTCGGCTAAGCTTTGTCACTAGATTTGACATACTAGGTTCTTGTCTTTTTTACTTTCTATCCGTGTCGCCCGTATCATGTGTATAATTGAGTTATTTATACTATGTATTACTTCATCAAAGGCAAGCAACTAACGGCCGGTTTCTGAAACGCCAATCAAATAATGAATTAGTTAACAGTCAGTCACAATTGACAATCTGTTAAACTACTGTGGGTTGCTGAAAAGCAATTCATACTAAAATTAACTAATCGATTGCTAACAGGTAATATTTTTTTTAATCTGACAACATTTGCTTAAATCAGTCACCTTCATTCACTCATCCATGTTTTGTTTCAGTTTAACGTATAGCTTTGTCCCTATTTTTTGACAACGACGTGTAATCTATTATGACAGATTCTTTCTTGTGACATTATGACAGACCAAAGAATTTTGAAATACAAAAAAATTTGTGCATTTGTGGCTCAAATTTTCGTGTAAACAATATTTCGCTTAAAATTACATTGTGGTGTCTTAAACAGATCCTGCCCACCTACATATTATGTCTCAGATGTATAATTCCGCATCACACAAACTGCCTGAACATTAAACGAAAAGAAACATATTCGGTCACGGAACAGTTCTGCAGATGGCCCGCCGGGAGACTGAATTTTAATATGAGTGCAGTCTACAGCTCCGATCTCGTTGGAGAACCCGCTTATGGCTTGTTTATTCTAAATCAAACGTTGGCATGTTAACAAATTGAGGCCTTAATAGCCAGGTGTACAAGAGAAGTCAAGATTACTCTTTTAAAGGCATTCTGCCAGACATTTTACAACTGCAGCCTGTGGTGTAGTACTTACACGCGGAGGACCTATGTGCTCTCCGTGTCCAGTACAATAATGCCTTCAGAAGCTCATGTGGATGACTTCTACGCTATCATTCGGAAGCGGACGTTGTCGATGCTTGTACCAGAGATATGCCGTCGTGATCCATCTTTAAGCACTGGATACAAATCCATGTGTAAGAATCGAGGAACCGGTTTTTTGACTGAGCACTTCATAGTTTTATTTTGTATGTGTTAGTTTATAGGTTTTATCTTTGATTTGGTCTAAAATAAACGTTTTATTATTATTACTTTTTTCTCTTTCTTCTTTTTATTCTCAAGGACCAAAGTGTCTTTGGTTCTCATATTATGAACTTGGCAATTTCAGTAGATACATTTTTAATTTTGCGGTACGCTGTCGACTTGTGTAGGTACTCCAACATGATCTGCCACAGATATCTGAAAGTCTCCAGGCGGCGCTGATGATGCCATCATCACCAACATAACCATGCGGTTATGATGGGTCATGGGTTCCAGATGTGTCAGTAATCCCATTAGTTCAATGAACACAGTTTCCGAAATTCTGTAGCGGGTCCTAAATTCCTGATCAATATAATGATCTATTAGATGCATTCGCTCTTGAAACCAATGAGTTGGCATCAGATCTTCCTCGTTATTAGTTAGGGATAAATCATCAGCAGGTAAATCAGAAAACATTTTATTATTCCAATTAACAAAAAAAATAAGCATGCATAAAGTCTTTTGACAATCTGTTAAGTGATCGATTTTCGCTAATTAGCTATTTTAGTATTGACAATCCGTTAACATGCGAAAAACCTTTTCGGAAACCCAAATATTCCTTAATTGGCCGTTAATGAGAGATTTGACATTTGCACTGACAATCTGTCAATTGGCTGGTTCGGAAACCTGAACTGCGTTTAAGTAGAGATTAACAACTTGTTACGTAATTTTTACGATAACAAGCGTTTCAGAAACCGGGGGTAACTATCTTAATTAGTTTCAATGTCAGGGCTCACCCTTTCTGATTTACAAATTCAACCTTCCATGTAATACTTTACAATTTCAAACATTAGGATTATAAACAAAGTTACTGTTAATCTTGAACACAACAAATATTCATTTATAGTACGTAGACCCTACGAACTAGATGAACATCTACGATGCGCGTAGCAGCGCGGCCGTCCGTAGCGAAGACGTCGTAAGCCAGGCGGCGAGGCGATTTCCCTTTGTGCTACAAAGCCAGCAGGTCACGTAGCGCCTTTAAAGGTAAAGGCTGCATTGACTCGAGATTATCGTTACCGTACGACGCGATGCGTCTTTCCTTTTGGCGTCCTTTGTGAGTATGTGCACTCATTGCATTCTAACTAAAAGTAGGTAGATTTTTTCACAAATCGGTTGCAAGTAGTTATCATAGAAAATCGTATTTGGATCAATTGCGTCCAACCGAGAGCATTTGTCACCTTCCAGAAGATCTGTAAATGCTTTACGAGAAAAATCTTTATTTGGTTGTCTATTACAAGTTATTTGAATAGAGCAACCAAATGTCATTAAGAAGGTTTATGTTTAATGATTTTATTCTTCTACCAACCAAACCACCACATTTTGTAACTCCTATCCCCAATATCTCATCAGTTCGTCAAAACGTGTGCATTTTCCATGCAATTAGCTGCAACTGCAGCTGCCGACTCGCTGCCTAATTGCGGACGGGACTGGGCCCACCGTTGATGACTACGCTATCTCAGCTGATTTCACCGCGGCACGTTGGAGCTACTTACTAATATTTTGGCAGAGGTATAACATTACATACAAGGACCATTATATACAAGGCGATATTGTGTGCGCCATAAGAAAGCCGCGTATATTATGATCACAGGCACATTTGTTTCATTCGAAGTTTTTCAACACACTTGCGAGGAATAAACAAGACTCTTCATTAGGAATTTTTAATTATTAAAACAGTTAGTAAAAGTACAATATTATTTATTTTCTTCACTTGAAGTAGACATTAATAATTTATTCAAACTTCGTCACAGCCGACAATTATCTACGAAAAATGGCGCGTTGTTTTTTTTTTTCTTGCTGCGATACCGATGCGCGCACAAGAAATAGATCGACCAACAGCCAAGATTAAAAATAAAAGTTATAACCCGACTAACTTATATCGCTTCTTCTTCTAATTACTTATACGAGTTGGTACGAGTACTAGGGTACAAATGTAAATTGGTCGGGTTAATAAACTTAAGGCACACGTTCAATAATATACTGAATAAGCACGTCTGCTTAGTATCTAGGATTACGAGCCAAAAATCAGTGAATAAAAACGTCGTTTTGAGCAAGTGTGTTGAAAAGAAATATAAAATAAAAAAAGGAGTGTTTTTCTTTCAAAGAGTGAAGCTCCATCTTCACCCTTCGGTATGCAAAGATTGAATACATTCAAGTCATAGTGCATAAAAATCGAGTAGAGTGACCACTAAGGAACATATTAAAAATCGATTCTTAAGGAGACTTGCAAGTAAAATCTTGTTTTTCACTTTTACTCAGCTACTTTAAACGTTGTTATCAACGTTTAAAGTAGCTGAGTACCATAAAAGTAAGTAACTTGGATGTAATTGTAATTAAGGAAAATACTACGGTATACTTAAACGTAGATGAAAAAGGAAAAATCCTAAGATATATTTAAACGTGTGTTCGTTGGAAAAACGTTTATTTAACGTTGACTTGCTCTGAAAATAATTTATTTGTATAACAAATATTCATGAAAAATTTCGTTGGAGCGTGCCTGAATCGTTATTATAAAAAGTATCATTTCGCCAGGGATGATACAATTTGATAAAATCCATAATTCTCGAAATATGGACAGATCTACTCGTAAGTACGAGTATAGGGTACCTGAGTTAACACACGAGTACAAATAGAGAATATAATCACGCATACCTCTAAGCAGATAAATTAATCCAGTAGCTTGTTTTTGGAGTTTCGTTGTATCACCTTGAAGCCAAATCTGCCTCCAACGGAATGGCCCAGATAATATTTGTATGATGGAGTCTACGCAGGCGTAGTCGCAGGCAATGCATACCTATACGAGTATAAAACAAAAACCTTCGAGATGTGATTACGAGCGATCGGATCGGATGTCATCAATTCGCGCTGCTGTAAAAATAAAGCAATAAACCGCTGGGCCCGAAAACAATTTGTGAAGCAAATATCCGGGTCGCCGGGCCATGGATAGAGTCGTTCCGAGCCAATAACTTAGACCGCAGTAAAGCAGAGATCCCGCATAACGCCGTAAAACAAATTACATGTTTATGTGTCCGTCGTGCCTGAGATACAGAGAGCCTTGCTGCGTCTAGCCGCTTACGCGATTGTGGGGAGTTACCCAACATTTTACTGCTTTGATTGTTGATACGGGATTTAACAGTGTATCATTTCAAATTAAATATTGAACTTTCTCACAATGATCACAATCAACGTGAAGTACACGTAGTACTTCACAAAGTAGCCTGAAAATACCATACAAAGAAATTATAGACCCCCATGCCGGATAAGAGTTTTACCTCAATTTCATCCTATCGCAATGCCTAGGTAGTTTATTATCGAGTCATTTAATATTTTGGGAAAAGAAAACGTGTAGTTTTGATAACCTGAAATAAGAGAGAAGGAAAAATCATGATAGTGATGTGATCCACAACATCTGATGATGTGACGAGTGACGTTAGAGAAGGTATAAAACAATCCACACAGTGTATCCTCGAAATAGTGATTTCCTGACGGGATGCCGCATGGCGCGGGGTCGGTGACGTGACGTGGGTTGCGTGACAACCTGATAGTCACGCTCTAGGACTAGTTATTTAAAAAATGCGTTCAATTTGGGGACGGGGCACCAAAACGTGGTGATTAAATCTGTTAATTATATCAAGGATTCGATTTGCATGTATGTATAAAGTAACACAGCAAATAACCAAATCACATAGCTAGAATGTCTATGTTGTCACATAAATACTCATAACTTAACGTAGTATGGTGAGAAGGCAGTCAATCACTCGTACGGGTGCGTCTCATTTTGTATACAATCATTTGATATAATTCAACTTTAATAACGATCACTTTACATAAGAATCATTTACACTTTACACTCGTACACGTTAGCCCACAGATGTAATGGTCAAATAAGAAATGGGGACCTAAATATCTTTAACATCTCACGAAGCATCTGCCATTCATTCAGCACTTTACCAGTATAAGTTTGTATCAGAAGATAAACTGTGATTTGCGATTTATCACCTGTCGCTTTCACTTGGGACAAATCGCGTGATTTATTTGCAAGCTCGCGTATGTTGCCTGCGTGACAAGGGTTGCGTATAGCGTAAATAACTAACGTGACACATGAGCCTAAATTACAGCGGATACTAAACTAGGGTACCTAAATAGACACAAAATCACTTACATCCCGTTCTGTCACCATATTTATTAACCAGGCTCTACCTCAATTTTGTAACAGCAGTCAGTCTCAGCAGAGATTTAATATAACTGGACTCTCGGAAAATAAGTGAATATTAAAAGTTTGGCTAAAAGTTAAAACCCTGATTTGTATGACTAAAGAAAAATTACCACCAATGAAACAATAAAGTACATAATGAAATGTTAAGTTTCATGAGATATGTCATTAGCAAACAAAATTGTCACCATCGGAACAATGAAATGTGAGAATCTAAAGATACGGATTACAATGTCATTTCTACATCTCATACCTACTTGCAAAGTGATAATGTCGTGACAACCTGTTATCCATGCATAATCTCTGAACAGGAATTTTAAATTATTTAGTTTCGTTAGAAACAGCGGGAACCTGCGTGATCCCGTTGGCGTCAGATGTACGCTAACCGAGATACGAGCTAGTGCTAGCGCGTGACGAGGGTCATGAGTCGAGAGATAGCTAACATGACACGAGATTATAAACTATTTACCCTTTCTTGGTACCTTGCCAGTTTTATCTACTTCGTTTACCGTGGTAGCTGAGGTAAATAAATCGTATTTAATGCGTCAACATGTAACAACATGTATAACAAGAGCATCGGTACATCATTTAAACTTTAATTAAGAGGTAAATTAACCACGATATTGTACGCTAGTAGTACATAATTCAAAACTGAAATAAGCAAACAGAGCATTTTAATACGCGCTGTTTTTACCGCACAGCGCAGCTTTACCACTCCATAGCAACATTTCATGATGCAGGGTTAGTATGTTTATTTAAGCCTCTAAATAAGCTATTTTCACTGTTTTTATCATTAATTTTTTACGATACTTGTTATCTTCAGGACTCGTCGTCTTTTCCATGGAACTATAAAGGATTTTCAGGCGATTTTAGGTACTTAATAGAATCAGGTGTTACTTTGCGGAAATCCATTATTAAGAAGAATTTTATAAAATTATTTTGATTTAAATTTCCGCTAGCGACGCCGGCGCTGGCAATTAACAACACAAACAGTCACCGCGTTGAGTTTTGTTCAGGCAAATGCAAGATGCACACCCCGACCGGACGAGAGTCGTCCGTGCTCTGCCGAGGCGACAACATCTCCTGAGGATGCCACGTGTGGTGGCGAAACGCGTCGAGGTTTTTTGCACGTTGGTGTTGGGTAATTATAATTGCATTAGCTGTGCTGCATGCGTATTGAGGGCGGGCGTGTTTTACATCCTGCATTTGCCTGAACTAATACTCAACGCGGTGATGGTTTGTGTTGTTAATTGTCTGCTCCAGCGTCGCTAGCGGAAATTTAAATCAAAATAATTTTATAAAATTCTACTAAATTTTAAGAACATTTCCGACCGGTTAATTTTACAGTCTAGCAAAACTGCTTCACCCAAATGTTGTGACAGTGGAGCGTTGCTCTACATAACTTTAGTTAAGTGACGTACACATTTATTATCCACAAATATTTTAATTTAATTACGTAAGTGGTTCACGCACAAAGTTTAAAGCATGCAATTCACGGGTAGTCTCAAATTGCCGCGTCGCGTGACGAGGGTGTGTGACGCGCGGGATCTCAACTATTTACATTTGAATAGTTACCTACCCACTAAACGCACCGCACATCACCTTTGTGGCTTTGTTTTGAGGACGTGAGAGAGATACAAAGATGGTAACGTGTAACTCACTTAAAAGGTATAGTTTTCAAAAGGTATAGTTACTGCATTTTGCATCTGTTTGGAATGAAATATGTAATTATCAGGTTCATAACAATTCTCAATCTGAACATGGAAAAAAAATTGTAAAATATTACATAATATGTAGGTACTGTTAACAGTTTAAATAAGAATGGGATGTATTAAAATACGGTATATTTGAAATGCATCAATATTTGAAGTCGGCATAAAAAGACATTCATCATGACGTTACTACTCTTTTTTTATTTATTTGTAATCTCGTCATGTAGCCCACTCTAAGTTTGCCACGACTTAGTTCTTTCATTGCCAAGAGGTACCTACATCCAAAGAAATGTGTGGCTATTAAGCCATAGATAAGCAAAAAAATATTTGTTCTGTTCTAACCCTTTGTTTATTTTTATGTATATTTTCATATCATGAAAACATTTTCTGCCAACCAGAGCGATAAAGAATAACATTCACACCCTGGCCGTGGGTTGTTTTGTGTGTTTTCTATTATCTTTGTTGTTTTTGGACGAGAGCTTTGGAAGATAATATGATATCTCCATTTCAGCCGCGGTAGTGGCAATATTGCCATTGTGGATGAGATATCAGGGTTCTAAAGCAATAGCTCGAGAGCATTGAATATAATTTACTGGACTCCGCAATTTCTTATGAATTGTTGCCACTCGTGTAGTTATTAATAATGTATCGTCGACGATTCGTTAAAAAATATTAATACCTTAAATACCCTTAGATAACAATATTTTTATTCAGCAGTCGAACTACAGACAAAAATCTGAAGGCTATCAATGATGCACGATTTACAAAAAAGTAATTTAGTCTCGCAAAATTCGTATGTCTCATGTAACGACCCAATCCTGCGAAATAAAACACATGACAGGCCCTAATAATATTTTTATGTAAGTTCCAAGTAAAATAAATTGCTTTTATATCTTTATTCTTGCGATACACGAGCCAAGCAGAATAATAAAACGTTGTATTCTTATTCGCTTACATGAAGCAGCGTAGAATGTAAGTGGTAATTATAAAATTAAACAAAACATAAAAATATTTGCGAATTATAAATTTTTAATTAGAGATCCCTGCGCGACGCGGGAACAACACCCGACACCCAATTAAAATGCTAATTCATATGCTTAGTGGGACCACAGCCGAGGCAAGACAGATAGGAAATCTGGGCCGAATAATATAATCCTCGTTTGGAAAATACATATAAGCCTGAAACTATTTTTATGTAAGTTAAAACCAAATCACCTCATAGTTGAGGTAAGGCCTTTATCCAGTATTGAAGCGCCTAGTTTGACTTTATACCTTGAACACCAAAAAGCTGCAGCAGTTGCAAGACCCCTTATTGGTGTACCACGAAGCATACCTACCTAAAAAAGTCGAATGTAGAGTTCAGACCAATCAATGCGGCTTTTTGAAGGACCATCAAAGAAAGCTCTTGCTTTTTACATAGACTTGCCAACATGGAGGTAGCAAAGTGGTATAGATAGATATTTTTCCTAATTCGATTTTTTCTGGTGCAATTTTTAAGTATTACCAGATATTTTACTGTTTTCCCTTAATAAAATCCGGCTTATCTGACCAATCTGGAGCGAAACACTCGCGCGTGTTATTACGAGGTGCCACAACTAGCTGCCGACCGGCCTTATTACGTGGCGGACTCTTTGACCGCCGCTAATGGAACCACGGGGCGGTAACGAACTCGGTGCAACGCGATACACTAACGTCGATACTAATTACTTGAGGTAACATGTGAATCGTTGCTTCATTATTAACTATTTATAGCCTCATATACTAATGAGCCCGATAGTGACAGCTCGTCGATATTAATTAGTTACATAAAGATGTGTTAATATAGCTTTGTTAATTAATAACTATGTTAAGCGTCACCGACTTCCAGGCAAATGTTCGTTAGCTTCAACCATTTGAAGCACGTGGTTTATTACCAAAAGCCGTACATCATGTTGCAACTGGTTCAGTTTTTATGCTTTATATAAAGCCAAAGCCTTATGACTTGCAAACAAGTCTTAGTTGATTTAAATGGGCCCAAATATTCTACACGTGGAATCCGTGCATTCGGACAACACCACTCATGCAAACGGACTTATTTATTTACTGTGTTTAAAACTATTGATACTTTATTCATAGAACTTTAATTTTTCACATTCAATTTAACACAATGTTATCGGAGATAGGTATCTTGAACCGACAGCACTATCTCTTGTATCCATCTTATGTAGAGAGTGAAAAAGTTGAAGTACTAAGTCCGTTCTACATCCGATCTGTTGTTAAAGAAATATGTTACTAGTAATATTCATACATATTTAAGAATATATCGGAATTGAATTCCCCGCTGGATTTCAAGGAAACTCAAGTCAATTCTGCGCGGGAAGCGCGTCATAAATGATAAGTGAGCGCGCGCGCATTTTCTATGGCGCGGTGTGGCTCCATCGCGTATGCATGCTCAAGCGCTCGGGCTCCGGGTAGGGTGACCATGGCTTGTACTCGTATGACAGAGACAGCGTCTTTGTAAAATTACCTATACTCACTTCCAAATTATAAAATATTGGGAACTAGCTAGTTTAGAGTGCGACCACAACACCGTGACACGAGATAGCACCGAACGATTTTTATTTTTTTTACATGTTCTTTAGGTTATTGCAAATTACCTACTTGAACACTCATTATTATTTTCAACTACTATCAAGCATACTTGCCTTAGACTTAGTTATAATAATGCAATACGAAATTGAAAGTCGTATTTAGGTACTTTTATTTGAATTTAAATGTAGACTTGTTTTTTTTTTACAAAATGTTGACTATCCTTAGACAATCCAGTGACCCAAGCCACCCTACACCCGCCAGTCTGGCATGCCTCCGGTAAGGCAGTTACCGAGATTTAGTGGCGCAGTAGCCTGCACGCCCCGCACTACAGTACGTACAAATACCTACTACGGAGGACGCTAGTACGACAGGACTGGGAACTACTCGAGCGGAAAAATCTGAGCTCTTACTTTATCCGTTCAGATTTAAGGCGCACTTAGCTCTAATACCTCTACTTGGCTTAAGAAGCATCAGGCTGGATAATCGTATCATGTTTTTTTTAATGTTACCTACGTGGTGGAAGCAACGTGGGTACAATCTTACGGCTTATCTTAGTGACTAGTATGTTACAGGGAGAAGCTTTACTAGGGCAATATTTTGAGATCAAAAAAATTGTTAGTCTCAAAAAAGTTCATTCATTTCTGCTTAGCCCAAAGGTATGACTTCGTTGTGCAATAATGTTTATATTAATAAATGAGTTACCTAAGGTACCTACTAATGTTTTGAGTAGGGTTACTGTTACCTTATTATTAATACCTAAGCCGTTAAAGATTCTGATGAACTATTATGACTATTTTGTTGATTAATAACTCAAATAAAGAGTATTCGCAGACCTTTCAACCAATATTTTAATGAAAACAACAAAAATATTCAACAATAGGTACACACGGTTGCAGACTATATTACCGATTCCAATTATAAATGACTGATCATTTATACATTTACATACATAGACAGTCGAACGTAATTTTATGATATTTTCATAAAAATATCAATGAACAACGGAAGTGTTGAACGGAAACAAATCTTACGACGTTGGTTGTGAATGTTCCCACCCGTGCGCAATTTTTGGTGGCTTATTTCATCTTAAGCCGAATAATATTTGCTTCCTAGTCTGCAGACCGAAGCAAAATTAGCGCGATTGCATTCTCAAGCGGCAGAGGATCTTCGCTAATGTTAAAACGTAAGAAATATGTGCGGCATCAATAACAATTGTGGCTTGAAACGTCGCGCGCGTTTAAAGTCCCGATCCTAATAGAGTTAATAGTTAGCTCTCGAGCCCGGCGCAGTTAGCGAGATTTACTGGGACGGTAGCCCGTACTTACACGCGGCGCCATCATAGCCACGGCCTGATTAGAATAGACACCTCAGGTTAAAAGTAGCTATTCTGATAGCTTAAGAGTTTTCATTGAAATCAGTGACACCGAATCAGGAATCTTGGCTTGTTACTAAAGCGAAGTAGTTGTTTGTTGGTTAATTGTTCTAGTTTTGTTAAGATGTGCAAGCATTCTTGTAACTTAACGTTGATTTGACGATTAGTATAGACATGAAACTTCACATGTCAAATGCATAAAGCCTTTTGCCTCTCATTCTTTATTTTTATGAGAGAGTACGTCAACCGTGCACTCAACTATAACAAACTTCAAATAAACCAACGAAAAACAATGGTTAAAAACGGTTGCCAAAGCCTTCAAATCACTTCATTGGCAATAGTTCTTCCTGTCCTGTGGCGTTATATTCTGATCAGTGCTCCATTCATCGGGCTGCTCGCATAACGGCCTCCATTTGAGGGACGAGTCCAATTCATGGCTTATGCTGACTGTTTTTGAGCCCCCGATAAAACACCCATCAATACTTCCAATGATGATCGCATTCGCAGAAATGTGACGTGATGAATAAATTTAAATACTGACCGATTTATGAAAATATATTCTCGAGGGCTTCTGATAAATTTTATATGTTTTAAATCCATATATGTAATAGATCTGATTTTTTAACTTTAAATTGAAAAAACAATTGGCTGTAAAAAAATAGGAAAATTATTATTTTTGGCGTCAAATATGGTGAGGTAAAACGGTAGTTTTTAAAAACTGTAGAAGAACCATAATATCTGGTTATATTTACATCCGGCATGTCATAGGATTTTTGCCATAAAAATAAAAACATTGTGCACTATAATCAAGCCCGTAAAATTTGTGAAGATTTTAATCTATCTATTACATAATGTTCTCATATAAGTAATATTAATAAGACCGAAGTGTTACGCTAACAACTCCCTAGACAGTGAACAATGTAATAGGCTCGTAAGTAATGAGGAATAAATGATTGTTCTCTATAATATCTCGGAAAGCTAACAAAAGAAGGGCCATAATGAGTTTTGGGTCGAGTGGTAGATCGGGCACTGCCCGGGTAATTGTGAGCGCTAGGCCGGCGACTCTGTTCTGTTGTTCAACAAGGTACCCTCATAGTTTCGCCATGTCTCTGTCCGCGATTTAGCTCGGAGACCTTTGGGTACTATAAAACTGAAAATTGGCATGGGTATGTATTGCAATCATGACGCAAAAGTACCTAAAGCATAAAATTTTGAAAAATATTTTTCTGATGATCTGTGGCCCCACCCCTAGGTAAACAGTTAATTGTTAGTGAATGTGTAAAAAAAACATGGGAGTAGTAACATAAACCATGAATTTAGAAGGAAAACTATCACGACTATGATTGACAAATTAGAAAGTTATAGGTAGTCCACTAACTTACTAATTCTAAGATTATTAACTCGTTAAGATATTAAATTGAAACTGTAGTCTGATATCAACGATCTTTTAACTATTTTTTAAGACAACGTCATCCAAAAATAGACATTGACCAATATTATCCCAAAGTTTCGAATATTTTAAAAACTTATGGGACAATTTTTGTTGATATTATGTTTAATAAAGGTTAAGTAAGGGTAATAGAAATACTTTCAACCTTAGTGCGCGAGTCCGACTTTGGCCGGTTTGGCCGGTTTTATGGACTGCTATCGTTAAAAGTATTAGTTTTAAGGCATAGCTAATTAGTTAACATCAACGGATTATTTTTTCGACCACGACTACTACAACAGTATAAAATCTTATTTTTTGTAATAATGACGTTAAAAATATGCACAATGCTTTTGTCACATTACTGGAACAGAAATTTTGAATATCAAATAAATTGAGAAATGCTGTTACGTACGCTTTTCATCCGCAGTTAAAAGATTCAGATTTAAGTAAATATGCAATGAAAAAGGTTTACAAGAAAACAAAGAACTCATTCATTAACCTCAATTCAACTAATAATCGAATTGAAAAGTGGGGACCCGGGATATTCAAAGGTAAACATAAAATTATTCAATTTTGGTAATCACTATTTATATAGTCCCTTAAAAAGTAAAATATTGGAGGTCATCTTTCCCATTGAACTTGATTTTAGGCAGGGAGAGGTCGCAGAGTGTTTTAGGGCAATATATTCACTTAAGGCAATTACTTAATGATTACACAGGGTGTGACTTGTAATAGGAGCAAAAATTAAAATATATAAGCCCTTTGTAACCAGTTATCAATTCTAAATAGTATTAATCTATCATAGTAAAAAATAAATTCATTGCTATTTTTTAACAAAATAAAATGAACCACAAATGTATTGCTAACAAATGTGTTCAGTCCAGACCTTGACATTGTCATTCTACGAGTAAGCGATTTTGATAAACATTGATAAGGGATTATAACTTTGATTACTTTTACTTTTGATTACTATATCTCTGAGTGAAAGCATTTTAGAGCCCTATGACCAGGTCAAGGTAACTAGGTATACTCTGTAAAATTTTTGCTTCTATTTGAGACCTAAATACACAGTGAAATTTTAGTGGTTGTTTTCCCGCAGTAAAATGATTCGATCTTAGTAGTACAATAGAATTGTGAAGTTTTTTTTTTATTCAAATCATAAAATAGCAGTTTTACGACCGTTTTTAACGGGTTTAAGACCTTGCGCTCGTGGTCACGGGGTAGACCGAACCGTTGTCTACCCCGTGACCACGAGCGCTGTAAAGTGTTCGAAACGTCGGGATGAAAAATCAAATAAATTATCGCGAAATTATCCGTAAATTGTGTTTTATCAAATGTGTAATATTCGCGTAAACTTCAGAAATAAGTGGGTTTAAGACCGTTGTAAATACATTTATCTACCCTTAACTAAACACGAATTTATAATAATTAATTAATAATTCATTACTTAATAAGGTAATAAAGTATTTATTTTCGAGTTGATGATAATTTTTTTGATGGATTGAGAACAAAATAATTTTTCGTTTCAAAAAGTAACTCGCATGTTTCGATAGCACTACTGAAGGTAAATCGATCGATCGATATCGATTGATAATCGATCTGCCGCGGGAAAACAACCACTATTTTCACGTTGTATAAATACCAATAATTTCATGTCAAGAGCGCATACGCGTAACCGCGTGTCGATGCGATTTCAGTGAACATCATCGGTAAGTACGCGGTGCATTGTCTGAATCACCTTACTGACTATAATAAATATATAAATTTTAATATTTTGTGTTAATTTTCCAAAGCTTCATCCACGTATGAAAAATATTTGCTATTCACAATTCAACTGTTTGCGATTCAACTCGAAATTATTCCTGACACACTCTCACATCCCCAGCCGACGCATTTGCCGCTAAATTTTACATTTCGTTAGTCATTCAGCTGGCACTCATTATTGGTTTGCCACTGTTTCGGCATAATTTAATCAATTACTACTTCATTTCAATTTTGGTTGGTAACGCACAATGTTTCCTATTAATGTTATACGAATTCGATTACGTTGTGTTTACACAATTTTAGATGGCATATGATGGTTTTGTGTTTGGCTCTATTGCTATCAAATGTATTTTAGACATAAAGCAACGGCTATGATTTCGTATACGTACTATGAGGCCGTATTATGTGAGTGGATTTTTCAAATTTTAAATCAATGCTATTTAATTCTTTTTCAGATTTCCAAGCAATTCTAGCAAATATTTGAATTGTATTATAAAGCAGAATATTATTAAAACATCCAATTGACAGATTAAAGTCATATTTTTTCAGTTAAATCAAAACAAACATTCCAGGCAATTCATTCTATCATTCATACTCAGGCAAATTGCGTACTCTGCTAATAAGTAACAAACGCTATCATCACGACAGCATAGGTATAATTATATTTGCTTCACAACAACTTGACGGTTCCGACATACGTTTATTGAAAAGTTTTATCTATTACCGAAATTAGGAACGACTCCGGGAAAACGCGGAGTTGTCTGCCACTCTCGAGAGAAACCAATTTAACTGAACGAAGTTCACGGGAGCTTTCATTGTGATCTTTAGCGGGAACTTATCGGAGCTTTCACGTTTTATTACGTTACAGGAATAAAAGCTTTAATAATTTATTTGATAAAACGCTGATTGGTCTCGCTGAGTGATTATATTTTGGTAACATTTTCACAACGTATAGCGTACCTACCTATAGCCTAGCTTATATCACTTGAGTAACAATAGATGCGTTTTTAAATCAATTAAAATAAACCTAAACTATTAAAATCGCTGTAAGACATAAAAAGATTTCAATGTCAATAACACTAAACCATGTCAGTAAACTTTGGGCACTCTTAAGGACTCCTTCACTACCCCGCCGTAATAATCGCTCAAAAGCAGGTGTGCGACAAGTTGGATTCCAGTCAAATTCTCTAGTCGTAGGGGCTCCTTAATTGCGACCCTACAGAATAAATTAGTTCAGAAAGCCCACAACGGACATTCTAAAATAAATAAGGAGGAATCGACTTACTTGTGGAGTATATTGCTTGTGTGTCATTAATGCTCGCAAGGACATGAAGACTGTATTTATCTGTTCGGTATGTCGCTCTTGCAACCTTTACCATTGTGAGTTGGTTACACACATGTGGGTAGGCGTACGGCACTGTCATTTAGGTCTATTAGTATAATCACTTTTGCGTACAATCCTTGTTCCTGAGGCCCGGTTCCGTGATCGATAATTTACTCAATAAATGGTTATATGTATAAACCAACGATTGATTATTTATGATTGTGCACGTTTTGAAGAAAAATTACCTTATCTAATGGTCATCAAAATATCCGTGCTGACATTTGGTTCTGAGGTAGGTAAATATCAACCACTGGTAACGACATTTAACCATTAGTTGACTATCGATACGAAACCAGGCTTTAGACGCCATTTCCAGAGAGAGTCCGGGTGTTGCCGCTTTTTCCGATGTTACCATGCTTATCTCTAAGTCGCCTATCCCTTCACAGGGACAGCATCGCACATTGATACAACATGATCTCGGGGACCTACACATTCCCGCAACAACTGCGCTCTTAGAGATAACCTTAGGGACAGAGTCTTGAGGTTAGCCTCTGATCATCAGATGGACTTTACTGTAAGTAGACTGTAAGGTACTCTGTATATCGATTCTTTAAAATGAACCATTAAACACTTAGCGTCTTGAGATTTAACGGTCACTAGGCGGTTAGTTTATTTGCTGATTTGCCATCCTGGTTTGACGATGGCTTCATAATATGAGGGCTTAAAACATGCGGGTGTTCCTGTTTCCCGGTGACTTGTGTTTCGATTAAAGGCGTGTTTTGCGAGTGCTCGCTGGAGCTGATTGCCGACATTAAATTATTCATGAGCGCTCGGACTCTAATAACCCGAGTAAGCACTATTCACCGGCTCTCAACATCTAGTCTAGTGCTAAAATGTAGACTTATTATAATTCGATAGCTATTTCACTGCTCTACAGACGGATGAACATGTAGCAGTAAATTTAATGGTAAGATCATAACTGCTTCCTGTTCTTGCAAATAAGAGTTTGAGTTTATCCGTCGTAGCTAAAACTAGAGCCTAGACATTTAGGTAATAGCTAGTCTCTAGCTAGCAGCATCTAGCGGTCCATATTCTACCCGTCATAAAAATAGGTCGATACTATAAATCAAATATTTGAAAGACGTAGGTATGCTAAAAATGTTGCGAACCTCTGCTCGAGCTCACCAGGGCGGCCTGTCCGTCTCCAGGGATCTCCCGTGTCAGGCGGAGGCGACGCAAGATGTATTGTAGCGGAGATTGATTGCCGAACCAACGAATGCCGGGGGGCGCAGTCGACGGCGTCATTAGATACCCACGTTTAGTCACGTAAAACGGCTATGTTAAGCGATTTCAAATCCGAACTACTATTTAAATTGCATAACTGACTGATATTGATTGAATATCGCCTTTAGGAACTCATAAAGCGTTAAAAAATCGGACTCGGATTACCTTTGACTAGGTAAACAACATAAGTGAATATTTCAAGTGCCTACCCATTGCCTTTATTGAAAGGGCAAAAAAACACGTTTGTTGTTTGGGAGCCCCCTTAAATACTTATTTTATTTTGTTTGCAATTAATTGCTTATGCAATAGTAGCTATTTAACATGTCCAACTATTCTTGTTTGAAACGTAGTTTTTTACCTGCAAAACATTATTGAAAATGTGACAGAAATAAACCCAGCCACAACCGACCGTCATACTCCGACCACTCACCGCAAGCGACCCTCGGAGCGCAATTAGACGAGCTAAGCGAGCAAATAAGCGCGCTGAGCGAAAACAAAAGCGAGCGGAGACGCTGCTGCGTGAAGGGCCTTGCATTTGCAGCCGCATTCACTGAAACATTGAAGATGTCTACCTTTTAAAAAATACAATATTTATGACGCAAAAAATACGCACAGTGCGAGGATTGAATACCACCTTACTTATTAATAAAACGTTTAAACGTAATATAAACATGCCAAGTCCAACATGTGTGTAAAAAGCACACATTGAACTTCAAATAACAAGATGTTTTGTAAGTACAAGTACGTACTACAATTGTTAAAACCAAACGAAGAAATAATGTTTAAGTCAAAAAGTAGATTATTATCTCTTGAACCCCTAAACTGGGTAGCTTTATTGCCAATTTCCCGATTTTTAAAAAAAGCTTCCATTTTCCGCCACTGATAAAATTCCGGACACAATACAGAAGCTCATAAAATGTGAAAAACTTCGAAATAAAAATGAAAAAAGGATCATCTTGCGCGCGAGCGGCAAATAAGCAACAGTGACCGTGGGGCACATGTTTCTCTGTAATTAGCATTTTATTATGAAACATTATAAATATACGGACGTCTGAACTAAGCGTCAGAGAGAACGAGGGTAATTTATTACCCAGTTTGCCTATACAATTTTAAAGATATGGTTTCATATTAACAAAAACCGGTTAAGTGCGTGTCGGACCCGCGCACTGAGGGTTCCGTGCCACCCTTAACTGAATTCAGGGTCCACTTACTTTCACTTAACGAAAACATCACAATATATTGTGACAGCAAAAATAACTTTGTTTTTCATAGTGTTTGTATGAAAGACAAAGTTATATTTGCGGTTGATAAAAATGTGCAATATCTCAAAAACTACTGGTCCGATCTCCTTCAAACCAATTTTTGTTGCAAGTTTTTGTTGAGATCTACATCATATATTTTTTTCAAAATTTTCACTGTCTTAGTTCAAAAGTTAGATGGGGGGGGACGCCCATTTTAGCACTTTGGAAGCGTCTATATCTCAAACCTTACACTTTAAGAAAAAATGGTCTTAGTAACCTCAACATCATTTTTAAAGACCTATCCATAGATACCCCACACGCATAGGTTTCAGTAAAAAAAATTTTTTTGGTTTTAGTTTCATGTATGGGAGCCCCCCCTTAAATATTATTTTTTCTTACTTTTTGTATCTGAATCGGAAAGCGGTGAACAAGATACACCTACCTACCAAGTTTCAGCTATGTGATGCTTATAGTTTCAGAATAAAGTGGCTGTGACATACGGACGGACAGACAGACAGACAGACAGACAGACAGACAGACAGACAGACAGACTTGACGAAACTATAAGGGTTCCGTTTTTTGCCATTCGGCTACGGAACCCTAAAAATGAACATTTCATGATAAGTTTACGAGCTGACGAGCTTCATAAAATACATTGACATTGACCTACCTTTGTTTTTGTAATGATTTGCGTTCGACATTATCCTACTACTATTATAAAGGCGAAAGTTTGTAAGTATGGATGTATGGATGTATGGATGTATGGATGTTTGTTACTCTTTCACGTAAAAACTACTGAATGGATTTGAATGAAACTTTACCACAATATAGCTTATACATCAGAATAACATATAGGCTACAATTTTTGAGGTTTCTAATGTGAGGTCGTAAAAAAACACATTTTTTGCGCTACTAACGGGACGAACCTGAAGTCCACGCGAACGAAGTCGCGGGCAAAAGCTAGTAATAACAAATAATTCAAAACTTCGCATCATTACGAAGTGGTATAACAAATAATAAGCAGAATATTCGCTAACTGTCCATGTAATAGTTTGTGTGCCTCATAGCTAAATGAACTAGGTGGGTTATTCCAGGAATACTCAATTTTGTCCACTGGCGTACTTGGTTAATATTGTAACTTTGAGGGCGCGTTTTCGGAGAAGTCAGTACTTTGACAAGAATCTTAATCCTAAATGTCCAACAAATTATTTGATGTTCAAATTATCTAATAAACGATGCGGAATATGAATTTAGGCTGCTCATGTAGCGGTGAATTTTATACGATACAAAAAAAAATATCAGTCGCGGGTTCGAATCCTGTAAGGAGCAAATGTTTATGTGATGAGCACGAACATATTTGTTCCTACGTCTTTCATGATAAGTAAATGTATTTAAGTTTTATGAGAGGCGCCCCCGTCATAATCGATGTATGGAAGGAAGAAAATTCTTATTTTGAAACCAGCCAATCGGTGTGTCGTATGACGCATATTTTATTTATTTATAACATAACATAACTAAATAGGTAACCCATTAAAAATTTTTACCTTAACCTTTAACCTTACTTTTTAGTTATGTTAGCCTGTAAGCATCCCACTGCTGGGCAAATACCTTACCTCAAATGTGAGGTAGTATAAGCCGTACTCCACCACGCGGGCTCAGTGCGGATTGGCGGAGGCAAGCGACCAACCTTGCTGTCAGATTTTTATCAAGCCGCCCATAGGGCATCTGACTAGGCTTAACGACTGATACCAATCGATATTAGCCGGGACCAACGGCTTAACATGCCTTCCGAAGGTCTGAGATGCTCGTGATATACGCCACTTATATGGTCGGAATGGTCACCCATCCAAACACCGACCGCGCCGTAAGTTGCTTAACTTCGGTATTACTACCAAAGCGCTACCACCACTGCTCTACGAGCACCTCCTTACTTACATCCGAATAATTATGTAATTGAAAATGTGTTTATAGGTAAGTATGGTAGGTGGTTATAGTGGTAGGTATGTTCCGTTCTTTTCTCTCACATGTGAATTATAGTTAATATCTCCATTGTAGATATAGTTTAACTCGTCAAGTATGTGTGAACGAGACAAAATAGAAATTCCATTAATATGCGACTCCCGGCAGTCGTTTGATACCTGACTGATTAACGGGCCAATAAAAGGAGTTGTGAAAATCTAAACGGGGTGAAGGTTTTTATGGAAAATCTCACATGACGCGGGTGAAACCGCTTGTGGCTGCTAGTTAATATACAAAACTTGAAAGCTTTGTGACAATAAAAATAAACTTTTCAAAATGATTCATGATAGGATTTGATATATTTTAAATGATTTGTTTTTGATTTGAGCTTTATGATCAGAAATCTTTGTTAGCAATAGAAATTTTTTTTATATTTATTTGTAAGATATTAAACCGGTCATTTGATAATTTACATAATAGGTCATTCGACCCATAATTAGTGACACAGGCAGATTTTTTTTGTAAAATTAATGTACACTGTCACAGAATCTTCGAAGCATATGATTTCGAATCGCCGAAAATGTAATAGAAGGAGCAGCCTGAGGCGATGTTATATTACTGTTGCCTTTTAATTAAGAGCAAGTAGACTCGTGTTCAAAACGTGGGACGGCGGTGTAGAGGAAAGCTATTACAAAAACGTACCCTTACAGTTTGATTTAGAACGTTTGTCTAAAGGAAAGTACGATAAAAACGTAAAGATTGTATTTTACTGAGTACTTATACAGGGTATGGCTTATAATAGGAGCAAAAATTTTAAATATAGGTCCTTTATGTAACCAGTAATCAATTCTATATGGTTTAAATGTACTATAAGGAAAAAATTTGATATCTTCTAAAAAAATAAATGTATTGCAAACAAATGTGTCCAGTCATAGAACTGGACATTGTCAGTTACTACAACGAGTTAGCGATTTTGATATACATTGACTAGGGATTTTAACTTTGGATTACTATAGCTCTGAGTTAAAGCGTTTAAGAACACTATGTGTTATTCTATAAGTGTCATTTCATGACCTAAATTGAAATAAAGATTTTGAATTTGAATTTATGATTAGTTCAAGGTAACTAAACTACGTATACTTTGTACAATCATTGATAAAATTTTTTGCTCCTATCTCCTTCTCCTACAGGCCACACGCAGTATGTTGAGCTGGCCAAAACAACTGCCGAATTACTAGGAAATTCATGGCTTCGAACTTAACGCCCACGGGAATACAACGCCCAATTACGCTTGACTGAGGTCCTGTAATAAGTTAAGGTAACATACCCATACTAAATAATCAAAAATAGGTATACTAAAGTATTTATGTCTTCACAAAAGTATAACGTATATTAATTTATACAATCAGGTTATATTCAATCAATAAATACTTGTAAACAATGATAGATTGTTGATAAAACTGAATGCTGGAGTATCCGCTATCAAGAAATAAAATTATGAAAATACCAAAACCTTCTTTCATTCTAAATTATATTGAAAATGCGATGCGAGGGTTCCATTGCCCTATTTTTCCGTTTGGCCCGCACAACCAAACATGTAAATCAAGATGCAGCCAGCGCGAACACGGCGTATAATGCCGCAATATATTTGCACATAAACAAAAATCTTGCAATGAGCTGCAGATATACGCCGGCTAAAGCGATGAAGTTCCAAGGAAATATGCACTGGTTTTGTGACTCTACATTTTCTTATTTTAATACAGTATTGACGTTCCGAAAACCAGACGCTGTCATAGGATACACGCAGAAAGGAATTTCAACTGTGCACATACAGTGAGGTTACGAGAGTACGTTTTGTACAAATCGTATTCCGAAGTAAACATTGTACAACTACAAGCAATTCCTATTTTGAATTTGCTCTGTATATGTGTATAAACAGAAGTTTGTCCCTAATTTGTTAACAAATAATCACTTCTCTATTAGAACACAGGTCGTTTCAAACTGGTATGTAGTATAAAGATCAGATACATACTTCACATTATGTAAGCCCCTAATTTAAAATAAGCAGAAGAGTACAAATTAACTTGAGAACGCACATAAAATAGAACACGTCATTTTGTATTAATTCAAGTAATTGACTACACCGTTCTTTCCAAAATCAAAGCAGAATGACACGCCATGACCCCCGGGCCCGGTGTTGTGCGCGCTTGCGGTGGAGTTCCCGAGATTTTGCTCAAACTTTCCGAGTAAACTTACCGAATAAAGTACGCTCTTGTGTTCAAAGCACGGTTCATTGAAAAAGCTCGCAACTTGCCAGAGTATAATACCATGTTTAACTTTATTTTCTTGTAAAAGATTGTGAAGAATAAAATATATCATGAAAATATTATGAACGCATGATCGTATCAATTAAAAAAATATATCTGCCATGGGGACATATTGAGGACTAAGGCAATTTAATGAAATACGATTGTTAAGAAGCTTTAAATAATTACGTCTTTTTTCTATTTTGACAAAGATCTATAGTTCCATGAAAAAAATATAGCTAAAAGCCTTCGTCATTTTCACTAGAAGCTCTTATTTCAGTGTTAAAGCAACAATTGTCGTATAAACGATACAAGCGCCGACGCGACGTTCCAACACGAATGTAAGACAAGTGTTTGTTTCTCTACGAATTCGCCACGATATTCGAAAACAATGCAGGTGACCGTAAGGTTCCATGTCTCACTAGATCAAATCAAATCAAATCAAATCAATCATTTATTTGCCAGAATACACAAAAGTATGCAAGTTACAAACTGCAGGTCTTAAAAGTAAGTAGTAGCTGTATTCAGCCTGCATGCAGGCGTGCAAATATTTATAAATATCTTTCTCTATTAATACAAGTCCGTTTATTTAACAATCAAATAATGTCAAAATTGCAAATATAATGTCATAAAATTAAATTAACAATGTCATGAAGTTAGAGTCAGTAATAGTAATCGTAATTATATAGAAATATTAAACAATTCATTAAACATTATTTATTAAATTTAAAATAATCTTGTATACTAGAGCTAGAGCTATCGGTTGTACACAAAATGCATACAAAATGCGGCATAGAGCTGTAAGCGCCTTGTTGATATGTGCACTGCACTTTGCCCTGCATTTGCCAAATGTCTACGACACTAAGAAATGTAGGTGATAAAAAGTTTATCTTACTCCACAGCTCGAAAATGGATAAAAATGAGGTTCTCCGTTTTATTACGTAGGTCCAAAGACTACTGGCAATTTATTTGAACTGGCGATGTGACGTACCATCACTCTCGATGCAACGACGTGTGGCGCGCTTGAGACGAAACATGTATACTATGCGATGTTGACCCTTGCGCAACGAAATAAAAGATGTTATACTTTGTGATGCATGTAATGAAGTGTCTCCAATGTCCACAATTATTGTTTGTATAAAAGCTAATACAATACGAATGTGTGAGTGGTGTCTATGTCGCAGTAAGATAGATAAAGCCGTAATATAGTTTTTCACTAGGGAAATAATTATATACCGTAACATAGTTATACGAAAGCGATTCATTACTATCTCACTAGAAATATAGTTATCAAACGGTCCAAGTTTAGATCACTAAATACTGGATTAAGTTTAGTGAAATAGCATTCGGAGAGTGTAGCGCATATAATTATATCCCTAGGGATATAACTATAATACGGCTTTATTTATCTTACTGCGACATCTACACATACTACACTATGTTAAAATCCAACAAAAAAGAAAAGTACAATCGAAAAGAACATTATGCAACAAGTCTCCTCGCTACAAGCAAATGTTCCGTTCGTACCTGTATTATCTCTCCTAAGAATATAAAACACGGTAGGATTGTGAGATGGAGCCGTGAACGCTCCAGTTAACGCGTTGCACGTCGGCGCGATTTGTACTCTCTGGCAGCCGGCAGCGGGGAAGCAGCCAGTGATAAGCGTAAGTTCTTCGTTCCATGGAAGATACGACTTAGCATAATGGTCGGTGTACACGAAGAGAACTGAACTTTGAGACTTCTGCAGGTCAGCTGGAGAACATGAAACGTGAGTTCATTCAACATGAATCGTGAGGGGAAGTACTCATAGATTGATATTGTTCCTATTTATTCAAAAAAATGTGATAAGACATTGTCTACCAATTAACCACAAAGAAATACGCAACTCTAAAAGCCCAGGAATGGGATTTTAAAGGCTAAACTAACGTATCATAAGTAAGAAGGTATCAATTGGCGATACCTGAAGTGTCTTAGTACATTAGATCGGTTCTTTCTTCCTACCGCTTCAGCTTGACCGTTCAGCTTCTGCTTCGAGCGGGAAGTACGAGTAATAACCTATGCCGCGCTCGCTAAAAGTGTGTGATAAAGCTGTTGTCGTTTGTTAGATGTTGGATGTGCAGTGCAATTTGTAGTGGTTCGCGCGCGCCAAGTTATCGGAAAACAATGCTATTGCCTCTGCAGGCTGCAGGTGCCGTATTTACGTCATTTGTTCGGGTTAGGGCTGCAACTATTCTTTTCACACCCACTGTGCAGCAGTGAATCCGCGAAAGTTTGAGTAGGAAACAAGCAACTAATTTGTAGCTGATAATCAGTAATTTGTACAATTGAATAAGCACAATTGTTTATTTATTTTATTTAAAGACAAATCATGGTGTACAAAGGTAGACTTAATGTTGAAATCATTTTCTGCCAGTCAAACCTTTAGGTCATGCAGAAAGATGTTAATGGGCACACTTAGCATTTCAAACTTTTTAAATTATTAAATAACAAATAATATGACCGATGCAAATGTCCTCTCACAAGAAAAATAATTCATTCAAAAATAGTTCATAAAACAGTGTCACAATATATGAAAATGTAACGATAGTAATAGTTCAAATATCAAAATTAAATAAATATTTATTAGAAAATGAACACTGAAAGATAAAAAGCATATTGCCTCAAATGAGATCGTAAGCGATCCGTTTGACACGGCTCTAACTGCTCGTATGTCTGACACAAAACATCTAGATATTCCGAGAAAAACTAGAAATAGTTTGCCTTACTCAGGGTTCTCGCTCCAGCTCGAAAACAAAGAGAAATTCTTTTGAATTTCCTTTAAAAATTGTTTACCTTTGTTTCAGAATTATGCAAGTTTAACTATTAGACATGACGGGTCTAAACGCGAATAAAAACTTATGAGTTGCTTTTACTCACTGCTCGACGTTTCGGCGGTATTGCAACTGCCGTGGTCACGAGTCAACTGCAATGCAACGCAAAAGTTAAAAATCCTATATTATGCAAGTTTATGTTTGAAATAAATGAGAGAAATTAACGATGAAAATTATCAATCAAAAAACTGTGAATAGTACCAGCTAGACTAGATTCTAGTAATATAGAGAGTGTCTCAATAGATCTAAAAACACAATTTGGCTCTGTTCGAAATCAATTCCGTTAAATTAATATCTAAGTTTAATAAATAAATAATATTTTTTTCCAACCCAAAACAGTCATAGTTAATAGTTATATTTTGACCAAAAGTTTCTTTTAGGAAAGAAATATTCCTGTGCTAGGCAGTATGGCTTTTCTTTTAAATTAATCAACGTTAATATTTGGCTTACACAAAAAAAAAATACAATTTAGAACATACGATAAATCTCTAGTACAATTAACTGATTGTTGTTACGAATTTTTTTCTACCATGTCGTTTATTATTAACATATTGTTTTGACCGATCCCATGGCAGGATAAACTCAAATATGATATCGATTTTAAAGGTGTCATCCCTGCCGTTGACTACAACAGCTTCCGAGGTCGACAAATGAGCGCATATTTGAAGTTCTACACGATATTCACGTGTCTCCAACGACACTTTTTGAGCCACGATCGGAATTACTGATGACGCCACGAGCCTTCACTCACACCTGTCACTGGATGCTGAGGCATTTCATTAGGGAAATTGACGAAAAATATTTGAAGGAAAACCGACCTAGTAACCAGATGAGTGCCGATGTGGTGATCAGACGTGGAAAGATTTTTTGTGCAATCAGTAGGTATCAACCATTCAATTAAACTGACGATGTAACTTGAATTAAATGAAGTCGTTATATGTTTTACAAGTTCTTCATTATCGCCGAGATAGGAAACTGTCAAGCAATTATTAGCAAAACTGTGTTATCGATTAATCATGCCGTTGCTTTTGTAAATGGTTCAATTTAATTTTATGTAAGTCGTTGTGCCATTCATACAATAATAATGATTAACCATTCATGTAAAATGTTAAAAAGACCCCAATTAGCGCATTATTTTCCTGATTTAAGTACGTAGTAGAAGATATCTTACAATGTTTGCACATACTTACAAGAGTTTAATTTACCTATATTAAAGGTATGATTTCATAATTTTAGCTACTCATCGTCGCTCTCTGTTAAATTGCGTTCTATCTAACGCTAAACCGCAGCTCTCTCCTGTACCTATACATTTGCATCCAAGTTGGCAGCAGCGGCGGGTCCCGCATGGCCGTCGCAGTGGTCAAACAAACTTTTTGCCCCCCGCCTCGGTCGCGTGCCAATCGCCCTTTGACGCGAGTTGCGTGTTTGACAGGCAATTTGTCCGCTCACAATGGTATAAGGAAATTTATTTACGCTGCAAATAATGGAATCAACTGGAAGTTACATTATTACTGCGGCGATGTCGCAGGCTGACAGAGAAATTGACTTTTTGATAAGATGACTTATATTATGGCTTCGGTGTATCTTTCTTATATAAGAAAAATTGTCGGTAGTCGATCTTGTAGTCACAATCCTAAGAATTACACATTATTTTCCCCAATTTGGAGTATTTATGAAAAAAACTCCACCGACAATATTTTATATTTGACGAGGATGATGATCAAATTCCAATACCAAGTTCAACTTAGTATGCTTGTTTTCTATCCGATATGTTATTTGTATATTTTTTCAATTGCACTCGAGAAGTATGCTTTCACACAAAAAAAAATATTTACGAACTTCAACCATAGTCCTTTTTTGTGTTACAGCAAATACTTTATGGGGTCCAATAATAAAAGTAAAGTATACTATTATCTCCAGCAATTTCAGTGCAAGACTCATTTCACAAGTTCGCTACAACATCGCAGCGGAATAACGAAGGTTGGACGGCGAAAGTTGCCGAATTTACGGCTCCAATCGCCCGGGAACCGGCATAAATCATCGAGAAAAACTCCGGTCACTCGACAGAACACACGACTCAACTCGCCGATACCATTATAAGCTGAACATTTACTGCCTCACTAAATCCTTGTGTGGGAGTTCAATTTACGGTGGTAATGTACAACTTAATCGACTCGGCTCGAGCAGAAACCACTGTTGGCTGAGTCTTGATTGTGTGTGTAATGTGTATAAGTGAGGGCTCAGGTTTCAGTAGAAGTGTTAAACTCGACCGGCACACTCAGCTCAGTTAACTGCGGCAAGATAATTTATTTGACGTTTGCCAGCCGGGACCTTATTGGTAAGAGCGACTTCTGTACGCACCTCCGCGCCGTTTGAGTCGCACATCAAATTAATAAACTTTTAGCAACTTTACGAAGACGCTCGATTCGACGTTATATCGGGAAACTTTCTCATATTGCCAACTTTTTCCGTTTATTTTTCTTGCGATCACACCTGACGTCATATAAGTCTTTCTTACTTAAAGTGTGTTTAAATCAATTTGTTTTGGCATAATCTTATTAACCTACAGCCCTATTTCGTAAAATTAAAATTAAGTTTTTCTCTACCCTGCGGCCAAAGTCTGAAACGAACAGTATTTTTTTGATATTTCGCCTCGATAAGTGCAATCCTCTGATTTTCTGATGCATAAACATATATATATTTTTATTATTTAGCTTAAGTGAATGTTTTTCAATCAATAAATACACAAAAACACGAATTCTGGCTCAGTGCTTTTCGAGCGCGATCTGGCGTTTGACAGAAAAAAGTGTGTCGAGACTTCTAAGCCTGAAGATTGCTAACTATTTTATTGTTTAATTTCCCGCAATATTTTTTTTTCTTTGATAAATTATTATTTTAATTTTAACCGGAATGTGAAATCGTTTTGTACACAAACCCGAATGAATTGATGGATTAACCGGCGAGCACAGGCATACCAATTTTAATTATCGCGAGCAAATAAGGGTGAATATCCCAACAGCAAATTTTACGCGGCATGAGTGAAATCGGCAGTGCAGAGTAATACAATGAGGCTTATTTATTTTTTTATTTATAGAAGGCGTTATCCCGTATACGAGACCATAAATATTTTTTGATTAGGACTACGTTAAATACGGAATAAAAAATGATAAAGCACCATATTTTTCATTTCGGTTGCGCGGTCAAATCCATTTTTCTGTTTAATTTCCCTTGTATAGTAAAAACTTTTGGTTATTTAGTATTATTGATTATTTCATTTAAATCGTGAATAGTTATAGTACAATCACATAATAATTTTATAATTTAATCTATTAAATTAAATGACTTATAAGTAAAAATGCATGTGGTCAAATAAGACTTTTCATATCGGTGAATTTTAGTTTGTCGAGAATATTTTTGCGTGGGACAACTCTAGCTCCTTGCTCCCGCGCTAAAACGCTACATACCAGTGCCGCCTCAATGCTTAAAGTAAATAGACGTGCGCCGCTTGCTCCGTGTTCCCGCCAAAAAAGTAAGTAGTTGGTTTCGGTGACATGGGACATTTTATTTTTCATTTCCGCAGGTTGGAATATATTGTCATCCAATTCTCCATAAAATGTATGAAAAATTTATTGGTATCCTTCCCAAACTACGTTTATTAGTGAGGTATTAATAACGTTGTGACTTTAAAACTTTTATTGTTATGTTAAATTATGTCGTTGATTTTAATATCGGTGTTTTCATTTCGGTTGATTCGGTGGCCTAGATTGACCACCGAAATGAAACAAAATCCACCGAAATGATAAAAAATATCATATCGGTGAATGTTATTAATTCCGGTGCGTAAATTGTTCATATCGGTGATTGTTTTTCTCATTTCGATGGCTTCATTATATCATTCCGGTGAAATCTATACTATATTATACAGCTGAAGAATTTGTTTGTTTGTTTTTTATTTGAACGCGGTAATCTCAGGAACTACTGGTTCAATTTGAAAGAATATTTTTGTTTTGCCTTCCTTTTTACGACTCCATACCTTGAAAGGTAAAAAACGGAACCCTTATAGGATCACTTCGTTGTTCGTCCGTTTGTCTGTCCCTACCCTTTTTCTCAGGAACACGTGGAGGTATCAAGCTAAAATTTAATCAAAAGCTCTGCGGTCCCTTAAAGCTGTAAAAAAAATCAAACTTCTAAGCCAACGCAATCAAAAGATACAGCCGTTATTGCCGTAAATATCAGCAAATTTCCGCAAATTTTCAACACTCGAAAAGGAATTAAAACCTACCTACAGGGTACTTCCCGTGAACTTAGAATCTTGAAATTTGGTACAAAGCAATGTCATTTATAGTACAGATACAGGAATAATTGCGAAACCTGTATTTTTTTGTTATATCATATAAAAACAAAACTTACTGCCCCTTTCTTCATGAACGCGTTAAGGTGTTAAATGAAAATTAGAATGAACACATACAACATACATAATGAACTAAAATTAAGATACAAATTATTCATTCAGTGAAAAGCGTCGTCCTTTTATTACAAAATGTCACAGAAAAAAAAGACGCTTTAAATTTCCATATAACTACTATTGATTCCCACTCTACGCTCTGACCGATCCAAAGATTCCCATTATGCTAGCAGCATTGCCTCGTTGAATAGCAATGGAAACCTGTTGAACCAGCCAGAGTGGGGATCATTACCCTTATCCCTCAGTCGTTATCCCAACTCTTTGAAAAGCTCGCGTGCCTCATCTCCCCAGGGCCCAGCCGTCTCCACAGCGATTGGAACAAAATCATACTCAGACTTTAGCTCAGCATACTTAGTATGTTTTAACTTGGCAGCATTCTCCGCCGCTGAACCTGCTGAAGTAACAGGCATACTGTAACTTCAACAGGTTCAGTAAATGTGTCTAACGCATGTTGCGTCCCATAAGAGGCTACGCCCTCTTCGCCATGGAACCAACGTTAGGTCATCAGGTCTCTTACCATCCATGCGGGACAAGCCTGGTGGCTCTAGGACGCAAGGAATATTTACGGAAACCGTGGCCCGACGCACAAATTCATTAATAGAATGGTATAAATTGCACTTGTAAAAAGCAACTGTGAACCTGTGACAGACGAGGAATTGAACCCCGTGTCTTACGCAATCCGGGCAATTAAGTTTGTATGGTGACAAAACACTATAAAAACAAAAATAAACTATAATAGAATGGTGCTTCGGGAACCGCCCCGCACATCTTTGGCAACTCAGTCCATGGTGGCTGTTTTCATCTACCAACACACCACAAATACAGCGATGAGGTTCACAAACTTTGCTGCCCAGTCTTAAAGCTACTGCAATTCTTAAGGAATTGTTGTCGAGAAGCGTACCCAACTGTGGAGACGGCAAAGCATGCAGCCAAGCACCAGATTCAGGTTTTGCAACTGCTTTAAGGCATGCCAACATCACGCTGGAACCTACGGGAACGGAGTAAAGGCAAAACGCACAGAAAATGTCGAAGAGGACCGCTAGTAGTGTTGTTAAGCTAAAAAGTTTTTTTAAATATGATATGGGTTTACTTTTGTCGCTAGACTATACCAGACGAGGCACAGACAGGGACGACGATGAAGCGAGCTCACCCAGAAGAAGCCTGTTCACTCTTTTTCTGAAAATAACAGGGTTGTAGACCGATGGAAACACATATGCGGGTAGAGAGTTCCACTCTTTTGCTGTGCGCAATATGAAAGTTGACGAGAAGCACTTAGTTCGAAAACTTTTTAAACGTGCTAATCTCAGGAACTACTGCTCCGATTTAAAAAAAAGGGTTAGATAGCTCATTTATCGGAAAAGGTTATTGGCTTTACTTGGTTTCCTTTAAATAGAGGTCCAGCCTAAAATAGGTGATAGGCTAGACAGTCATTAGAAAATATAAAAAATGTAAGTTATGTCCTTTTCAAGTTGTGTACATTAGAAAATCTACCAAATTGTCATCTAGTGATGGGTTTTCGACAACTGTTAATACAAATACTTTTTTTACTTGTTTATTTTGCGATGCGAGTTTATATAGCCGAAGGCCTATTTTATTTGTAAATCAGGTTACATTTTATAATAAATAGTAAATAAAAGAGTAGTCACAGTAGTCTAGCTTATTACCCGTATTGTGTGCAGCGCACGGTGCTTAAATTTCGCGGGGAGAATTGCTGTTTTTCCGTTATAATAATATATGAGTCCTGAAAGAAGATTAACTTCTACATACGGGATACTGTAAAACATCACGCTACGACCTACGGGAATGGAGTGAAATCAAAACGCACGGATGCAGTCACGACGAACCACGTGTTTTAGTGTATAGAAGTAATTTTGTTAAAGGTTTTCGGTGGGTGGATAAGTGTTGTCATTTCGGTGGGCGAGTTATTTCATTTCGATGAATCGTTTTTTCATTTCGGTGGCATCAAAACTTTGAAGTAATGTATCTTTTTAGTTTATCAAGATATTTTGATGGCGTTACGTATTGATCTAAACAACATCAAGAAGTATCATAAACCATAGTTTGAATTCGAAAAATTTTGAAAATAAAAAAGTTCACCGAAGTGATAAAAAATCGACTTTGTTGAAATTGACCCATAAACGGGTTTTGCCGAATTATTTGATCTTTGATTGCGCTCGAAACGTTTGTTAATAATAAACAAATAATTTCCATGGATGAATTCGATATTCTTTACAAATTAATTGGATTTTTATCCCCTTGCTTCACCCTAAAGTATCTAGTATTTTTTTATAAAATGAATAATGTATGTCAAAAGAAAATGGTGGTTTCAGACATTTTCGAAGAATTTTCGGGAAACGAGACAGTGGTTGCGCAGTGACAGTGATTGCCTACCTAAAGAAAAACACTATTAATTAGGTATGCAATCACTATACCTAACTCTACATTGAAAGTACAAAAAAAAACTAAATTAAAAATAAGGTAGGTAAGGTACCCATCGCACATAAAATATCACATTGTTAATATTTATTAAAGCTGTGGGGGAGGACTATGTTCAGCGGTGGACGTCCTTTGGCTGATAATGATGATCTAATAATGCTGATGAGTAAATTTAAAGTGTTTGTCATAATTTTATAGAATATTTTCTACATTACCGTGTGCTATACAGAACTTTTGGAACTAATTTCTATAAACCTAAATTGATGCAAACATGCTTGTTATTTTACCGATATCAGTACTTACATCCTTATCTCCGCTCTCAGTTGCTTACATTACCCACTTTCTAAGCCACTCTCTAAATTGCTACCAAACATTTCCTCCCCCGATAAAAATATACGCGGTGCCTACGAAACACTTCATTGGCACCCGCGAACAATTTTATGCTAACACAAACTTTTCCCGAATCTCTCCTGGCACTTACAATTGAAAGTTATTATTACGGCGGTAGGTATGCCCGGCTCATCCTAAAATAATATTTGGCTACGAAGTTTCGCTAACTAGAGGGCATAGGAGCCCCGTCAGCGGAAACATATCTATCTAATGGAACCCAGCCGAGGCTAACTCAACATAAAAGATAATGTATTTTATTTTGCCGCGTTTCGAAATCTATTCTGGACGGACTTGTAAAAAGCACAAACAGGTCCAACGCAAGCTTTTTTCAAAACAAGCTTGTATATTTTCACGTCAGTTATGAAATAATTAATTAGTTCTTCAGAAAATTCGCTACTACCTATATGTAGACAAAAATCCGATTTAAAAACAGTTTGCCTTTCATTTACTGAAACCGAGTACCGTCGTTGCGTAAACTGCTTGATCCCGCGTTTCCGCTAAAGTAGCTGCATTATTATAGGTAATATCACAAGCCGCGCTACACAACGCTTAATGTTATTATCATTTAGGTCTCGCCGCTGTCAAGCTGCCAAGGCATTTAATTGTTACTGCCGCATGTGCATGCCGAAATTGAACCGGCTTTCGGTGTGGCGACCAAATCTTATCCATTGATCTGGAATCAATGTCAGCATCATAATATCAACAAAACAACATGATAGCACGTATCTTTCAACTATATATAGGTAGGTAATCCATGTTTTAAATACGCCAGTTTTACACGATTTCGGACATGTACTTCAGCGTCAAAGCAGATATTTCTGAGTAAACACGATTCTGTGAAGGCGCTTTGAACGTTGATCTTCCCGGGTGGAATGCAAGTTTAAAGAGTTTCATTATATTGATACTTTTTGCAAGCTTGATAATGAGCAAAGCAACATCGGCACCGTCAAACCTAGTCCTGACTTTATTAAGTGGCTGCACTCTTAATCGGTAAATTATGTGTCCTGGTGCATGCCGCATAATATGCTCGCCCACAGCGAAGCAGATGCAAGCTTGGCGCGCGGCCACCGCCGGATGCGCCCCTCGTAACTTTCGCTCCTTTTTATCGGGAGTCCGGGATCCGCACTAAAATTGGAAAAACGAAAATTTCCGTATGCATTCCGTTCAGTAAAGCATGTGCCAAAATCTGAATGCATGGAGTCAGCCAGAAAATTTGATCAAGTTTTTTGTGTGATAAGTATTAGAACAATATAATTTAAGCGCGATATTACATTAAGCTCACTAATAATTAAATTCATTTCTTTGTCGCACCACCCACAATCATTTCTGCTTAGCCCAAAGGTATGACTAGTAGAGAATGCCATATGGCGTTAAGTCCGTCTTTTGTACAGTTTTTGGTTGTGCAATAAAGTATAAATAAATAAATAAAAGCTTAATAAGTAACCTTTAAGGTTTATTCGATGCAATTACAGTAGAAAAGGATACAACAAGCATTATCAGTAATATCCACGCTTGGTACAAAAATCATACAACTCCAAAAATAATTGAACAGGCCCGTCTTGAAATAAATCAAGACGTTGCTATTTCTAAACAGAGCAAGGGCAAGGAATGAAGTATCTTCGGAGCATTTTTGCTACGCAGTGATTCCAGACGCGAGCGACGTTTGACAAACGAGCCTTTTCGCCGGGAAAACGTCGCTTGCTAGGAATCGGCTTCCAAATGGTTTCGTAACGTCAGTCAGCACATGTTAAGTAGAATGCCAGTCAGAATTAAAGTATTTTTTTCCAGGAAATAGATTATGTCTCTTTATTTATCCTGGACTCCACAAATAGACAGCATGGTATCACGTGTTCGAAAAATAATTTCAGTTTTTAGAAAACTAAGGAACTCTGCGGATCCCAAAACCCTGAAGCTCGTGTATTTTACCCTAGTACAGTCGATTCTCACCTACTGCATTCCATCTTGGGGAGGTGCCTGTTCCACTCACTTCTTAAAACTGGAACGAGCACAGCGAGCTGTCTTAAAAGTGATGACAAAAAAGCATTTCCGTTACCCAACCGTGGATCTGTACAAAGACTGCGAAGTACTTACGACCAGGCAGCTCTATGTGCTCCAAATGACACTCCGAAGACATCGCTCGCTCCCGTTGACGGATGGTGTTAAGCATGTAGGCCGACGAATAAGATACAGAGTTTGTGAACATGTTCCTTACAGAACTGCCCTAGCTGGCAGGCAATAGTATATTAAAAGTTCTCAAGTCTATAATAAAATAAACAAGGAACTCAACATTTTTAGCTACAACTCAAGAAAGTGTAAACTAGTATTGCGCCAGTGGTTGCAGGGGCTGTCATATATGAAAATTGAGGACCTGTTGAAAATGTCTACCCTATAAATACATAATATTAAATTAAAATAATATAAATCTTAACTTCTAGGGCAAACACAAACGCTCATATGTACATACATTAACATAATTACAAACACACTGCATACGCTGGCACGCTCTCTCAAACACACACACACACACACACACACACACACACACACACACACACACACACACACACACACACACACACACACACACACACACACACACACATTCATATATTCATTTAAAACTTTCATTGTGAAATCTATTTAACTACTAAAATATATAAATTTAGAGATGGCAATAACTTACCTGAGTCCTGTAAGTCCGGTGGAGGGCGCTAACGACTGTCATACATGTGGGAGATAAATTAATTTTAGTAGTAAAATAATAATATTACAAATAAAAATATCGAATTATTGTATAAAAATAACTTACTATAGCATAAACAAATAATACCACGCACTTACTCCCCACTCGGCGCTCCCACCTCGCCAGGCGAGTCGTTTACGCCACGCTTTATAAGCAAGTGCAGTGCGCTTGAGCAGTCAGTTGTTGACCAACCGCCGCCTCGGACAGAGCTCTTCAGGTAAACTAATTATCACCATATTACTGTGCTATTATGTTGTCACTATGATGTAATTATGATACATTATTTACTGCATGTACATACTTAATAGTAATATATAATTAATATTGAATAAACTTAATATGTACATTTCTATTTGATAAATAAACTATTTAAATACATAAAAATCTATGAATAAACATAATCATTAAAGTACCGAAATACTTAGTTTTATTCCTATTTCTCCTACATCAGAAGTGGGATCGGAGCGTTGTGTTGCTTTACTTAACCACTCGTTTTCGAGTTTCAGAAACGCAACACTATGTCGCATCGAGAGCACCAACCTGGTCGGGCCAATGACGTCCCCGGTCCACCGGATCC
Organism: Pyrausta aurata; assembly: GCA_963584085.1. NCBI lineage: Eukaryota > Metazoa > Arthropoda > Insecta > Lepidoptera > Crambidae > Pyrausta > Pyrausta aurata. Next base: position 288,303 of record OY757270.1, read on the forward strand.
TGGGCTCCCGTGTGACCAGCCTGCTTCTCCGATCATCAGCCAGCAGTCGACGCGCCAGCAGCCGACGCATCCGCAGCTATGTGTTAACGAAAACGACCCACCTGGTATAAGTATCAGCCAGGGCGAACCCTCAACATCAAACCCTACTGGGCTAAGTATGGGTGGAGGTAATTTCGTTCCATTTGATTTGATGAAAACCATGATGAAGGAAATGATGTCTACAATATTTCAAACTACCAATCCTTTCCCTGTGCCACAAGCGCTGCAAACCGTACCAAAACCAAGAAATCTAGAACACATTTACCTTCCAACTTTTGATCCTGATGACCGTACCGACACAATAAAAGTCTGGTGCCGTCAGGTAGAAGAGTTACAATCTGAATACCAACTGAGTGAACGCGAAACATTAAATCTATCGAGAAAAAACCTTAAGGGACGAGCTGCTGACTGGGCGCGGCGTAATTACTCTGTAATTACGAACTGGACAGAACTAAAAAATAATCTTATTCAAACATTCGCAGATGAGACAAGATACTACGATGACTTGACTGCATTTATGGAGTACACCAGCGACAAGGCGAGCAACCTGGCAGAATACGCGACTCGCAAGTGGGAGCTGGCGAAAAAGGCTGTCGGCGTCGAGGTGACCGAGATGCATCTGGTAGAAGCTGTGATATCAGGTATGTCAGACTTTCGTATTCGATCTGATTTATTGCGATTGACACCTAAAAACTTGCCTCAATTAATACAAAGCCTAAATTCTTATAAGCGTAAACATCCAGTGTCTGATGCTGATCGTGATCATAACGTTCCTTCAAAGAAAGCTAAATTCTATTCGACTGATTATAAGATGAGGCGTTGTCAAAAATGTTTTAAGCTTGGTCATCTGCAAAGGGACTGTAGAACTGTTGTTAATAATAATAATAGCACCAATAGCCCCATACCTAGTAGTTCCACAACTGCTCAACCTCTAAACGTTCTACCTCAAAAAAAAGAGTCTCAAATTCGAACACTGCCCGTATGTAATTTTTGTCATAAGCCAGGACATAAATTCGAAAACTGTTTTAAGCGAAAAAATAATAAACCAGACCCAACAAACAGTTAACTCTTTGATAGTAGGGAATAACCGTTCTATGATTGCTAAGATCGACAATCGCGACTTTGTATGTCTTATCGACAGTGGCGCTGAGTGCTCCTTAATGCGAGAAGGTATTGGGAAATCTGTTAGTGGTCAAATTTCTTATAAAACTACTCTATTGCGGGGAGTTGGGGAAAATTCATTTTGTTCAACTCAAACAAAAACTACTTTGGTCTGTATAGATGGGTTAAATTTAGAACTCGAATTTGTACTAGTACCAGATCACTACATTCAGTATGACATTTTACTTGGTGAAAACCTTTTTGATATCCCTGACATTCAAGTTGTATTTTCCAAAACCAAAACAAAGATTTCAAGAAATAGTTACAATATAAATTTTGTTGAGAAAATTGATTTTACCACTCACGTTGATACTGACGTTGATTTCGAAGCAAAAGACAAATTGTTAAATTTATTAAACTCTAATAAAGATCTTTTTACTTCTGGTAATTCTGTTACCAAAGTCAATACTGGCGAATTATCTATTCGACTAAAGAATCCAGATAAAACTGTTCAAAGGCGTCCTTACCGTCTTGCTCCCATTGAACGCGAAAGCGTTAAAAATATTATTCAAGATTTAAAAGACAATGATATAATCCGAGATAGTAATTCCCCTTTTTCTAGTCCCATGCTATTAGTTCGAAAAAAAGACGGTAGTGATCGCCTTTGTGTAGATTATAGGGAACTAAATAGCAACACCGTAAGAGATCATTACCCTCTCCCGTTGATCGATGATCACATAGGTAAACTTGTGAATGCAAAATATTTTACTGTTTTGGATATGGCCGCAGGATTCCATCAAATCCCCATAGCTAGAGATTCTATTGAGAAAACTGCTTTCGTCACACCAGATGGGCAGTTTGAATTTTTACGCATGCCATTTGGATTGTGTAATGCTCCGTCAGTTTTCCAACGAGCCATTAATACGGCACTAAAACAATATGTTGATCTGTTTGTCCTTATATATGTTGATGACGTCATCATTTTCTCTAACAGTATCGAAGAAGGGCTTGAGAACCTAAATAAAGTTTTTACATGTCTCAAAGAAGCCGGTTTTTCTCTTAATCTCAAAAAATGCAAATTTCTCAAAACGGAAATTGAATACTTAGGCCGCGTTATCTCAAATGGCTCGGTAAAGCCAAGTCAAGGCAAAATACAGGCTCTTATCAACTCCCCAGTTCCAACATCTGTAAAACAAGTGCGACAGTTTTGTGGATTAGCTGGTTATTTTAGAAAATACATCCCAAACTTCTCTCAAATTATGAATCCATTATATAACTTAACTAGAGCCGATACTAAATTTAATTGGACTTCCCATCATGATGATGCCAGGCAAAAAATTATTCAGTATCTTTCCTCTGAACCGACGTTAGCATTGTTTGACCCCTCAAAACCTATAGAGTTACACACTGACGCCAGTTCCACTGGGTTTGGCGCAGTGCTCCTTCAAAAACATGATACTCAATTTAAAGTAGTCGAGTATTTCAGTGCGCGTACTACAGAAACTGAAAAGAGGTACCATTCGTACGAGCTTGAAACTCTAGCAGTTGTAAAAGCTATCAAACATTTCAGACATTACCTATTTGGCAGGAGTTTCAAACTCGTAACGGACTGTAACTCCCTAAAAGCATCTCGAAATAAAAAGGAATTGCTTCCCCGTGTCCATCGTTGGTGGGCATTTCTGCAGTTGTTCGACTTTGAAATTGAGTACCGTAGGGGTGAGCGTATACCACACGTAGATTTTTTGAGTAGGAACCCTATAGGTTTCAATATAAATAATGTTCTTAATTATCGCGATTGGCTAGAGGTTGAGCAGGACAAGGACCCAGAAACAAAATCAATAGTAAAATCGATTCAAGACGGCACTATTGATAAGAGTATATCTTCCAGTTACGAAATTCAAAATGGTTTGTTGTACCGCATTTATTCTACTAAAGATAATAAAACTAAAAAGGCTTTATTTGTGCCCAAAAGCTATAGGTGGAATATCATCCAAACGTATCATGACTCTCTTAAACATTTAGGTTGGGAGAAAACTTTAGAAAAAATTCGCGAGCAATTTTGGTTTCCAAACGTCACAAAAAATGTTCGAAAGTACGTCGAGAATTGCCTCGTCTGCAAAGTCAATAAAAGCCAATCAGGCCCTCGTCAGATATCTTTACACCCCATTGACAAAGCCCCAGTCCCTTTTCACACGGTACACATGGATACCACGGGTAAATTGAGCGGTAGCAAACCTAAAAAACAATATGCTGTAGTATTCATTGACGCGTTTTCAAAATACTGTTATATAAAGCCCGTCACTAATCTTACGGCAGCTGCTACAGTAAATTGCTTAAAAGATTTAATATATACTTTTGGCACTCCTAAAAGGATAATATGCGATCAGGCAGCATCATACACTGGCCGGGAATTACGTAATTTTTGTGAAAAATGGTCTATTGAGCTTCATTTTATAGCAAGTGGTGTCAGCCGCGCAAACGGTCAGGTTGAAAGACTTATGAAAGTTTTGACTAACTGTTTCACGATAATTGAAAACACATCGGGAAGGGGCTGGAAGGATGCAGTTGGAGAAGTCCAACTAGCAATAAATTGCACATTTAATAAAACTACGAGCCATACTCCATTCCAGCTCCTCATCGGTTGCAATCGATCACCTCCTGCCATTTCTACTCTCATTAATGATGTTGAACGTTTGGACCTAGATACCTGCCGAGCTATAGCAAAACAAAATATTGATAAACGTGCCAAAGAACAAAAGAAAAATTTTGATCAAAATAAAGCTAAAATTGTTCCTTTTAAAATTGGCGATTCTGTTTTGGTTAAACACAATCCTAGATCAATAAACAAACTCGACAGTAAATTCAAAGGTCCATGCGTCATTACTGAAATTCATGATAATGAAAGATATACTGTAAAAGTTCATGATACTGGTCATGATTTATACGTCTCACATGATAATTTAAGGTTAGTGTCACCCGATATGGGTTGCGAACTATACGAATCATTAAATGAAAATGAATAATTTAATGAATAGATTGTTGATTTTAAATTGTTCATTACTTACACTGATTGTTCTGTATACTCCTTTAGTCCTGGCCAGATGTCTGGGTGTATGCAGAATAACAAGTGTATCAGTTTTTTTAATTTGGCCGTGCCTTTTAGGCTTTATTTTTACCGAGGCCCTATACAATTGCCGTGCCACATGGTGGCTTTTTACCGAGGCAATATTCAAAGGCTGTGTCGTATGATTCGACTTTTTACCGAGGCCATTATAAAGTCGCACCTTAGCGACCAATAATAATGCAGGTGATTTTGCTCGTTTATTGAGACTGTTTATAAACTAAGTTTAATTTATTTTTTACAATAATTATTAAGTATGTATCTAATTTAGTTCGCGAGCCTGTCTGAGACGGCTGCTCGTCAGAATGGCCGTGTGGGAGATAAATTAATTTTAGTAGTAAAATAATAATATTACAAATAAAAATATCGAATTATTGTATAAAAATAACTTACTATAGCATAAACAAATAATACCACGCACTTACTCCCCACTCGGCGCTCCCACCTCGCCAGGCGAGTCGTTTACGCCACGCTTTATAAGCAAGTGCAGTGCGCTTGAGCAGTCAGTTGTTGACCAACCGCCGCCTCGGACAGAGCTCTTCAGGTAAACTAATTATCACCATATTACTGTGCTATTATGTTGTCACTATGATGTAATTATGATACATTATTTACTGCATGTACATACTTAATAGTAATATATAATTAATATTGAATAAACTTAATATGTACATTTCTATTTGATAAATAAACTATTTAAATACATAAAAATCTATGAATAAACATAATCATTAAATGGTTTTACAATATTTTTAACACTCACAGTGTCATATTTTATTCTTAAAAGATGAAATATGAAACCAAAAATTGCGCACGGGCGGGATTCGAACCAGCATCTTTCTGGCAATCAGGGCCAACTGCTCTTCCAATTGAGCTACCGTGCTGTCGGTCCGACCGCGCGAAATTCTTGGTCTCATTGATACGTCATTGCGTGACGTTAGCGCCATCTACCCGTCTGTTTATGCAACAGCGGGCCAAGTAGTTATTCTTTACAGAATAAATTCAACTTGGAAATGATAACGCTTCGCTACTCAATGGTTTTACAATATTTTTAACACTCACAGTGTCATATTTTATTCTTAAAAGATGAAATATGAAACCAAAAATTGCGCACGGGCGGGATTCGAACCAGCATCTTTCTGGCAATCCGGGCCAACTGCTCTTCCAATTGAGCTACCGTGCTGTCGGTCCGACCGCGCGAAATTCTTGGTCTCATTGATACGTCATTGCGTGACGTTAGCGCCATCTACCCGTCTGTTTATGCAATTGTGTCGCCAATACCTTGTACCTAGTTTAAGATACCAGATGTAGCATTTTGTACCAATAAACTTTATTTATTATTTAAAGCTGTTAATAGCTGCGAAAGTTTTATTTGCCTACGTTTTGATCTGAAAGCTCTGATCCATTTCTACTCTTTCTGAACCCGTTTTGATACGTTAATTATGATAATAAACTTAATTAAACTCATAGCTCATAATGATAATGATATCAAGATATTGAAATTATTTCTATCACATTAATCTTATAACATCTAATGCTAACAGTGGTATAATACGTCTGATTTGATCTACGAACGAACAAAAGCAGCTACAAAATGTACTCAAAGAACAATATAGTCAGTGTTTTTGCAAACCCGTAAAAAGTTCAAACAACTTAGTGCGTTCTCAATACATAATGCATGAGATCCCGTTAAAATCAGCAATCGAGTTCTTTACGAATGGATCTCTCTATCGACAGGTCTTGGGGGATACAGTCAACGTTAAAAATATGAATAAACTTTTTCTTAGCTCAAGGTTGTAAGGTTGACTATAACTCTACATTTGACAACATATTTTTGTGGCTATCTGTACTAGTATAAATTGAGCACAAAGCAGCCATTTGTTAGGTATTTCTGAGAACAGAGATCCCGGCTTGTAACGCAGGTCGAACGGCTCTTACTTATATATACTCGTAGATTCCAACTGAATCGCCTTTTCTGAAATGACTTAGGCGTTGGCATTTCTCGTTCTATCTTATTATAGTAAAGAAGGCAGCCTAATGCTTGTATTGAGCACACAAAATGAATGATTCTTACTTACTTTAATTATCTCTGAAGAGTTAGGCCACCACGCCGCGGCGCCGTGGCATGTGTTTGGGAGCATTATTGGTACTTACCTGCAACAATACAATCTAATTTTTATATCGTTCTCTGCTTTGAACTCTTGTTGGTTTATGTTATAATTTCTGATTAGATTAATTACAATGTTAGTACGGTGATAGACTAAAATATATGTGTATCATCATTACCAGCGGTGTTATCTTCACAACAAGCCGGTTAATGAGGGTGTTTGTAGGAAACAAACACCGCAGCCCCAGGGCGGAGGCAATGCTTGATTGGTAGAAACGATAGCGATAGTGACTGTATGACTGTAATGTAACTCTATGTGACTGTAATGTAAACATTCTCCGTATCATTTACAAGTAAAAAAAATAAGTAATTAACTTATAACAATAATCACATAACTAATTATAGAGATTTCACAACTTCGATTTCGATAATTCGTCCGATCAATATTAAGAGAATTAATGCTCATATACGAGACATAATTTCATTTTATACTCGTAAGACCTGATACTTCGAGAATTATAGTTACATGAATCCTTTAAGTAGATAAAAATATACTCTTCATTGCACAAATCAGTCACAAGGACGCAAAGCAATACAACCAGACAAATAAGGGAATACAATTAGGGATTAAGATTTGAGGTAGGTATTCACACCAATTCCCATACGAGGTCGTCAAATATTTTTCGATCATAAACTTGTAGTGGCGATGAGAAACGCTACGCTTTCTATTCGCCCCAAACCACCACCACGGGGTCTCATTCAGAACATAAGTTTCATAGCCTGTAAAATTTCTCGATAGATGGCGGTACGTGTCTATCTAGCGGAATGACTGATTATTAAATTGAATGAAAACGTAAATTACATGAAGATAATTACCCGAAAAATATTCCATCTAATATTTTCGGTTGCTTAAAATAGATAAAACTTAATATCACCTTGTTTTTCCACATTTAGTAAAAATATTGTAAATAGAATAAAAGCATGCTAATACTACACTAGGACCCTCTGTCGGCATATGATAAAACTATGTGTCATGGAAAGTTATGACAAAACTAGTATAGATGGCGCATTTTTATGAACGCGTTTCGTTTCTCCATTGAAAATACTGCAACTTTAAAAACTTTACGAAATAGATTTATCCTTTTATTTTCGTCAATTTAAAACATACGAGTAGAATGGGTGTAACGAAAAAAAATACTTAAAATATTGGAATATTTTTAATGATCTATTTTGTTTGATTTAGGTGATCATCATCAGTCATGAATGACATGACACGAACATGAATAACCAAACGCAATTCTAGAACTTTTACCGGTCTGCTTCAAAACTTTGTTTGTTGATTGTTTGTTTGTTTGTTTACATACACTTACACTCTGTTCACGGCCATCGTTGTGAATTGTGTGCGCGCACTGAGTTTTAGTGAAATTTTGAACGACCCTGGACCTATAACGGACTTCGATGACTCCTCCTTTATTGTTTTGACTTGGCTACGTTACTGGATTCTGGCGCTGGCGTAATTAACATAGACCCTTGGCTTTCCATCACCGGACTTTGAAAATAGCTCGTGTCGAGGACCCGTGCTGTGAAACCGGACAAAATGGGTGTACACAAGTGCGCATATTTCGGGTGTACTAGCACCTCTGCAATGAAATCTATGTTTCGATTTCCATGGAATGATCATAATCGACTGCAAGTGTGGCTGAATAATTGTGGTAAGCAAGCGAATTCCATCAGATTACACTAAATTATTTCTAGATTTAGAGCTTTTTGACACTCAAATGATTAGAATTTGAGTTCCGCAGCTAGTATTGAGCCAGTTAAATCAATCTACTTTGTAGGCGTAGGTACAGTCCTTGTCAGATATTTTGTAGCAGACAATGAACAATTTAATACTTCTGAACAGTCAAACTGTCAATAGGTTGCATACATTACTAGGCACCATTAATATCTGAGCATTAATGACTTCAATAATGTCTAAGCAGTTTCTAGTCAGTTACTTCTATGTAAACACATAAATAACCAATAATATCTCAACAGATCTTCAAGAGCCTTGAACATGAGATGATGACTGAGAACATTGGAACATCATCTAAGAATGCAGATGAGGTCTTGAATACCTTATTAAGTGTGGATACACTTGATGTTAGAGTGTTGAGATATTATTAGTGATGATGACTGTACTGTTATATTATAAAGCAGTTACTTTAGCCATTCAGATAATTCTGATTATTTTTTTAAAATTTTGACACGAAATGCATAACAAAATCAATCAACCCAAAGGTTGTCTGGAAGAGATCGCTTCGAAGACCGCCAATATTGTACATGTGATCGTCTGTTTTAATGTTTTGTTGTGTCCTTTTTGTGCAATAAAGAATATTATTATTATTATTATTATCCTGACTTTGACATCCTTAAATTTATAAGAATTCGTACCCAAAAGATGTTAAATAATAAGAACCCATCACTAAGACTACAGAAAATGTCACTTTCACTTAAAAAATTAAACACTCTTTTTATGCAATAGACATTCGGTACAATGTATGTTTCTAAATAGAAACATCAAACTGAACAAATAGGTATCATTTGCTAGAATTTGTTCTAGCTAGTGTATAGTTAAGTCTAGTTTGAGTCTTGCATGTTTAATGTCTATGGATTTTAAAAAAAACAATAGGATAATCTAAACGATATCTGTTTCTAAATCATTGTAGTCCATCTCTTTTCTTCTTTTAAAAGTGAAAAAGACATTTAATTTTGTCTCAATGGCACCTCAGAGTCAAATCCACAATCAAATTCTAACTAATAACTAACTTTCTTTTTTTAGGTAACATGACCATCACACATTTGTCTCCAAAATCATTGAGAGGTAGATATTTATGCATTGATCATTTCGATCAAAAATACATCCGAAATGAAACTGGTCGAACAACGAGACTGAGAAGGCAAGCTATACCCAATGATTATAATATAAACCTGCATGAAAACAATTCCAGTCCTCCATGCCCAGGTAAGCAAGGCTTTTTCCCATAAAGTAATTGTTATTATTGTTAGTATCATAACTATCACAGATATCAAAAATTTTATTTTATCATTTTGAGTTAAATAATGGATTTTGGCAAAGTAACGCCTGATTATATGAATTATTTATCATTTTGATTTTTATAAAGTAAATACTGGATACTACTGGATGTATGTAACAAAAAGCTTAACAATGCCTCAAACCTAGCATTTGGTCATCATCAAAAATGGGTTATTCCCAGTAGCCCCACCGGCATCGCCCCCACTGGAGGCAACGGGATATTTGTAAAAAAAAGTTTGTGTCAGTTGCTATCACCGGTGCCTCCCTTTGAGACGTTGCCGTATCCGGATATCAGGACGAATATCTGTTGGGCATGTATGAAAAAATCTATAATAAATATATATTAATTTTTCGCTTCTCTTCTAGCAACATATAGTTTTATTTCTGGTTATACTTTATGGTGTCTCAAGCGTGGAGACTGGGTTGTTTAAAATTGAAATTCATTCCAAGTTTCCTTGAAGGTAGGCACCGGTGGCAACTAGGACATATTATTTATAAAATACTTGGTTGCCCCCAGTGGGGCCGATGCCAGTGATGCTGGTGGTACTGGGAATTACTCTCTACAATGATATATTTTTATAATTACAAGGCAATACCGATTTGTTACACCCTTTTAAATTATATTTAACATGACCTGTTGATTTGGCTACTTGACACATATCAATTCATTTAATGTTGTTAAAAAATTGTGATTGATCTTTTTTGTTTGAATTATTTCATTAATGACATAGATTTATTGGTAAATGGTGTCAAGTACATAATCAACATTAAATGTAAAAAAAAAAGATTAAAAAATATATATTATTTTGTAGGTTCCCCCTATTTGAAAGTGAAAACCCCAACCAGAGTGTATAGAAATAAAAGAAGATTTGAAGTCACTGATGATTGTTCTGAAAACGAAGAAATTCGTACACCAAAGAGAAGGAGATTGCAAAGTACTAACCTACAAGAAACTCCCAAATGTAAGACTCTGAAAACAGCTTTATTAAAAACAAATAAAAAAAATAAAAGGTTTGTTGTCAAGCTATCGAAGTTAAAAAATAAACTTGCCTCTAAAAATATTCTTGATTTAAGCAAATATAAATTTAAAAGCGAATCAAGTGAAATTTTGACTAAAATGCAGTTAAATAATAAAAAAAAACAGTGGACAGAGAGGGAAAAGAAATTTTGCATGACATTGTACTACAAATCCCCTGCTGCCTATAAGTTTTTATATAATTCAGGTGTAGTACTAGCTGCTCCATCAACTATACAACGATGGTTGCAAGAAACTAATTGCATGCCAGGCATTAATAATGATATTATAGAAAATATAAAAAATAAATTTTCTGGTAAATCAATTAAAGAGAGGGCATGTGTAGTTTGTTTCGATGAAATGAGTATAATGGTTGATTTGGAATATACAAATAAATATGATTTAATAGAGGGATTTGAAGATTTTGGTGGTGGTGATCGTAATAATAATGAAGCCAAATATGCGCTTGTTTTTGTTGCGAGGGGGATCTACAGCAATTGGAAGATCCCCGTAGCATACTTTTTATCGTCAAAAACAGTTGATTCTAATAAATTACAATTAATTGTTGATTCTGTAATTAGTCAATTATTTGAAAGTGGCTTGTTGCCAAAGGCGACAGTGTGCGACCAAGCCACAACAAATGTAAAATTGATGAAAAATTTGGGTGCTACAATTGATTCTCCTTTCTTTTTTATCAATGGACATAAGATTTACGCAATTTTTGACACACCTCATTTAATTAAAAACATCAGAAATAATTTACTTAATAATGATTTTGAATTAGATGGTCATCAGATTTCATTTAAAGATATTTTGCATGTTTATAATATTGATAGAAATAATAAAAGTAAATGTTTAAAAAAATTGACGCCAGTGCATATGAATCCAAACAATTTTCAGAAAATGAAAGTAAAACTTGCGGCTCAAGTTCTCAGCAGCTCTGTGGCTGGAGCCATCAAAACAGCCATTGATAGTGGAGAGTTGAATAGCAGCACAGGAAAACATACAGCTGATTTTGTCCAATTATGTAATGATTTATTTGATTGTCTCAATTCAAAAAATAAATTTGATTCGAATCCGTATCGATGTGCGATTACCAAAAATCAAAACTCGATTGTAAATCAAACTTTGATTAAGGGAAGGGAAAATTTTATAAAATTAAGCAAAATAAGTGATAATAGAAATAAAAAAAAAATACCCGACCCCCGTGTTTTGATGGAATTGTGCAAACAATAAATGCTGTTATTCAACTTTCTGCAGAAGAATTTACTGAGGGCACTGGCGTCAAATTTATTATGACTTATCGATTAAATCAAGACGTGATTGAAAATTTGTTTGGAATTTATAGATTAAAAGGTGGATGTAATAAAAATCCGACGTCGAAATCATTAAGATCAATATTTCGATCAAATTTACTGAATAATCTAATGAATTTTGATAAAACAAACTGCGAATCTGATCAGGAAATGTTCTTACCCACTCAGCCAAGTACCAACAAAGAAATTAATGATATTTCAATACCGTCACCTGATGTCGTTCAACCACAACCACAACACATTATTCAACCTTCGAAATGCCCCATTGCTACCCCTACTTCAGCAGACACAACTGAATCTCCTGAAGTAGAAGTCACAATGGAAACATGCTCAGTTGTATACTTTGCTGGGTGGGTGGGGAAATCATGTATTGACAAGTTTGATTGTTCTGATTGTAAAACGATTTTATTAAAAAATCTGGTTGATTTGACGGATAAAAAGCAATTACTGTTGATTAACAAAACTTATTCAAATATTGCTACACCGACACTCAAATCTCCCAGTGATTATCTTTACCAATTAGTTGACAAAGTTTTAAATTTTTATAATAATAACGTTAATGATTTGCATAAAAATAATTTGATTGCTGATTTATTACAAAAATTTAAGACTGAGACGAACATTTCTTTTGATTATCATGATTCGAATCATCTTGATTATTTGATTACGAAATTATTGCAAGTTAAAATTAATGATTATTGTAAGTCACGCAAGAAAACGCTTCAGGCATCCTCAAAATTAAGAATTTTGCAAAATAAGTGATTATAATGAACTTTAGGCAGCAGGTTTTACTGTTTTAATTTCGGTATTTCTAAAGAGAAGGAGACTTATACTTCAGTTTAGTTGGTGCCCCGTCTGGAATCGAGTCTAAGCTACACAGCTACAATAAAACTATGTAAAAGTTAAGAAATAAACGATTTTAGTTTTGAATTATGTTGTCTTTTATTTTCATTCTACCTTTTTTACTTATGATTGGGAATATTTTTTATCATGCCATGGGTACCATGTATACTACATTATTATTACTACAGCATATTATCTGTGGTTCTGCTAACTGACAAAGAGTAGTTAGTATTATTTTTGGAAGAAGTATTTTTTATTCGTTTTTAATGTTATTTTTGTCACGAGAATATTTAAATGTGAACTTTACGAAAACCAAAACGGATAATTTAATCTTATTTAATATCTTCATTGGTTCTAATTATAGATGGGCGCCTACCCGGATATAAACCCAGCCACTGGGTAAATATACAATCCACGCTATTTTAACCCACCCGATTCCAATTGATACCGGGTATAAATTAAAGCCTGATTTAAAAAATTAAATGAAATATTTTTATTGAAGTTTGACACTTTTATGGTGTGATTCAATTTCTTTTCAAGTAGGTTATAATACTGAACTATAAAAATCGTATATTTTTATTTAAATCCCATAAAAACTGTCATTTAGTTGCAAATACAGTGCGTACTTGCATTTTGGCAATCCCAAAGGCGAAGAGGGAGGCTGTGTAAGGTTAAACAGTTTTACAGGACAAAATTTTATTCAGTGCATGCTGTACATTATGCGTTTTTGTTGATCTAAGAATTAAGTACGAACTAATTTTATAAATAAACAAATATAATGTGGTTGAAATTTAAGAAAGCAACACTTCCCTTTATCTTTTTATCTACCTAGGATTGCCACGTGCGCAGTTCTATCGCGTTGGCTATAACTTGACAGTTTTAAATGTAATGTCGCTGCGCGTAGTCTTTGTAATAACTATTTTACAACTTCTCGACCGACGACGGATTTAAGGTGTACTACCTTAAACATTGAGTTACAAATCTTACAAAAATCGCGTAGAGTGCATTTATTGTTTTGTAATACTTATAATACAAGAATGCTTTTGCAAAGAAGGAAAGATATGTCAAAGTGTTAAACGTGCTCAAAATATAATAAATTCAAATACTGATGCAAAACAAAAAGAATACGTTGAGATGCAGATTTACATTGAGTGCTGTCACCGCTACCAAGTCATCAAGTGAAATATTGCAAAGTTGAGATAACTCCTTTTGTCTCTGTCCTTTTGTAAGTTATACTCATTTAAAAAAAAAACGGTTGTTCATACTACTCAACATTGTTGTTGAAACGAATAATATAATTTATGATTTTAAGTGAATATGATGACTGAATGTATAGCATAAACGATATTTCTAATCATATTGTAGGTCTAGGTATTCATACACAGCCAAATGATACTCAAAACAATGAGTATTCATCGTAAATTTAATAAATACCCAGCATTCTTAATAGACACCCAGGTAAATTAGGTATAAATCAATTTTTACCTACCGGGTGGGAATAAATTGGATAAATATCCACTGTATTTTTACCCACCCGCCCATCTATAGTTCTAATTCGTCCTATGTGCAAATCAGACTTTATTTCTGATCTGAGTCTGGTTTTGACGTAAACGTTGTTAAATCATGGTTACCCTAAAAATATAACTAACGTCGAAAATTGAACGAGTTGTCATTTTCCTTTGGCATTTTGCAAAGCTGCGAGCGTTTATATTATATACTAGCGGTCGCTCGCGGCTCCGCCCGCGTGGATGGCGAGGATTGTGTCCGAAAAACCCTAATATCTTACGGAATCCTATTTTTGTTCAAAATTAAATATAGCCTATATTGCTCGTGGATAATGTAGCTTTCGAATGGTGAAAGAATTTTTAAAATCGGTCCAGTAGTTTATGAGCCTATTCATTACAATCAATCAAACAAACAAACAAAGTTTTCCTCTTTATAATATTAGTGTAGATAATTGACAACACCATTAACTGAAAACAATGGAATGATAAGTACAATTTGGTGCGCCATATCCACAGCGGCCACACACCGGTTTAGCCGCCGGCTCTTGCTAATCTGTAGCTGCCGGGCGGAATAATAAGATTTGAGCTATCTACTAGAATGAAGAATAAAATCATCCTTTTTTATTAGAAATTATTCCAAAGAAAACTGATTTCCTTCATAGGTAACGCCGGCTTAATAACAAACATGAACATAAAACATGAGTCAAAATTGCATGAATGTGAAAATCAACTCAAATATAAATACATAAATTACATAGACGTTGAATAACATTTCTGCTTGCACTGTCGAAATAATAATTCGGCGCGCGGCGTGAGACTAGCGTCTCCTCGAGAGGTCACGCGAGCCGGCCGAGCCGTGCAACAGTCTCGCTCTGTGACAGAGCGAGACAGAGCCTCTGTCTCGCTCTTGCAGTACCTTCTAAACTAACCAATCTATCCGTACTCTTTACTCTCATAATGGGGACTGAAACAGAACTACTGAGAGAGCCGTATTGGACGGTCCTTGTGCTATTGAATTGAACAAAAGATAAGGACAAACTTGACAAATTGCATTTATTTAGGAATCCTACTCTACTTTTATATGATGGATGACGAAACGCGACGTTTTAATTTTTTCATTTACAAATTACACAACAAAATTACTGTCATAAAATATAAAACATTTTAAATTATTTATTATAGTAGTTTTAGGACATCTTGTTATATATTATTTTATAATTTCTGAATTTTGTTGAAAAGAAAAGAGAAAAAAGTTCAAAACACTGATAAAAACAAAAACAACATTGAAAAAGAACACGTAGTACTGGGATTCGAACCCGCGTGTTTTAAAAAAGAGGCCACTTTACTAATCTGCTGCGCCACCGTGTCATTTGCAATAGTAGCGAAATTTACCTTTGTATTTTAGTTACATTATTTTAACCCTATTTTAGTGCTACAGCCACTACAGGAATGAGTTTAGCGCCATCTATTGAGATACTAAGCACGTAGACTAGTTGCAATCGACATGCTTATCCGTGTATCCAGTCTACGTAGCGCCATTTATTGAAGTGCTAAACACATGAACTAATTGCGAGCAATCGACATGCTTTATTTCGTGAAATGCAACAGTCTACGTAGCGCCATCTAATCCGTGTTGTAGTATTCCAACGGGTGCCCGCAAATATTGGCCAGTTACGGCGGAACCGTTTTCTTGTATGAGATGAGGTATCTGTACTAGTAGTATTATATTATCTGTGCCACCACTATCAGCCGACGGCATGTTTGCGCCGCGGCCGCGCCGTAACGCGTTATGTTTATTCATTATGCCCAAACAAATAAATATGAATGAACATTGCCTCTATCCTTTTGTCGTCAGAATGTTGCCCATTTCTCGGCAGGGGCTGCTACGTAAGATAATATGAGAAAAATAGCATGTTTCGCCTTTATCATACAACTTGAAATACGTATGAGTAAACAAGTTTGATACTGTGCACGATTGTTACAAGAGTTCGTATCGGAATAATAATGCCATTTAATGAATAGTAGCTTACATGATACGAACCCGGCTTGATGATTACCAAGTATTATTAACAATTTCAATAGAAATACAACAATTATAACATGTTCATGATCAGAATTATCGAGTATCATTCACATAATATACAAAGCGCTCTCAACCGCTAATTCAGATTGCGGGGCTGCAGCGATCAGATTCGCGGATGGAGGCTTTCATTGTGGGTTAATTAACTAAATAAATTGGGCGGCACATCCGCATATAACCCCCTTTGTGTCCTTCTATGGAGCTGGCCTGATTATACAAGTAGGCTTTGGATTTAGTGGCCAATGCGCGGGTATTGATTATTTATAAATAAATCCCGATAATCTATTGCGGAACCATGGACAAAAAGAAATATAATGGTAATTTACTAAACAACTACATAAGGATGAGATTTTAAACTTTCGCGTTGCATTACAATTTACAATTACATATTACTCATATTAATATTTCGTGTTTTGACCCGTCATGTCTAATTCTAACTACATAAGGATGTTTGGATATAAAGTGTCAAGGAATAGAATTTAGAATCTGTTATACAAAATACGGGGACAATTGGCTAGATCTTTATTCATATTTCATTTAGATTGACTTGAAGACGAAATAAAAACTTTGATAAAGTAAAACTAGCTCAGTTCTGAAGTAGTTAACAAAGTCATCAGCATGATAAATGATAGAAAACAAGAAAACAAATTGGTCTAAAGACTTATGAAATAATTAATGTAAAATCTCTGAGGAAAGAAAGAAAGAAAGGGAGAAAGAAAACATGTTTATTCAGAAAGCGAAAGCGCACTTATTAATTTTACAATTCAATTTAAAATAACGAGTCAATTTCAAACTAATTGTAAAGTAAGCCCTGAAAATCAATAGGGGCCTGTATGGTAATGGCGCCTGGCTTAATACAAGACCCGCCGAAGTCTGGTGTTGGGAACAACGTTCCAAGAACTAGTAGTTTAGATCTATTGACTAATTACTAACTGCTAACTATTTGGGCCCACAACTTCAATTTCAGTAATTGGTTTATTTTGTTTTGTTGTTCAGTAGTTGATATTTTTGCTATCAAATTGATATTTGCAAAAAGATGTTTTATTAAATTGTGTAGTACTATTACTATCATAAACTACACCTATATATACACGTTACAAGACACGTTACAAGGAAGAGATTTCAAACTTGTCTCACTGACATTTTCTTTTCTTCTTCTCCATGTGTACCATCAGTATAATTATTATGTATATGTACTATGTTTATGTTTATTATACCTTTATATTATGTATTAAAGTATGCGGTATTTATGTAATAAGTAGTATGTATGTTTATTGTGTTTTAAAAACCTTTTGTAATTTTTATCGTCAAGCTTTTTCTTTTACCCCTCTATCACTTGCTTCGCGCCGCCTGTATTTTCTCTGTATAGACCAATGGTTGACTGGTAGAGAATGCTTTTAGCATTAAGTCCGCCATATGTACCTTTTGTTTATGCATGAAGTGTAATAAATAAAAATAAAATAAAATAAATATATACTCTTACTCTTTGTCAACAATACAAGTACCAATATTGTATCAACAGTTGACAAACCTAATTAAAAAAAAGTCTTACTAACATGATAAACGTTAAGTACTCGTACTATGACGTCATGTCACAGCTTCAAAAGATATTCTCATATTCCGTCATACACAAATAAGTACAACAATTTTCTCACAAATATTAGGCCTGACTATCTCGTATAGTTGAATATGGTGGTAACGTTTGATAAGAGGCGTGTGTCTGCGGTGGGTCCGAGGCGCAATTAACAAGTAAATGAATCCTTTGTGCGCCCGTCCTGCCGCCTAGCAGGGCTGCCGGGAGAGACTGGGAGGCTACGGACTTAGTAATTGTATGGTTTGGGTATAGTTTGCATATTATATATTGTTTCGATACTACTTTAATGGGACACGTCGAACAGATTCGTTTGATATCCACCGGTTCAGCGTATCTTTGTGCACGATGTACACGCAAGTAGCCAGGACTCTAACCTAACCAAGAGGACAGTATCAAAATGCGCTGTCACCTACTACTGCTCAATAGAATAGTTGTGCTGTCTATAGCTGTCTGTTTTTGTGATATTTTCAGTAACAAGAACGCGACAACGTCTTAACCGCATATTTTTATGCTTACTTTGGATTGCGAAAGTGGACTTATAAATACACTAAGTAGACGAAGAATTAAGATTTAAAAAACAATCTTCGATAATCTGATGATGAGGAAAGAATAATGCACTGGTACCCGAGAGGCGACAGCAGACCACAAGAGCGCGACCGAGACGGCGCTGGTATTGCCTACAAACCTGGACTAGTCTGGCTGAAAACCGAACTGATGCTTATTATTATTATAACTTCGATGATCAACTCGTGAATTGCGAAATTTTCAGTCATGCCTACCTAGCACGGCTCGCCGCGTTGTGCTACTGGTTGGAGCCACAGACGTTGGTTACGAATACGCGTCGACCGGAACTCAGTGCGGACGTGGGCCCGCCCATACTCTGCACGTTTTCATTAAAAACGCTTATGGACTATAGTAATATTAAACACTCGCTTCCTCTGCGGTAATAAAACGTGGGACTGCGACAGCGCATACTTAACTCTCTTTCCCACTTACTTACATAGGCAAGCGAACAACCCTGCTGTCAGATTTTATCAAGCCGCACATGGGGCCTCTGACAAGGCTTCACTAATATAAACCGATATTAGCCAGGATCAACTGCTTAACGTGACTTCCGAAGCACGGAGATGCCCGAGATATACGTCACTTATATGGTAGGAATGGTCACCCATCCAAACACGACCGCCGTATGTTGCTTAACTTCGGTCAAGTATCTTAAGTATAGAACTAGATCAAAACACTAAATAATGTTTGATTTATGGTCGTAGGGGAAGTGAGTCTAAGTAAATCAAATGTTGCCAGAAATTGCTTAGCATAAAAACAGTACCAATCATGCCTAAATCAATCGTCCTCCACGGTCTTGCAACCAATAAAGAGTTCTTTTTAGTTTCTTCACCCTTGTAAAAGAGGAGTCACACTTTCTTATTCTACTTTATTTGTAGTTGAATATTACAAAAAAAGACATTGTTCGTTGCATTAATATGTACCTACGAGTATAGTACCTACTAACCGCTACGGTTTGACAAACCTACCTACTCAATTATTTCAGAACACGGCAACTCACAAACAAACTTTAACAAGGATTAACAACACTTCTACCTATAAAGTAAGGAGGGAACTTTCCTTATGTTATAACGAGGCACTTAAAACACTTTCCTGTGAACACATAAATAAGCACTCAGAGGCACGCCAAGGCACTAAAATGAGCTTCAAATATCATGCCTACAAAATGTTTGAGACGAATGACAAAACAAAAAAAACATAGAAACAGATTCAGGCAGCTGAAAATAATCATACCTTCAAAAATCTATTAAAGCCATTTACAAAATAATGAAAATGAGAAAGACATCAAACCGAAAACATTGATTATTACTGCGTTTTAGTTACAAGAATTATTGAAACCTGATACAACGACACGTATTTACGTTAGCTTTATAGCTCGTGGCAAAACCTTATACTATTTGTTCACTATTGGTCCGATCAGGTAGTTTCTCTGCTCC
Source organism: Pyrausta aurata (assembly GCA_963584085.1). Lineage (NCBI taxonomy): Eukaryota > Metazoa > Arthropoda > Insecta > Lepidoptera > Crambidae > Pyrausta > Pyrausta aurata. Next base: position 308,100 of record OY757270.1, read on the forward strand.
CTACGTTCACAACTCCCAAATAACAGACAGATACGTTTTATTTCGCCTCCATTTCTGTTTATATTTTACTGTTTTCGTATTTTATTAATATTAGCTTTGTGTTGTGTAGTGTTTATAGCTCAGTAAATACATTTTATTGTTATTTGTAATGCGGGCCAAATTTGCCACAAAGGAGATCGTCTTTATTTCTTATTAATTAGGATAAATAATATTCATATCTTTAAATTGTACTTAATACGATAAATTGTTAAATCAGACAATGATATTTATTTGACCTTTTGGCATTTATTTTATTTAGGCAATAACATCGTTACATTAATGCGAACAGTGAGCAATCATCCCACAAACTATCATCGGCAGTTCAATTTATGCAAAATCGTGTTGATTGTACCTTCAATAGTAGAGCGCTGCCCCACTCCGGATCCTGGTAAACAGACCAATAAAATATGCTTACTCTGTCTCTACTCTATGCGTCTCGTTTACTTCAAATTTGACGGGCTTGAAACTAGTTGTAAGTATTTTCATTTTTAGGAACGGTATCGTTTTATTTGCAAACTTTGATGTGCTCAAACTGTATATTAAGTGTTGCATAGTACAGATATTCTGAATTTTCCACGGATCATAGGCATGTGACGAAAGTTAAAGTGGTGGTGCTCACCATAATCATCACTATATGGTAGGTACGTCACTATGAATGAGTCAACATTAACAAAATGCTCCAATGTTTGTTCGGTTTCGAACAAATAGACTGCCGGGTAACATGTTTACAGAAGCTCCACTGAATTGAAACAGGGCCGAGAGATGTGGTGTCTGTCCTCAAATTTTCCGCTCTCCAGTCAAAGAAGAAAGCCTAACGTCTATTAATACACGCTCCCTTGACCCCTTGAAGTTCAAGAAAATACTAATAGAGGTACCCCACGCATCAATTAAAATAAATTTATGTTATTTTTCTACGTAACAGTTTTTTTTTAAATACAAGCTGTGTGTTTTGCCTCTTATAACTTATTCTTGTTGTTGAAAATTTTTTGACACTTATACTTAGGTACACTACATTTACAATATACACTTCCATGTTTTATTCATTGTATTCCATGAAGTATAGTTCTTCTAACCTGTATATTTGCACATAGCTTGACCGCATTGAATTAACTTATTTGAGATCTCATTTAATCCTGTTTATCTCATTTAATCCACAGCGAGTTAAATGAAGTTCAGCGAGTCTCCCCCAGGCCAGCTTTGCTACGCGACTGTATGCAGGGCGCTAAGTAATTTGATCCTACTAACTTCGACTACAGTAACGCGATCCAATTGTATCGTGAGGAAGACGCAAATTCCCAAGATCGCTTTTGACTACGAAAATTGCCTTTCCGTAGCCGACACGGAACGAAACATATTAAGTAACCTGAGATAAGAGGTAGATGGCTTACTTCGGTCATATATTTAAAAGGATAGTAATACGTACAAACGTATTACTACAATACGAATTGTACATTAGTAATTATCATATCCTGTAACTAACTTATTAGAATATAAGCACTTGTGAACTTGTAGCACACCCCGGACACTCGGAAGAAACTTTTCATTTTGGCCATAAATTGACAGACGGCGCCCAATGGATACTTAACAGCCGATTTCGGCCGTGACCCTGGCTAGCAAATTTGATCTTTATTTGTATGAAGTTATAACTTGTTTTGCCGGTAGCGGACGCACGACCTTTTTTGTTGATGTATTGCGGCGTGTTGCACAGACGCTGCATTTGTGTGCGTGCCATAAAATTAATATTCCTATCGGAATAGAAGAACAAATAAAAGCTGTCAAACGAAACCGATTTTGGATGACAATAACCAATTTTAGTAAGTTAAATTAGTAACTTAAAATGAGATAACCTTTCGTCCAGGTGATTTATACTTATATTCCTACGTTAAATATATTAGTTTACCGCATGATAAACAGTCGACACAAAAGATCGAACATGCAGCCTTAGTGTAAAACGAAAAATTATTTATTTGCACAAAATATTCGTAAACATGCATTAAATGTTATTTTGTCTTTACTTTTTAGGGTTCCGTAGCCGAATGGCAAAAAACGGAACCCTTATAGTTTCGTCAAGTCTGTCTGTCTGTCTGTCTGTCTGTCTGTCCGTCCGTATGTCACAGCCACTTTATTCGGAAACTATTAGCATCACATAGCTGAAACTTGGTAGGTAGATGTATTTTGTTCACCGCTTTCCGATTCAGATACAAAAAGTAAGAAAAATCAATATTTAAGGGGGGGCTCCCATACATGAAACTAAAATCTAAAATATTTTTTTTACTCAAACCTATGCGTGTGGGGTGTCTATGGATAGGTCTTTTAAAATGATGTTGAGGTTTCTAAAACCATTTTTTCTAAAAGTGTAAGGTTTGAGATATAGACGCTTCCAAAGTGGTAAAATGGGCGTCCCCCCCCATCTAACTTTTGAACTAAGAAAGTGAAAATTTTGAAAAAAATATATGATGTAGATCTCAACAAAAACTTGCAACGAAAATTGGTTTGAAGGAGATCGAACCAGTAGTTTTTGAGATATTGCACATTTTTATCAACCGCAAATATAACTTTGTCTTTCATACAAACACTATGAAAAACAAAGTTATTTTTGCTGTCGCAATATATTGTGATGTTTTCGTTAAGTGAAAGTAAGTGGACCCTGAATTCAGTTAAGGGTGGCACGGAACCCTCAGTGCGCGGGTCCGACACGCACTTAACCGGTTTTACATAACGTTAACGTTTATAGAAAAGAATAAGCAAACTTCCTACTTTAAATTAAAACCGAATTGGCAAATATAAATCGTAAATTGAGAGGCTTCGATTTGGATTAATTTACCTCTTAAATGAGAAGTTGTAAGGGTTATTTTGCTGTAATGAACAATAATCAATCACCGATCAAGTCCCCATGTTTCAGAAGCACAATTTCTCTAAAATATACACAATTTCATTAGAAATTAAAAAAACACACATGAAAAAAATTTTCAGCGAGGCTCTTTGGGGCTCCTAACTGTTTGACAGCCGTCAAAAATGGTTCTGCTGCATCATATCTCGCATCTCTTTTTTTATCGCACAGCTTTATCCTACTGACATCTCGCTTTTGTCGTTCTATTCCGAAAGGGATAATAATTCTATGTTGCGTGCGTTAAGCCGTGCACGGGTCATAGCTATTTTCACTTAAATAAACAGGTACCTTAACAACGTAATTTACTTTAACTTGGTAAACAACGTAACGAGTACAAATTTTCATATTGTCATATTCACGTGCTATCGTGGAGAAATAAAAAGATAGTATCTACCTTAGCAACACCTGTATTACAATTATAATTTCCTAACTACACCTAATTCTAAAGAATGTTACCTTAACCTAGCGTTTTTAAAGTTGTTAACTGTAACTGAATAGTTAGAATAGGTAATGATGCATGTTTTGTATGAAGTTACTTACCGTCTCTCATCTTTTGGGAAACGAAAAAAGCTCCTATCGGAGTCATTTCTCGAGGAAGAAAGACACCCGTATACTGCACAGTACCTAGGCATCTCTCGTACACAAAACTTTGTACTTCCGTTAAAGTCGCAAACATGCGCGTGCCATGCCCGCTAGGCGTACTCCCAATGAGAACCCCAATTCCGGCGCGATAGTGAGGTAAGTCAGACTAGGAGGGGCGGGGAGTGTCCGTTCTGTATGTAGTAGTACTATTTATATACTGTGCTTGTAGTTCAAGTAAAAGATAGGAACATGCATATCTGCAAAAATGCAGTTAATGGTGATAATTAATACTTGACCTAGGTACATTGCTGCTTAGGCTACTGCCTCTCTTTGCTATCTCAAAGGTTATGTCCGTCTGACTACAAAAAAAGTGATAGCGCTAAATTTTTACAGCCAATTTCCTTCGATAGGGCCGGTGCTCGATGCAAACAGAGGGCTTATCCCGCGATAAAAACTTCGTACAATTTGTTTTTATATCTTAATTTGGCGATACAATCGGCCCTAGTTCAGGCTAACGATGTAACAAGTCTCGTCGTCTGTGAGATAGCGAGAAGGCTGCTACTTATTGGTATTGACTAATGCTCAAATGTTTCTTCACTGTAGTTCACCACGAGTAGTAGGTATCACAATTTAGGTTAGGTTTAGGATTCTTACTCCAGTTAAACGATTTCTTGACAAAAGCTTTCCAGTTAGTTGGCCTGATTCTAGTGATGCACCGACTAAAACTAAAACTAAAATAATGTCTAAAAACTAAAACTAAATTATTTTGGCTGAAAAGTGAGCCAAAAGTTCAAAATGCCTTTTTGCGTGGTTTAGTGAAGTCCATTGACAATTTAGGAGCAATTTCTTGATGCCCTCGCTGAAGTGTATTATATTATGAGTGCAAAAGCAAAAATTATGAGTTATATACATATAATTCGGAGCAGATGAGTAAATGAAAATATTGAAAACAGGGGGAAATTATTCCTTTTAAGAGCTTCCGTTGCGTGCCATAAAACAGTTTACGGGAAAATTTAAAAAATATATGCAGGCGTTGCCGCGAGGATCCGCTAGTTGCAAAATATGTATATAGGTACCTCATCAATGTAAACCTTGCATTTCTTTAGTAATATTCACATTCATACTTTACTAATAAATTACACACTAACAATAAGAACCGTACAAATTCGTCGTGTAACTAAAGGCTCTCAAACTATTGTTGGGCAAAGTGCCAAATTGGTACGTGAGTCGGTGTTATTACAGAAGTATTCCGTGTAAAAGTAAGTAGAGATTATATCAGCCGCGTACATTTCGGTCACATTGTGGGCCGCCCCGCGCAGATGAGATGACAAATAAAGTAATTTGTGAAGATTGTGCGAACTATCAGTAGTTACGAGTGGCTGTGATGAATGAACTATGAATGTCAAGGTTTCGGACCGCAACAACGTTTGCAAAAAAAACTTTATTGCATTTTGATTAGTTGTCTGGATACGCTTTGATGTTTTACAACTTTTGTTATTAAAGGTTATGTACAGTTCAAACTCCTTTCATCTGAAGTGTAAACTAAAAACGAATGTTGAATCCAAACCTAATGTCGTAATGTCTTCGGGTTTATTCATTTCATTTATCTATTCCCACACTTCTAAACTAAATATCAATAGAAAATCCATTAGCCAATTTCCGCGTGGAGTCCAGCGCTGAGCCAACATAAAAATACTCACTTCGACACGTGCCCACGAGCAAGATTGATGGCCACCTCACGCGGTCCATTCAAACCCACTTAATATAGATATTTGCGTTAGCCCTTATAGTGCGTGCCTAGTAGACTGTGGATTAGCTAAAAGTTTTAATGTCAAAGAAGAAGATATTCACAATAAAACCTTTTTTCATTAAGTGCATAAAATACCTTTTTGATTTACTACGACCGCGATTTTTATTCATTCGACTCACTTCGGCATTCGAGCAATTCTTTTCCTCGAGTCCTCCTTTCTACGAGAATGAATAAAAAAAATATCCCATACTACTGAGTTTATTAGCCCATAATTCCTCGAACGGTTTGTTTCCGCTTCGCTAATAAAATATGGGCATACGGCGCAAATTCCCCGTAAGCAGGTAAGGCCAATTAATGAGCGCCGCTGACGGGTGAGGCCGGTTTATAAATTAATCGAGATCTCGACGATCCCTTTTTGGCGATACCTGTAAACTGAACCCTGCAAGCACTCGATACCTACACGGGGAAGGCGTTACTACTTGTACGATTTTGTAGAAGGCGTCATCACAGGTATTGTTATGTGCAAACTAATTTCTTTTTGCTAATTTCATCGGAAATACAACTAAATTAAATACGATTCATTGGTCATGATTGTAATTATCATAGAGTTAACATAGCTAACAGTAGGTATCAAAATTGTACACCATTGTACATATTTTAGTTGTTTTTGACTGAGGAGAAACCATCTTTTTTATGTACAGAACCCTATCTGTAATGTGGTAGCTCTTGACCGGTCCTGCCCCACCTGACCCGCGTCTTACCTGTCAGTATACCTGCGGGTGAGCGATAGACGCGAATCATCGATATTGAATCACGCGGGGACGAGACTACTCCGATAAAGTGTCGATAAAGGTTGGGATAAGACTGAAACGAATGACTGTCGGTTTATCTTCAGTTTCCACCTTGTAAGATCTAGAAATAAGACCCTATGAGGTCCATTTTCCGTATTTAAACTCACAATCAGAACTGTTTCACATCATGTATCCAACAGTAAATAACTATTTTTGCTACTGCGAAAACAACCGCGGTCTTTCATGTTACTTCTCAGATAGCTTTCATAAAATCAGGTATATATTATGTAAAGATAATAACGAAATATTCTATAAATATCGGTTAAGGCTCTGTAACATCCCTCAGACTATTAATAAATGCTCCCCTCGGACTGCCCTCAATATTTTTATATTCGTGATGACATCTTGTAAATGATTTCCTTTTGAACCTTTTAAGTTTTTTTACGGCTGCTTGTCTGGCGATTTGATGTTTATCGATTCACAAACAACGATTAAAAAGCAATAAATAAAATACTATGATATATTTACAAATACACTTTCGGTACATTTTCAGCCTTATTTTTGCAATTAAGTTGGCGTTGAATCCTATGCTGGAAAAATTTCAGTTGGTTGAGATGGTCATTGCTCCGTCACGTTTGCTTAATTTTAATGTAACTTTTAAATAAATAATATTAGCGGAAGCTGTACGCAAAAAACCTATATATACTGTGTACCACAGTTTAGCCGTTTAGCGCACGCATGCTGATCTTGAGGGACGGGCGGAGGGCCAGGAAGAAAAAAAACTTATATGTTGGAGGTATCTGCACTACAGTTCCATAATTCTCGTAATATAAGAACTGAAATACAACTTTGTCAATTTGTGGTTTTGAAAAAATCCAAAAAAATACTAAAATAAATTATTTACAAAAATGCTTTCTTAAGAAGAAATTAGGATATATTATTATGTATCATTTGTGGTAGACTGTACAAACAAAATATCAGCCTTAACGTATCTAATGAGGCCCAAACTTGGTATGTTTTGCAAATAATTTTTGTTTCAATTTTAAAAAAATGGCTATCATGATGTTCTATATTTTTGTAAGCGCATTAAAAAGCCACTTTATGGTACCAAACACGATAGGTTTTTAAAGTATTTTTATTTATTTCACATAAGTACATAATATATTCACTCCTCTTATTGGTTTTTTTGGTACCTCGGATTTAAAAAAAAATATTGTCCTAGTATGCGTGTCCCAACGGCTAAGCTGTACATTTTTTTGCGGTTTGTTTTTCTTCCAATTTGGACTCATTTTCTATTGGGGGCTAAAGTGTGGGGCTAAAGACAAAGATGGCAGAAAAAAAACTTAAAATGCCTAATGAAAATAAGCCGTTGTAAATCTAGTCCCGTATGAAATACTTAACTCAATGCAGTTTTAACTCAATATCAGAGTTCTATTTTTTATGAGTGCTTGTTGTGGGTACAATGAATAAAAATATTTTCTCATTTCACACATCAGTCTTTCTTAAAATACCCCGCATGAGGCAGAGACTTTTATAAATAGCTTTTATGTCAAAGAATCCTTTGTGTGGATATCCATTGTATCATTCACGGAGTTATTTAATTAAAATGTTACCACACGTGTGAGACTCAAGTGATGCTCAATTTATTATTTAGGTTGTTATAATATCATCGCAAAGTCTAGCTAGTTAAACCATGGGCGATATGTTGCGTCGGGTGCAAGACCAAGGATTGCTCTTAGGCATTTCTTTTGAGCATTAAACACTTTATCGTCGATCGAACGTCGTTTCATTTTATTTCTTTAAGTAAATATACCCGTAACGTATTCATAATATATGGTATATTTAAAATATAGGTTTTATGCTACAAGATATTTAAAGGACCGCCTAGCGTATGCTAAACCGGGATTCAGGCAGTGAATTGCTTATGGTTCGTGGTGTAGTTTATTTTGCACACAAAATACCTCACAGGCTGAAATTACCCTCGTTTTTTAATTAAGCGTAATTTTTTTATGGTGGCAGTTTATCTGATGTTAAAGAACTCGACGAACAGTTTGTTCCTAAATAACGGCACATTAAATAATCTTACATGTGTCCTTTTTAAATAATAGAACGGAGATAAAACTGACGGTTTTTCCAGATGCATTTACTACTATCATACCAATATTCAGTGAAAACATTAAACAGCTTTTCTAATCTGCGTTCTTATAGAAAAATACATTTTAAAACAGTATTACTTTTCTGCGCTACCTAGTGTCATGAACACACTCACTTTTTATGAGATTATGACCTCTATGAAAATTCAATGAAAACTATACTTACATGGAAATATTATTGGGTACTCCGCAGAAAACTTTAACAATAATAGTAACCATAAAAGCTTAAAACAGTATCCCTCGTATCGTGAATACTGAAAAGTATTATTTCCACTGGATAAACGCGCATGTATATGCAGCCTTATTACTAGGAATGGTCGCAAAGACAACGCTGTTTTCTCCAAATACACGTCACATCTGATCCTAATTTCAACCTTACGGCTGCGCAGTAGAATGTTTTTTTTATTCGTCAAGAATCTGGCTTGTGGGCTCTTGCATTATTGATGCAAGGGCATTTTTGCGAGTTTGTATTTTTTATTACATGCTAGTGATGTCAATTTCCAAGTTAAATAAACCTGGGTAAATAAAAAAGACCTGACGATTCGTCGTAAATATAAGAAAGAATGTAGGTTCACAGCATTTGTTTTGATTTGTTGTAATAAATATCTATATACCTATCTACTGTTTATTGCATACCTTAATACTACTGTAATAGTAATACACTGAATTAATGAACATTAGATAATACACTGAAATCTTCCTCTGAGTTTGATATTCAAAACGATTGTTTTGCGAAGGAAATAGATTTTATTTTTATTATATTTTATTTAATTAGGCACACAATACAGAATACTCATTATTTATATTTGATATTAATCTGTTTAAAGCTTGATTCAACTGATTTAATCTAAAAATTCACAGCGCTTCTACTAGAGTAAATTTAATTGTCCGTTTACTGTTACGTTTTGCTTATATTGGACATTGTTGTTGTATTGTACCCTGCTCCCAATGTACCCTCTACACCAGGGTTCTACACTTTTTCTTTGTTTTGTGAACTTGTCCCATCCTTGCCCCTTCAGGTCGCGCCTTTGATCGGCTCTCGCTTCATCGTGCACTCCGCCCTAATGAATGCTTAAACAGAAAGTGAGTGTGGAGCGAGAAATTATGCATTTTTACGCCAACACCGCCCGGATTATGGTTATCGTGCTTAAATGTCTGTTGCTTGAACAAGATTATGTGTACGTTGATGGTGATTTTGCCTCTGATAAGGGTTTGTACTCGAGTGTTTGGAAAGCTTCAAGCTGTCTGTATTGTGACGTTGTAGAAAGTTTTTTCTAGTTTGAACTTGTTCGTAATAGTTGAATGCCCAGTCTCTGTGCACCCACCCTGGTAGGAGTTTTAAGAAAATGTACCTTTTTGCACATCATGCAGTAAAACTATCAATGCAATGTAATCCACAAACCTCGCCTTGTTCGTCGACAGTTTCTGATATGAATCTGGTTCCAAACGACTTATTTTAGGTTTGTCATTTCAATGTGTTAAGTATATTGAAGGGTTACCAATGTTTGATTTTACAGTTCAAAATTCTGTACTGTTGCTTGCTATATGTATATACGTAAAATAAAAACCACAGTTACCGCCATATTATGCCTTTTTGAAAAGTGGAAAATGTTTTGATGCTCGCAGGTGCAAGACAACGTGTATGGTTTAAGTAATCTCAATAAGTTTTGGTCTGAAATTAGTAACGATGTGGGTAAATACGTAAATTAATGAATGAATGACAACGTACTACAAGCTCAAGCTTTAATTCTAAGCTACGCCGTAGCTCTGAAACGACACGGTGCTATGAACAACTTAGTAATAGCTGCAAAGCTACGCCGTAGCCATAGATGCTACGGCGCGCTGCTACGAAGGATCATTATCTCTGAACTTACTCTGTGAGCTACGTCGCAGCCGCAGCAACAATGGTGCGGTGCTATAAAAGTAAGTAGCCGCAAAACTACACATATTCGCTACGAACGCTATGTACGTATGTCTCTAATAGTACCTTGCTGTAATACAATTCGTGATTGTGGCTTTGAGTCTACTGCATCAAGCAATACTCGTAGCTACATTTCTAGCCATAGCGCGGCAACAATTACGAACTCGACGAAATTGTTTCGTGAACAAAAAGGACGTCGACGAGTCCCGGCCCCGTGGGAGGCGCTGGTGTTGCCAGTGCGGGTAGGAATTGATATTATCAGTGGAAAGAACTGTGAAACTTTGGCTTGTACTTGTTTTTTGATAAGCTAGTTGGTGTTTTCATTTGATGTGCAATAGATGAATTTTACGGTTAATTAGGTATTTACTTCAAGAGTTTTGCTTAGTCAATCTTTTAAATGCAGTCCATATTCACGTTTATTATTATTTTTTTCACTGTATATTTGACGTTCATAAGTGTCATTTCATGACCTAAATTGAAATAAAGAATTTGAATTTGAATTTGACGTAACTTAGAAAAAACGAACTTAACATGTTGACTCGCTAGCTTCAATGTCTAGTATGATAAACAGATAATAAAATAAATCTTTCTCTCTTAAAAAATATCAGCGACCAGACCAGACCAGACAAAAGCGATCCTAGTTTCCGCGTGTCGTTTTTCCTCGTTCACAAAGTGTTGTAACCATATAAAGACCAACAGTGTGGCAACACTCGCACGTGTGAAACTCCTCGCGCGCCGCAGCGGAATGCGTAATTTTTTTAATTCGCAGGACAAATGGTCGCGCCCAACAATGCCTTGTCGGCGATAAAACAAAACGCTTGCGTGTTTTTATTGCGACGGTTGAAGGGTTAAATGGAAAAGGTTATTATTTACGCGCATTTTTTGGACAGTGTTGAGTTTGAACAAGCAGTTTTTTATTGAATATGAATGATATCACACGTGTTCTTAATGTAATACCTAGTTACAGCGTGGATTAACGATATAATATAAATGTAGTCCTCAAAATATTGATAAGTATTTTTTTTCTATGTAATTAAACTTTATTGCACTGTTAGGTGTATAATTGGCGGACTTAATGCCTTATATCAACCAGTCAACCGCTTAGAAATGCAGAGAGTTTAATAAATCGTGTCATCAAAATCGTGAATCGAAATATATTCCAGGTAAGTCAGTAATTTAATGTGGATGGAGGTAGGTATAAAAAATAACTATGCTATTTGCGCTTCGCTGACCCTACACATACAATAGTAAGCGGCATTCAATACATAAGTTATTTGTATGTGCATAATGATTTCAAATAGCACAATAGTTTGTCTGTTGTTGCTATTACTACAAAATGAATTGTGTTATTATTAAGCAATGAAAGTTATTTCCATCAACATACTTCGACAAATAACTTTTGGAAATTCTATATTTAGTAATAATTTTAATCATAATGGTGGCGGCGGCGGCGAGTCCTCAATTATTTCGGCGCGTCAAAGCACTCCGCTCGCGTTTAATTTAGTGCATTTCAGTGCACTTTTTGCGAGCGCTTTCAGCGCGTTTATTGAAAATGGTTTTAATGGTCGCTCGATTGTATCACGAATTACGCTCTGTAGTATCTTTTATTTGTGTAGCCGTTGCAACTTGTAGAGACGCCAGCGACATTTTTGCAACATTTGAGTATAGCTAGGTTTTTTTATAAACGTGTTCCTAACAAAGCTTACAATGTGTTGCTTATATCTTTGAGATAACAAGGCATGTAGATGTTGCAGTTAATACTATAACTCGTATGATATTGAGTTAATACTATCTGATACTTACATTATTTATTGTGCGATGACTTCTTGTATACGACACGACACGACAGATGCGATTCCGATTACTGTATAATTATTTCCTCTTCTCAATTTACGTGATTATTGTTTGAAATAATGTTTTCTTGCCCGACGAGCCGTCGGCCTGTCGTTAATAATAACAGGTTGGTATTTATTTAATAACTCCGTCGTTACCCGCGCCGAAAAGCTGGATAACGCCATCTCCACTCTGAGTGAGCTTAATTATAGCACGATAATTAATTAATTGTCTGAGTATAATTAATAGACACTTCCGTTCTTGAATTACTCGATATTTACGCCTGGAGACTGGCTTTGAGTCTTAGCCACAGATCAAATAAGTAAGTATGGTTACGTCACAGCTCAGTGTCTGAAGACGGATCCGAAACATGGTCTCAATTCAATTGAAATAGCAGACACAATAACTTATGCATAATCTAAGTTGTTGAAATTGTTTCTTAGACGTTCAATTAGACATTGAATTGGACACAACATTCAATAATATTTTCTCATTTCGCCTTTGTCACAGTGCCTTTTAATTGCGTTAAAAGTTGTTTGTCCTGGCACACATATGAATGATAAGTGAATTATGACTGTTTTATTTCTACTTGGCCTGCACGAGGCTTTGAGAAGATGATACGCCCCGGGGATAATAGTAAGTTTGTCGCGTATAATTTTAGATAAACGTTGACGAGCGCTGTCGGCCGAGTTTGCACGGAGGCTTCATCCCGGGATATATCTAAGTTATGATTACCATGTCTCGCGAAAATAACAAACAAGGAAAAATATTTAAGCATGATCTTTGTTCTTTTTTTAATTTTAACTTGGCTCGAAACAAAGCTACAATTGCTGCAAGACAAATCCCGTCGCTTGTTATGATTGTTATTGATTATCGATAAAATTGTATTATATACTGCAATTCACTTCCGTAAAAGTTTAATTTGTGCTACTTTTAGAAAACACGAGCTTCCCTCAAAAACATTAGTGTCATATTTGCTCGTGGAAAGACGTAAGAACGCCACAGTTTCAATGGCGCATACACCCGCCAGTAGACATTGCAAAATTTGATTTCCTTGTTCTTATTGCCTAAGCCTTAGTAAAGTAAAGTTAGCCTGTAAGCATCCCACTGCTGGGCAAAGGCCTTACCTCAAATGTGAGGTAGTATGAGCCATACTCCACCACGCGGGCTCAGTGCGGATTGGCGGAGGGGTGTTTGCAAGGCAAGCGACCAACCTTGCTGTCAAATGTTTATCAAGCCACCCATAGGGCCTCTGCCTAGGCTTAACGACTAATACCAATCGATATAAGCCGGGACCAACGGCTTTACGTGCTTTCCGAAGCACGGAGATGCTAGTGATGTACGTCACTTATATGGTCGGAATGGTCACCCATCCAAACACCGACCGCGCCGAAAGTTGCTTAACTTCGGTATTACTACCAAAGCGCTGCCACCACTGCGCTACGAGCACCTTTAAGCCTTATGAGCTGTATTTGTAAAGCAAATAATGAAGTAAGTTTGAGATTGTACACTACTGGCTGTACACACTGAACAGAAACACTTCGATTTGTCTACGGAGTCAAAAAAGTTTCAGCGATGTTCGTTTAAATGGGAGATGTGTGTAGCTCCGTGTGTACCTTTTACTTGTAGGATTGTAGCTACCTATTGTACAGGAGGATATTTGAGACTATTGATACGCCTAAACTAAGTGATTAGTTTTGGATAAGTTTGACAAGCGGTAGACATGCTTCCAGTTAAAGTTTCACAATCTCCGGTTTAGTATTAAGATCTTGTTAATTAAGCATGTAAGTTTCATGCTAAGCAAGCGGATTATTTTCGTACTATAATCTCAGTCCTGATTAGAAAACTTAAATTTGAGGTATACAAGAATATCGCGTTAATGAAATAAGATTTGTTTTGGCACTTAAGGCACTCTTATTGTCAAGAATACTTGACAGAAAAAAGGTTTTGCCAATCAGGGTCCTCTATAATATTTTTACATAATTTACCAGTGCACTCGTAATACTGGTAATACCCTAAAATTAATATTCCTATCGGAATAGAAGAACAAGTAAAAGCTGTCAAACGAAACCGATTTTGGACGACAATAACCAATTTTAGTAAGTTACATTAGTAACTTAAAATGAGACAACCTTTTGTCCAGGTGATTTATACTTATCTTTCTACGTTAAATATATTAGTTTACCGCATGATTAACAGTCGACACAAAATATCGAACATGCAGCCTTAGTGTAAAACGAAAAATTATTTATTTGCACAAAATATTCGTAAACATGCATCAAATGTTATTTTCATCTCTCCTGTTCGGAAAATATAACTTTCCTGTGTAGATAGCCGGGTGGAAAATAGCTAATCCATCCCTAGGGTAAATTGAAAATCATATTGTGTAGGTATTATGTATAATCTTTGATAAAAAAATATTTAATTTCTAATTTTAATTCAATTAATAATTAAAATATTTGGCTGCCCGCCATAATGCTAAGATGTTTTTTTTTTAATTTATATTGTCAGTGTCATTTCAGGAAGGATTCGTCCAAAGCCGTTAAAACTTTTATAAAAAAAAGAAAATATTTTTGGATTCTATTATTATCTGTGGAAAAAAAGCGATCGATATTCTTTACAAAGATTTTAATTATTTGATATTTTCTGCTTTTTTGTACTCTGTTTTTATGTATTCGTGCCGTTATTCTTTTCTAATCGTGTTAGGTGTTGTTAGTTACTGTAAATCAACTGTCATATTTTGTTCAAAACTTGAGTTTTCCTTTCTCGCTGAACTACATAATACCTCACCAAGACATCTACAACCACTTTTGTAAATTTAATGTTTTCCTCACAGTCGAAATGAAAAATAGTATGTTTAACTCGGGTGAAAGCACCCATTTCACTCTCGAATTATTGGCGCTCTCACTTCGTTCGAGCGCCAGAAACATCTCGAGTGAAATGGGTCGCTTTCTCCCCTTGTATAACAATCTACTATTTGTCTTTACTTTTAACATAACGTTAACGTTTATAGAAAAGAATAAGCAAACTTCGTACTTTAAATTTAAACCGGATTGACAAATATAAATCGTAAATTGAGAGGCTTCGATTTGGACTAATTTACCTCTTAAATGAGAAGTTAAGTAAGGGTTATTTTGCTGTAATAAACAATAATCAATCGGCGATCAAGTCCCCATGTTTCAGAAGCACAATTTTTCTTAAATATTACACAATTTCATTTGAAATTATAAAAAATCACATGAAAGAACTTTTCAGCGAGGCTCTTTGGGGCTCCTTACTGTTTGACAGCCGCCAAAAATGGTTCTGCTGCATCATTTCTCGCATCTCTTATCGCACAGCTTTATCCTACTGACATCTCGCTTTTGTCGTTCTATTCCGAAAGGGAAAATAATTCTATGGGTGAAAATAATTTAATAGTTTGACAGCCACTATAACAAAAGATACGTTGCGCCATTAACTGATAATCAGAATGTAAACTTCTCTCGGTAGACCACACGGCGAAAACAAGTAAAGTTTCGCGTTGATAACTAAGATTTACTTAACTTCGCCGGCATTTGCGCGGCCGCGAGAGTTTTATGAATTATTCAGCCTTTTCAACTTAAAAAAATGAGAGTAAATAAGTTTTCAGGAGGATAAAAAAAGAATACAAAATTACTGAAGTTTGGATACTCAGATATTGTATGGTGGTTTTTAAAATGAATTCTCAATTTTTTTTAAGGCAACACGGTTTGCCTTAAAAAGAAATACGTTATCGTAGTCCCTTGTGTTCGACGTCAAAATAACGGACACCCATTTATCGTTTTATCCCCCTTCATCACCTTTTTGACGGCTGCCATAAATGAATGACCCTGCTTGTACTTGGCCCCGTCCAATTAAGCATAACTAAGTGACGTGAGACAATAAAGAGGTGTCCCGCCCAAGTGAGTTGTTTGCCCAGCACTCAGCTATCCGCATTTTTGTCCGTCGCAGCGTAACAAACACCTTTTATCAGTAAAAAACCGGGGCACAATTCTAGCCTATAAGTTTCGGCTTATTTATATATTAGTGCATCAAGAGTTTGCAACGCGCAACCTTTTAGCAATGATTTCTTTTTAACTGTTGTAGGTGCTGATCCTTGGATTGAACTAAGAAAGAACGTCTAAATCTGGAAGCTCACGTTTTGTTGCGATAGATTGCACATTTTGAAAAGAGTCATTCATCACTGTTCTTATCAACCGTTTTATCTTTGGCTTTTTACGATACAAAAGTATACGTGCTTGGCTGTGTCTCTTTATCTATTATTGAACGTTTCTGTTAGTATTCAATTCAACATTTACCAAGAACTTGACAACCCCGATTTAGTTGATTGTCACCCTATTCAGGTCTTGAGGTGTGAGGTCGTTGAGGGCAGAAGTGCAAAGCCGTGACCTGTTGACGTACCTAAAGACAAACGCGTTTGACACGCGAATAATGTCTGCGCGACTTGTTTTATCAACAAGCGGCCGCGATCGCTGCTCACCCGTGCATGTGAAATGATATCTGCTTGGCTTGCCAAAGTTTCAATTTATCAGATATCACAAAAAACTTTCTTCGAATCTTATGGTTTGATTTCTTACAGTAAACACATTCAAGTTTGATATCTCTTTAAAGCGCTCATTGGTTCACTATCAGTGGGTTTATTAAATAACGAGTAAGTATTCTATTTGCAATGAAACTTAGAATGATACTTGCGGATAGGTACCAATGGTTTACAAATTCACAAACTATAAATGAATCTGCAATTGTGATTTCACTAATGCATCACTGCACTAGTTATCATAATTATAACAGTGTTCATCCAAAATAATTATACCTGTGCAATCAAAGACGTGCTAATTGGTTTACCCGCCGCCCGGCGTCGATATTAATATTAATCAACCTCGGCTCAGCAACTGCAGCTATGCAGCGCGGCGCTTAGTACTCATATATAAGCTCTCGCACGGTTTAAAGCATTTCATCCCGCTAATGGGATCGCGCAAATGTCAAGCGCACCGCCTCGTGTACTCAAAGGTCATTTAAGTGTTTGATTTGACCTATGTTCGACAGTGTGTCAGTGGTATCTGATGAACTAGGGTATAAACAAACATTCGTATAGCTCAAGCTAAATATCATACCGTAAATGTTGCATTTATAGCTGTTATAGTGATAAAATCAAAAAAACCATTGACAGTATTTCCAAAGAAATAAAAGTTTTTCAATTCGTGTCTCCATTGATTTCATGTTTACGCGTGGAAGCATACAAAAGATACTTTTTTATCTGTGAACGAAACCTCATAAAACATCTCAATATTCTCTATTGTAATGCCCGTATCGAATAAGGGTAGAAAGTTCTTTACGATAGTTTTGTTCCTCACGAGCGATTTAACGATTACCTCGCATCCCATCGGGGCGATACAGTACTTCAGTAGTTACGGCTTCTCGGAAGGTTAGGTTGGGATCGGTTTCCAGGGGCCATGGGGGGGTTTCCCCGTGACCTGCATTAATTTTCGATAAAACTTTATGACACTTTTGACGTACTTCAAAGATCATCAGTTTATCTATTATTATAAAATGCTTTGTCCTGAATGATTCACTGACTGACGGATCAACGCACAGCCTAAACCGCTGATCGTAGAAACCTGAAACTTGGAAGGTGTGTTCTTTGTATGACGAAGGGATCCGATAAGAACGGATTTTTAGAAATTTCACCCCTAAGGGGTTGAAAAAGGGGTGCAAAGTTTGTATGGGAAAATGTGATTCCTTGGTCCGATCTACTTCAAATTTTGCATAAACATTCTTTAAAAAAATGAAAGAATAATGAGTATCTAATTTTATTGAAATTTATTTTGAAACGGGGTTAAAAAGAGGTAGAAAGTTATTTGGGGGATGATTTGCTGCAAAATTGATATCAATACTCTTTAGTGCATAAGATTAAAATATTTTTTTTCATTTTTGACAATCATTTGACATATCTGAGACACAATGTTTTGACACATCTTTGTTATTGATTTTGCTCTCGAGAAGAGATTTTATTCCTTAAAATCTTAGACGAAGTATATTATAGACTTGACAGTCGCGTTCACCCGTATGAGACAGATATAAAGTACTTACGTATTTTGGGGTGGCCATGTTCATAAAAATTTACTCCCCACCCATATAAATACACTAGTTACCTTAATTACAATAAATACTTAATTTTACAGTCAAAATCTTTATTTATTTGTACAAAAAAATATTAACATAGGGATAAAACAAAAATTGTGTACAAAAAAAATGTTTAAGAAGGAAATAGGATTTTTAACGTCATAGAACAGAATAAGTCCGCCAATTATACAACTTACAGAGCAATACAGTTTAATGGTTTTACATTATTTTTAACACTCACAGTGTCATATTTTATTCTTAAAAGATGAAATATGAAACCAAAAATTGCGCACGGGCGGGATTCGAACCAGCATCTTTCTGGCTAACCGGGCCAACTGCTCTTCCAATTGAGCTACCGTGCTGTCGGTCCGACCGCGCGAAATTCTTGGTCTCATTGATTGATTGATCGTCATTGAACGTCACGCAATGACGTATCAATGAGACCAAGAATTTCGCGCGGTCGGACCGACAGCACGGTAGCTCAATTGGAAGAGCAGTTGGCCCGGTTAGCCAGAAAGATGCTGGTTCGAATCCCGCCCGTGCGCAATTTTTGGTTTCATATTTCATCTTTTAATACAGTTTAAATAAAATAGTCAACAAATAACTTTTATGGGCCGTTAAATGATGTAAGTTTATTAAATAATAACATAAATACGCAACATAAATTTGTTGCGTACATTCAAATATTTGCCAAATAAGTTATCCGTTGCTTTTTCTGAAAGCATTCGGTTTTAAAATGGATAGAACACATGCGAGTGTGCTTGGTAGACTGCCAGTTTTGCCATCCAGTCGCTGCAATCCAAACCTTTAGTACCGTCTCGTCTTTTGGAAATCTATATAAATGAACACAAATCATAATTAGTTCAAATAATAATGATCACTACAACGCATGAAATGTTCATCCAGCAATTAAAATACATATACGATTTTTAAAATTAGTCGATTGTAAATTACCCTTAACTCGTCAAGGATGTGTAAACGAGACACAATAAAAAGTCCATTGTTATGCGACTCTCGGCATTCGTTTGATACCTGACTGATTAAATCGAGAACTTTTACCCTTTGTATTGTGGTATCCCTAAAGGCAACGATAACCCAGCAAAATTTAAAATACTAACAAAATGGCTACCGTAATAGCCATAACCCACAGAGTTGAGCCATAGACGACCTTTTATATTTGGTCAGGTAATAATACAAAAATATTTTACAATTCGATTGATAATTCACTACTTTTTTCCACTATTATGTATGTTCTTTTATAGGATTTAAGATTAATGCACTTCGATGCAGGTAAAACATATAGGAACAATATAAATGAGGCTTACTTACGTGTGAAATGTTATGTTTTCATATTTACGCTCAGTACGGCTTTTACATCCAAGCACACAACAATTTACCATGTTGAGTAAGTAAAACAATCACTCCGTAATCCACAAAACACTTCACTTGCACAAAATTTATTTTAAATTTGCAATTTTATTGTATTTTTCGCATAGACGTCAAATGTCTGCCCTTATTTTTAAATTGTGGCAGGCCGAAATTACCTATGAACGGTGATAAGGACAAAAAACAATATCTGCGTCTCTCTCACTCTTAAGTACTTTTGTATACAGCCATCACTTTCTAACTTGTCAATTTTAAATATGTGTCAAATCTACAGGATACATAATCTAAGCTTAAAATAGTAAAGTATATTTTTATGTGTTCAAACAGGGTAGGTATCAAGTGATCTGTCCCCAGTGTAGTATGCAGATCGTTTGTTCATATTGTCGGTGGACATTCTTCGCTGCTCCTGTGGTCGATGGGTGACTTTTCTGCAAATTTTTCGTGGTGGCCCTATGTTAACACGTTCCGGGACACTATTCCAGACAAAATAGATGTTTTATTTGTTTTCACGCCTGTAGGAGTTTACTGTCCCGGAACGTGTTAAACAGTAGACGGCCTTTGGATATTGATGATGATGATGATGAGGTAGATACATATAATTTTACCCTTGAATTCAAACAAATCTCAAGTTCAAACTTTTAAGGGAGCGTGAGAAAACTTGAGGGAATTGGCTTCTCCCACAGCCTATATGTTATGTGGCATGACGTGATGCTGTGTAAGCGCACAGAGTAGCCTGGAGCCCTATTTTTGGATCACTCGCGTCAAGATGGCGAGTGATATTCAATGATTAAAGTCGAATTTCGGAATGAAAACCAGTTGTAATCTACACAAAAAGGATTTGAAAAATCATTGCTCAATTTTGTGAGTACTCACGTCAAGATTTTGAGTGAATTCCGTTGATGTTTTATGTGTTTTCGAACGGAAATCACACGCCATATCCAAGCGAGTGATTCAAAAATAGGGGCCCTGGTCTTTTTAGCAGCCAAAAGAAATATACGATTGACGGAAGGCGTAGTAAGTATTTCCATTACGTTGTAAAATAAATAGATAATATCCCTGTGTAAGTTAAACCTGATTAAAGACCGGACTACGTGTTATGTGTACACAAAATAATATAATGTTTGTCTAATATTTAAAAACTAGATGTTATTGTTTGTTGGTTTGAACGCGCTAATCACAGGAACTATTGGTCCGGTTATAAAATATGTTAGATACATTGTTAAATAGCTTATTTATCGGGGAAGGCCATTTTAGTAGTTTAATGCTTAGAAGGAACGGAGTAAAACTAAAACGCGCGTACGAAGTCGCGGGCGGGCCGTTAGTTAAATAATAAAATACATACTACGAAGGATGCTGAAGATTAATTTAGTGATATGCGAACAGTTTAAGGCCGTCTTATTCCGTCAAATTATCTCATAAGCCCCGCCCCCTTGTTAAAAGTGCGGGGCGCTTCCCCCACCAGCACCCCCGCACAAAACTTTTTCTGTCAACTTTGTCTTACAAATCTCGTGTATAATTAAGCCATCTAGTGTTTATTTAAGGAACAAAATTTTCTTGAATAAGATACTTCATGCGCTTTTGTAAGTAACATACCCACGCCATCTAGCAGAACCCCTAAGAACTTTTACAAAATGGTTTCTTTAGTACACCATACATGCTTTTTAGTCTAAACGTTTATCGAAAGAACAAGGAACGCAAAGAGTGGCATTTCATTCTCACACGACTGGTCAGCACTTTATGCCAGCAACCTGTAACCATTATAAAAACAAGAAAGAATATCCGATAACATTTATTATATTCTTTATTGCACTTATAAGATGTACAGAAAATAGGTACAAGAAGTCACAATGTGAACAAAGGTGGGCTTATCCCTAAAAGATACCTCTTCCAGCCAACCCATAGGTGTAGGAAATGTAATGTAATAACATTTAGGTGGTTTATATTAAGATCCTTTTTGTCGACTCAGTTATAGTCTCACTACTATCTTCCATCAGTCTTCCAATTGATGATGACTGAAGACCATTACAGATATGGCACTTCAAATTTAGGGTTCCGTACAAACCAGTAGGTATATAAGTCAAAGTTCACCCATCACGAGAATTTTGTCATGGTTTTTTTTACACACTGAAATTCATAACATTTCAAATCATCATCATCATTCTCTTGCCCTGTTCCCAGTTTATCTAGGGTCTGCGCAGTATGTTTCACGCTTCCGTTTAACATTACAAATATGGAAAGCTAAATTAAAGACAAAGGTTTCTTTATCGTTTCAGTAATCCTTTAATAATATCAAAGTTTTTTATTTACTAGTCGTCTCCCGCGACGTCGCCCGCGTATATTTTGGATGTCCCGTGAAATGGTTCAAGTAAATTAATCACCCACACCACGCTTAAAATACTCGCTTAATATCAGCCTGAACTATAAAAATGACTTGACTATCATGTGTTAGAAAGTAAGAAAATAGTAAGGCAAAAGTAGTTAGTAGTAATCTCTCATTTAGATGCAATACTTTTTTCGGCGAAGTTCACTATCAAATATACTGAGCATTGAACTTGGCTATCATTTTTCACATTGATGTTTTTGTTGGGATATCATAACTTTTTATAGAAATATTTATTTGCTTATTCATAAATCATTAATACATATTTTGTGCAAGCTTCCATCCACTTAATTATAACGGTTTCAGACCCTACAATTAAAAAACTTTCTTTTGTTTTCAGATTTTTTCCTTCGCTTACACATTATTACCTAGCTAGATGCCATATTTCAACTGTCTAGGTTTGTTAATTAGAGCACCGCACCCACACAATTACTTTGATAAACCATATATGGTTTTGCCATGTTTGACTTTTTGTAGTCTAGCTTATAGACCTTTTTTACTATAAAACTGTAATTTGGCATGGGTTTCTTTATATCCTAATCACACCGCCTAAAATATGTATTTTAAAATATTTTTGAGACACCTCCCTACAAGGAATGAATTATGATGAGCATGAGTTCCTACACCGAAAGGGCAACACCAGGGTTTATCTCATGAATCGTGATAGTAAGACAGTTGAAATTTTCAGGAAGGATGTATTCATGTTGCCGTTGAAAAAACAAAAACTTAAAAAACATTTTTTTTTCAGGTTGCTCTCATACAACTTATCTACTCTGATAATGATAATAATGAGGGGCTGCCCCATTATTAGGACTTCATATCTTTTGTATGGGACTCCCTGACAACAGATATGATGTTTATGCCATTTTCATAGATAATGGTACGGAACCCTTCGTGACCCCGAAGCGCCATTTGGCGCTAACTACAAGATTAATAGAATTATTATGTGTCACAAACACCAAAGTTGTTTTGGATATTCAGTAACAGCAATTTGAGGAACGGTTATAAAAATAAAATTAAGACAGTCTCCACACATTTTCGACAGAACAAAATTGAAAAAAATATTCAGATTTGACATTTCTGAATGCAAATATAATTGGATTATACTGAGTAATCTCCATGTTCGTCGCTCAAGTCCATGTCACCAAATAAGAGATAGATAGTCAATGCATTATTACTACACGATTCAGAAAATGTGTACGTACGTACGTAAATAACATGGAAACCTGAGTTCCATACACGAAGAGAGCTAGACCGACCTTAACTTAACCTCCAATGTTTGTATTTTGTCACAGGAGTCTAGATGTAAATAAATAAATAAAATTAATATAGACCTATCACCTAATAATTTTCTCCCTCCCTCAAATTCATATAATATTTTCTCGTCTCCAATATACTAGAGTCACCAGGGCACAGCTTTAGCATTTGAGATTACTGCTAAACCTACAGTTATGGTTTAGCTCTGATTTTTCCAAATAGAGAAAATGTTCAAAACTACAATAATTTGACATGAGTGTTTTATGCTTTTTGTTTATACTGTTACTATAGAAACGGATTCATCTCTACGATTGGTACAAAAATATAGTTCATTTATTCACAACCATTTTATATGTCGCTACAGCCTTTCTCTTTTTATTTTGCTTAACACGTAGAGGTTGGGGGTTCCATCCTCATGGCATTGAGGAGATTTATCCGCATGGTGATGATGTTTTTGATACTAATTTTCTTTTTGAAATTTATTTTCATTGTTATGTAGTTTTTTTAATAGGATTTGCTACTTTAAAAAAAAAACTAAAAATTTAATTAGTTTTTATTTTTAATTTTTTTTATTTTAAATGTTAAAATGTCCAAAAATTAAAATAAATACTTATTTCGTTTTCTAAAAAAATATTGTGACTATGTAGAAAAATATTCATGATACCCCCGATTTGAACTCGCGACCTTTGATTAGTATATGACTGGTGCTGATCCAACTGAGCGTGACGCGGCGCGGCGAAATTAGCTATTATTAGTTCTTAGGTGTTTTACGTAATTTAGTACGCAAATAAAATTGCAAAAATTGACATAGGTCCAGCGTTCGCAGTGGCGTCAAGGGGAATGAGGAAATGGTATCTCGTGCTTGTCATTTGAATAAAAAGATAGCGCTATTTCTGCTTGCATGTATAGAACAGAGATGACACGACGATCAACTGTTGCGTCAAAGTCGTTGCGCGAATCACCATCGTCACAAGTGTGAGAATCACTAAATCAGTGTTTTATGAATGAAAATGTTAATAAAACTGGAAAAAAACGATTGGACGCCCTAAACATCTTTGGTGTCTAAAGTAATCTTAAAAAGACAATTGGAAGAATTTGCTGCTTGTAAGAAAGAATACAGACTAATGAAAAAAATGGACCTTTCTTTGCCTGAACATAACACCGATAAAAACTAAAAAAAAATCATTTGATTCATAGCTGAGATCTCACTTATGTGGTCAAAATGTATATTCTTATAATCCTCTGTTCCTCACATCTGTGTAGCTTGAGCAAATCAAGATCAAAAAAGTCGAAATAGGTCAAATAAAGTGTTTTTAGATATTTCGTTATTCTGATCTAAATAACAAACATTTTGAAATCATTTTAACATGTATATGTGTAGAATGGAATTACCTACTAAAATATGTGATTTTCATAAATATAAGTCCAATAATTTGAAAACTACATAGAAAATACGAAAAAAAAGGGGCCCACTTCTGAGGCAATTATTATCGAGCAAAGTAATTACAATCGTGTTTCCAACCACAATCCAGCTTTCTAGTAATCTTCTTCTATAACATATATAGATTCGAGATTTAAATAATTAGTGTTTCCATGTTTAAACTCAATCGAAACATCGTAAAAATGGAATATCTGGCCCTTAAATATCTATTAAAAATATTCATTATTCAAATAGTCGAAATTATCGTATTAATAGATGTAGATGCGACGTTATAAGCTTGTGGTAGGTTAATAATTATGGTAATTCATTGATCGATAATATACTTACCATTGGGCGATTACGTTATCTACTATATTTTACGTTACTACATTTTTTGAGCCAAATTGAAATCGAGACGAAATCCGTTCAAGTGACGAGAAAAGTACGGTGCTCCGTTTCTGTACGGAATCCTAAATCGTATCGTTGCACGTTCGAAACAAAATTCCCGGGCGGCTTTGTAGGGCGGGTGGAGTCGCAGGGCGGGCGGTAACCAGAGCTGGCAGTTAATCAGCTGCGCCGGAGACGTATTGCCTGCGATGGGACGGCTGTCGGGTTGTTGTGTCGTATTGTTCGATTCCTTTCACTGAGCTCTTTTACAGGAAAATCCTTGAATATTGGAAATGTGAAAGGGCACACGTGCTGTTTGGCTGTATGGTGACTGTTTATATCGTTATTATAGGTACTAACTCACTCTAGATGCGTCTAAAGAAGTTTTATATTAGACAGCTATCTTCTTATCACAACAATTGTTGACATTTGTCCAATCTAATTTGCGTAATGCAAATAGGTACTCATTTGCTTCTCACGTTAGAAAAAGTAACCGTCTCTACTTAAATAAATAAATAAGTATGACGGCCGCGAGGCCAGGCTCGCAAAAAGCTCCGCTGGGAGCGGAAGTCCGGAGCCTATGAGGCGGAAGCACGAGTCGAGCGCTTAATTAAAAAGCTGCGGAATGTCCGCTTACAGTGCACAATGGCGCCGCTGAATGCTAATCGCACGGCGCAGGCGATTACTATTGAGCTACCTTTAACGACTAAGGGATGTAGGTTTTTTGTGTTGATTTTTGCAATAGGTACGTATCTTATGGTTTTCATACTGTACCCTAATCACGAAAAACTATCGAATACGGAAGCGTATCAATTCGTATTGAAATTGGACTAGCGCCCCTAGCGGTGCGTAAAGAAATAACTTTTTTAAATATGGATTTTGACATTTCACGATACGTTTACGCATTCGATAGTTTTTCGTGCTCAGGGTACTGATTTTGAATTACAACGTAGTAAATAAGCAATGCGGATCTTCATATCGAAACATGTGGCAGGAATTAAACCATCGTAGATCATACAGAGCATCTACACACGTTACTCACTAGGTTGACCATACGCTTCTGATAGGCTGACGGCCATTGGTTAGATTATTTTATCATCTCTAATAATTCTTGACACTATTTTTGTTTTGCTATCGAGTCGGTCAGTTCGAAATAAATAATTGATAAGTAAATAACGTTTGAAAAACTCGAATCTAAACTGTATAGACGAAGTAATAAAAGTTAAACTACAAATAATTTACTCGTAGAGAAAGTATAAAGACCCATTAAAAAGATGAATTCTTCTTTATCAGATCTAAAAAAGTTTTTATACAGTATTAATCGAATCGTCCTAAATAATTCACGAAAAGTAGGAAATGTTTTTAAAATATAGATATTTAAGGACGGTAATAAGTTTAGAGAGAGCAAAAACACGACAGGCGACAACAGCGCGTCCATCGAATTAGGTATTTAAAAAAAAAACATTCTCAAAGATTTAAAATGATTGAAAAATGAAAAATATAATAAAAGCCTGAGATACTAGGATATTTCAATACGTTACAATGTGAAACACATTTTATAATTTATACTATACGCCACGATCAGCAATTTGCAAAGGACTCACAAAATGTGAGGTCAGAAAACCTGATGAATAAGCAATGTGTAATAATCAATCAGTTACAGTTTTTATGTGTCAGTGATAGCGTGGGTATGGCGTGCTCTGTATTTTTATATAAAATAAATAAATAACACTATGCATATTTTATAAAGATCGTCTTTAAATCTCCAAGGATGAGAAATTAAGCCACGCTACAGATCGTCGAAAGCTTGCAAAAACCGCTTACGGCAGCTAATTATTTTTTGTTGCGATCCACGAGGCTTTTCCAGGAAGCGGACCAGCCTTTTGGCAATCCCCACCCTTTCGTCCCCTGGATTACGTAAAGGTAGGGTTACCAAGCTTTCCCGAAAATGGCCTCCTTTTAAGAGGATTTATTAGAGAAAATTCATTGTATTTTATAACCGGAAAACCTAATTTCTCGGGACACCAAAATATTAAAAACCTTAGAACAAGGAGATTGAGGCTCATTTAATATTAAATTAACATTATCCTCTCGTTCAAATGCGGTCAGAGTAAACCTTTCTCGGAAACACGCTTCCTATTGAGGTTAATTTGTATTGAAGTGTTTTCTCTATTTACTTAAACGCCATCGTCATCTATGTTGTAGCCAGAAGTTGGTGCTTTTTTTACAATCTTGCTTATTTATAAAATATGATATAAAATCTTTATTTACCTTCATTGTAAGGTTGTTTATTATATTGTTATAAATGGAAAAATATTATCGCATCCTTACAGTTTGGTTTTTCCTCAGCATTGATTTTATTGTTATATGAATTGTTTTTTTTAATTCAAAATAGCTTGTCTCGTTCGTCATGTTCTGGACTTTACGGTGCTTTGCTTTAGTACTTTACTTACAATTGCGAAAATATGCGTCACCTGCAGAATATCTTATACGTTCTTAAATTGCTTCATGGAATTTATGATACTTAACTGTTTGAAATGCTTATCTTTAAATAAAGTTTATTTTCTACCTCTCCTACGGTCATTCGTGCCTCTTTCAAGTTTCTTCCTAATCTTCATCCAGCAAATTAACGAGTGCAAATGCAGTTGTGACGTCGGTAGACTTTGCCGATGGTGACAAATGTGCCGGGGCAACTCCGCCTTCGAAATGACCATTAATCTCAACCCTAATAGCAGAAGGTAGGGAAATAGGACACTTTTTGCTCTGTATTGGCTGCGGCTGCTCTGATTCCGGAGAAGACGCGATTCAATTTATGTGCAAGAAATTAGAGCGTTGTGTGGTGAATCGGATTAAAGTCAAAGTCAAAGTCAAACATTTATTTGCGAAAAACATGGTACATTACAGATCTTATTTACAGCACAGGTTCACATGTATTACCAAAAATTGCCATGCAAAAATTTGGCATATTGATCTTACTCGTACCAACTATAGAAAAATAAGTCGGGTTTTCCTTCCTGATGCTATAACTCCAGAACGTACGAACCGATTTCCACGGTTTGCATTCGTTGGAAAGGTCTCGGGCTCTGTGTGGTTTATAGCAAAGAAAATTCCCAGGCCGGGGCGGGACGGGGCTGGGGGCGAAACGAAGTTCGCTGGGACCGCTAGTCGTAAAATAAATTTCGTGAATCCATAATTAAATAGATGGTTCAACAGGATATAATGAAAGCAACTTTTTTAGCACTAAAACTAATTTAAATGCCGTTGCTTTGTATCCGTTTCTCTTAAACCATTTTGTACGTTTTACCAGTCGCAATATCCGTTACCCCTCGTAAAGCAGTTGAAAATAGTGTCCAGTGGCGAGTGTATGGGCACCTAAGTCAGGCGGCCGCAGCGCGCTCCGGTCACGCACTGTAAATCACCGCTTCCCAAACTTTTCTTCGACCTCCAGCCTGGTGTGTTGTGGGTCACATGCATATACACACAACAAACGTTTTAAAGTAAAGTTATATTCATAACTGTTAAATAAATATGACTATTTTTTATAATACTTAATGGACCACACGGATATTTACTTTATGCAAACAAAACTACTCTCTAGTTCACTTGCAAATAGAAATAAAGTTGTAGCCTTTGCACGCTGAATTCGTATTATTAACACTGATATAGTTATGACGGTGCCAACACTGTGAAACAAACTTCTTTTACTCATAAACGTCCCTTTCTTCAATTGCAACTAGGTAAACCGACTGAGATTTACTTTCCCGTCAGTCAAAGATACTAGTAGTTTATAAACTAGCGTCTCAAATCTCTTTATCAGTTTGAGAACCAACTCTTAAAACAACCGACATTTTTACAGTTGCACTGCCATGGATCAGGGCATGCAGGGACCACGATATGCTCACGATAAAAATAAAAGACAAAGAATCCCCTTTTTAGTTGCTATGAGACTTAAAGTTGAGCCTTGTAAGAGAAACCCTAATGAATATAAACAAAATCTTTATTTCTTAAAAAAATGCAATGAAGCAAGATGCGGGTTCCAAATCTGCAAGTGTTTGTTAGATAAAAGGAAATAAAAATAGTTTACAAACTTGCAATTCTAAGTATCTAGCTAGAATACTCTGACAATTGTACCTACTGCTCGTAGTCAGAGTAAAGTTAATGAAAATTTAAAAGGTTAAGTAAGATCCGCAGTTAACTAGCAGTAGTCACCTCATGAATAGACGTTGGAGTGGACTCACGGCGAGGCGAAGGTGGCATTACTTATGCATCAGCTCTCCCGGCGAGGACGGATTCTCTTGGAACTGTAGCATGGATGTAGTCTTTATTATTCTCAATGGGTAATGAGCGGTAGTTTGACGTTGACGGGTTTCGGAGTGTTAAGCTTCTTATACACTCCGATAGTGGTGAAAAGTATTCCTGTAGCTCATTCAGTAACTTTACACAAGACTGCTTGATTTAGAGGAATTATTTCATCGGTCTCTTTCTCTACATATTATTATTTCATCGGTGGTTAAATTTTGTAACAAACTAATCGGTGCCCGGCTACTTAACACACAATACTTACTTGAAACCCGCACTTTATTTTAGAACTTCGAACACTGCTGATATCTCTTAATTTGTATAACACAAATGAGAGATATCAGCAGTGTTCGTAACAATAATAGCCTTCACCGAAGCAATTGTTGGAGGTAAACTAATGGAACCACACAATAGTTATTGTTTCTAAGCAAAACAGGAATGTGTTCTGTTTCACTATAGTGTCTTTACATAACACTTACTAATCGTTCTTGCTGCTCAGCGCCTAAAGCTCTGAGCTTTCGATGTCCTAATGGCGTTTAGGCTCTCTCAGCCTCTGGACTTAACTTATGCATCAAGCTTATTCCTAGCGAGACGCGGCGAGGGCAAACGCCGTGTTTCGCTACATATCCTGCACTATTTTAGCGAAGACGTTGATTTCTGCTTTAAGTATTAAGTATTCATGCTATAAAATAGTAGAGGTTTCTCCAACCTTAACAAGTCTTCAAAGATAATAATTAAAAAGGTTATAGATTCTCTTAAAAGAATGAAAATCATTTATTGGAAAGGGGACAGCACAAACACACACAAAATTAGGTACTAACGCATTCAAGATAAAAAGGTTACAAAAATAATAATAACAAAAAACAATTATTGTAATATTTTTTACGTGAGGATGTATTGCTCGATTTTTTTCAGTTAAGCAGTAAAACTCATAATTTAATTACCACACGAAATAGTTTCCATTGAAGCGAGAATCTGGGCCTTGACGCTGCCGCGCTGGTTTTATTGGGCTTTTGCCGTGTGCGGTACACGGGCACTAAAGCCAACATCAAAATTTCGATATAATCAGCACACATGGCAGACGTTATTACTAGCAATAATTATACACTAAGAAACAGCAATCAGCAAGGACCTCGTTTGCCACCATGGTAGCGCTGCGTTGTCAATTTACAGCGTTTCAGAAATGTTTAAAAAAAGGAGAGCGATTATTATGTGCACATGTCGGCCTCTGTGGCTGATGATCACAACCATTTTGTATACAAATCGAAGAGGCAGACATCCAGGGCTCTGACTTTTGTAATTTTCATTGATTGTAGTTTTTTATGATTTTAAAATTTCTATATGAAGTGCACACTAGGCACCGTGACAATATCCGAAGTAATCCTTTTATTCTAATTACATTTTAGCCCTATTTCAGTGCCTGGCAATACGGTGAGATGAGACATGAGAGATCGTTTTTTTACTCCGGAACTCCCTTTATACAAAACTTCATGAAAATCGTTGGAGCATTAAAACTCTGATGTATTAATACTCTCCCCGCTTGTATTATTCGCAGCACCCCCACAAAACGAACTTAGTATGCTCATCTCTCAGTCGTTTTTACTCATAAAGGTCCGCGCCCCGTGGAAGTGGGGTAATCCCTCGGCTACAAAAAGGCGCATTGTGCTCGCGCGATCCTAATACTATCGATCATCGACGAGATTTGCCCAAGGACTTACTAATTCGCCCAAGTTCCAACTGCTAATGCATTTTTGAAATAGAAAGAGGATAATCCACTAAAAAGTTGTGAAGGGTTTTCTAGGAGAGCATTTGCAGTTTTTAGGGGCTAACGATGAGATCAATTTTGAATTGCAAAGTAGTACCAGTTCAACGTTGTATGATATTAGTTTATTTCTAGTATTATAAGCGATAGGAAGCTCTAAGATAAGTAGAGCATGTAGAGTACGATATTAGTTAGATTTGTTTTTATATTATTCTTTAATTTTAGTTTTTCAAGGCTGACAGAAAAAAATATAGTCACATGATTCACAGAAATAAAGTATCTTAAACATAGAACTAGACCATAACTCTAAATATGTGGGTGGTGTATTATGTGTTCAAAATATTAACATGGTGTAGTATTAGTAACTTTTGCCACTAAAAACAATTTATACAGTGACAAACACAAATACCAGTTAAACTGGTTCTACAAGTGTTGGATTGACAATTTTTTGAATGACTTTTTTTAAATTTAAGTAAACTGAGTGACAAAATTTCCAAAGAATGTGGCTTAGCTACTGTATCATTGTACAGGAGACAGGGTTGTAGAGCGATATGTTATTATTATAAATGTCAATTTAGAATAATTTGGATGATTTATCTCGAGATTCGTACCGAATATTGAAGTAAAGCGTAGATAGAAGGGACGGTGGTTATTTAATAACATTATTCAAATTAAACCCCCTTGTATTTTATTCCTTTACTTTTGTATATTTGTGTGATATTTGATTTTTATGAAGCTCAGTTTAATTTATATTTTTACGTCGCTTGTTTATCCTACTACTATTATAAAGGCGAAAGTTTGTATGGATGTATGGATGTTTGTTACTCTTTCACGTAAAAACTACTGAATGGATTTGAATGAAACTTTACCACAATATAGCTTATACATCAGAATAACATATAGGCTACAATTTTTGAGGTTTCTAATGTGAGGTCGTAAAAAAACACATTTTTTGCGCTACTAGACGGGACGAAACTGAAGTCCACGCGAACGAAGTCGCGGGCGGGCCACTAGTTGCTTAATATTTGTGGTTAGTTTAGTCTTTAACGGAAAGTCGAAGAAATCATCTGGTAAATAGACGTACTAACTAAATACATAAATACATGTTCCCTTTGGCCCTTCCACTCACAGCCATCATTAATCTCAGCATGGATTGTTTCAGCCATCAATTATGCACGGCAATCCCGGCCGCCCGCGATGTCATTAAAACCGGTTAAGCACTATTGCGACATTTTGTATACTTAGTTTCAGTTTCAGTGTGTAGTACTAGAGAGCTATTCGTGGTTTAGAAATAAGTGTTTAGGATATTGGATCCGGTTCCAAAATAAATTTTATTTGTAGTAACGTTCTTTTAAATTAAAAAGATCTTAATTCGCTTCGCGTTATACCTTTTATTTTCTGCTTACATATTTTCTTAACGAGTTACGTATTTCGTAATGAGTAACGTATCTGTATAAGATCAACCTTAGGCAATAATACGCTTTAAAGTTTTACTTAATAATTTATTAAGCAGAAAAATGTAGTTTCATTTTAATATTATCTGACTTTAATTTAATTAAGGGCCTGTTTATTATTTTTGGTAAAATATAAAATATTTATGATACTTTAGTGTGATTTTAAGTAAAATGAAGAATATCTGAAATCCAGGGGCTATTTATTTTTTGCTTAAGTAATCTGTTTGCCTTAACTTTGTGCCAACAAATTTTCTCTCTAAACGTAATCTTTTGACTTTGTGCAAAGTCTCAAAAAATAAGTTCCCTTTATATTTTTGCAAAAACTTAAGATCAGGGATGCACAGACCGCGGCCCGCGGGCCGCTTGCGGCCCGCCGGTCGAATACTGGTGGCCCGCCGACAGCAAAAATAATACTCTCGTACATTCGAAAAATATTGAATTCTATTCCAGAATAAAACCAAAAAAAATATGTTCGAAAAGTAATTTGAATCTCGCGCGCGCGCTCTTAAGTGCACGAATTCCCGATTGCTCGCGTAGGTAGATACACGAAGCTTCCAGAGTCGGTTTCGAGATTTCTCCAGACAGTTTTCGACTCTATACGCGCGGTATAAAAGCCACGCTAACCGCAGCGACCGATAGTTCGGTTTTAATTTGAGTGAAGTGTCAATAGTTCTAGTGTAGATTTTAACTCGACTAGCCGGTGTCATATATTTTGATCCACATTCAACGTAGATTTCCCGTCAAGTGCCGTGTATAATTGTGTTGTGAAATCGTAAGTAAAACTCTGTTATTAATAAGTGTTTCCCTACCTATTTAAATCAATCTACCTAAATAAAAAAGGATGGGTAATTTAAGTAGGTACTGTAATTGTTTTTAGGTGCTGAGTTAATCCTAGCCAGGATTAGAACGCAACATGGACAAGCCAGGACCTAGTAAAAAACGTAAGGTTAAAGATGAAAATCGGCAGTTTCAAGAAATTTGGACTGAGAAATACTTTTTTGTATGGTCGCATAATAAAGTCGTTTGTTTAATTTGCAAGAATTCTGTTGCGATTGCAAAGGAATATAATGTAAAAAGGCACTATGAAACGCAGCATCCTACTTTTACCAAGTTTACAGGCGAATTAAGAAAGCAAAAAATGTTGTCTTTAAAACGGGAGCTTATTGGTCAGCAAGCTATGTTTACAAAACCCATCCAAGATTCAGAAACAGCTACAGAAGTTAGTTATGAAATTTCTCGAATGATAGCAAAGCGCAGTCGCCCCTTCAATGATGGGGATTTTGTAAAAGAATGCATAGAAATTGCCGCTAAGAAAATGTGTCCAGAAGCAGCAAAAAAGTTTGAGAAAATTCAACTGAATCGTATGACTATCCAAACACGTATTATGTCTTTGTCAGGTAATATTGCGGAACAATTAAATGAAAAAACTAAGATCATTGAATTTTTTTCATTAGCACTCGACGAATCCACTGATATTACTTCCACAGCTCAACTTCTCATATTCATACGAGGTGTTACTCAAGATTTTGAAGTCTTAGAAGAGTTGTTAGGAATGTGTTCATTGAAAGGTCAAACCAGAGGAGTTGATATACTCAATGTACTTTTGGATGAGTGTTCAAAAACTGATTTGGACTTATCAAAATTATCGGGAGTTGCCACTGACGGTGCTCCTTCGATGATTGGTGTCAATTCTGGGCTAGTTACTTTGCTGAAAAAGCATATGCAAGAAAAAAACATAAACGCTGAAGATCTCATGCAGTTTCACTGCATTATACACCAAAAAGCCCTCTGTTCTAAAAAAATTGAATTTCAAAATGTCATGAAAGTGGTAGTTTCGACTGTAAATTTCATAAAATCACGAGGACTCAATCACAGGCAATTCAAACAATTCCTTGATGACATCGAAAGCGAATATGGAGATTTACTGTATTATACAGAAGTAAGGTGGCTAAGTCGTGGATTGACCCTGGAACGATTTCTAAATTTAATAGAAGAAATTGGAATATTTCTGGCGGAAAAGCAAAAGGATGTCCCGGAACTTAAAAATCCTGATTGGTTGTGTGATTTGGCTTTTTTAGTTGACATTACAAATCATTTGAATGTCTTGAACACACGGCTTCAAGGCAAAAATCAACTGATATCCCAGCTCTACGCTCACGTATCATCCTTTCAATGCAAGCTGACACTTTTCAGATCGCAATTGAATTCTGGAAATTACAATCATTTTCCGAATTATAAGAAAATGGCTGAAAAATTCAACAAAACTGCGATTAATTTCAGTTATGTAGAAAAGCTAGATATTTTGATTCAATCTTTTCAAGAAAGATTTTCGGAGTTTAAAAAAGTGAAACCTCTGTTGGACATATTCAGCAATCCTTTCACGATTTCAGTTGAAAATGCGCCAGAGTCAATGCAGTTAGAAATTATCGACATTCAAAACGACCAAGATTTACACAACAAATTCAACGAAGGAGACTTGCTGAACTTTTACCGCTGCATTGATAAAAATACGTACAAAGAGTTGCGCATAAACGCTCTGAAATGTGCCAGCTTATTTGGTTCTACCTATATATGTGAACAAACCTTTTCAATACTAAATAATAATAAAACAAAAAATCGAAACCGCCTTGCAAATGAAAGTTTGGAAGCAGTTTTACGTGTTGCTACAAGTAAATTTGAGCCAAATATAAAAAAGATTGTAAGCACTATGCAGTGCCACGCTTCAAATTAATAAATTCTTTTTCAATTTTAATACATAATTATCAATTCTTTATTGTCTTTAATTACCTATACTTCTGGCGGCCCGCCATCAGTTCATAATTTGCCCGAGTGGCCCCTAGTCTTAATAAGTCTGTGCATCCCTGGTTTAAAGAATATGGTTTACTGACATTATTGTCCCTTTATATTTTTGAAATATGCGTATTTGTGAAGAAAAATAATGGATTGTTTTGACATACGTGCAATGTCTATCCCAGGAATTCAAGAAATGCCAACAGACTTGTAATACATGACATAACTAGGACATTGCAATACAGTAAGAGCTGCTTAACTATGTTTGTAAGATTTTTTAATAACGTACCTAAAAACATCAGACCGCTTAGACTTAAGAAATTTTAAGATGACGCTACATAAATGGCTTGCAATGAAATGTTTTTATAATAGAAAAGTTTTTTTTGACCAAAAGCAATGGATTGAAACATAATGTAATAAATTCAGATGTTAATCTTAATGTAATGAGGTATAAGAAGTTAACTGATGTCAAATTAATACATATTTGCATGCTATTTGTTAATGGCTAAATAGGCCGAACATAAGATGTCTAATTGTAAACCTGTGTACCTACCCCATTTAAATGGAAATAAATTATTCTTATTCTTATAAACATCCAGGACTTATCAAATCAAATCTAATCTTTATTTTGCCAACTAAGTGTTACAAGAGTTCTTAAAATAATAACATGTAGGCACTTAAGAGCCATATGACAGTCTGGAGATTCTCAGATTTTACCGAATTTATCAATGTGTGTGTGCGATTTTATATGTCCGGGACACAAAAAAATGTTAACTGTAATTAAACAATTTTGATACTTTATTTCTAGGTAGTAGGCTATGCGTATGATGAACACAAAAAATGATGGTCTTATAAAAGTCGATGTGATAAATTAATGTTATACCAGTTTTTTTGTATTTAAAATACCTATTACGAATACAGTGAATACAATTCGGAATCAGGGCTCGCGTCAATTCCGTTCACGAACATTTTCCTTTTGATAATTATATAACTAAATTCACAGATTTAAACACAAACGTACAGTTATAATAACGTAAAAAAGTTACAGCATAGAAAAAACGAAATGCATCCAAAGGGTGAAGACATATAGAGGCGGGTAACACGCACTGACCTGCAACGACTAACCAGTGTTGTGCCGTGTTGGCTATTTCATGGAATTGAAATGCTTTATAGAGACTTTTCCGACTCAAATCTTGATTTGAATCTTGTTTTAAAACAATTTTCTAGTGTCAGTCGGTCCTTATTTGGATTGTGGTAACGAATTTTTTAAATATTTCGAGATTAAAAATAGATGACTTGACACATCACTAGTCAGTCGGTACAGGTTGGTACCGGTTATCTGCCTCTTATGTCTTCACCCAAATCGTGACTTCTCAGAGTAGGTATTTTTTTACGAATGTAAACTCCACGAGAAACGGGGACTAAGGGTTATTGGTGGATGATGCCATTGGTTCTGCGCTTAATCTATCTACCACGTGTCATACCAGCTGGATGCTATGAAGATTTATTTACACATAAATGCTTTTTAGTGTAACGCTGTTCTTTGATATGATTTGTATTTTGATACATGAAACATGTCACAAGTTGTTAAAGCTGACATTCAGAAAATGTAGTTAAGAAAATTTCGATCAAGATTTCAAATATTTCATGTATAACAAATGATAAACAAGATAATTTTTATTTAATTATTTGGTTTTCACCGGTATTATATCATTTTGTCCATATACATTTTTCACTAATGAAATATTATATGAATATGGACTTGAATAGAACCATGGAACTACATGGCATTTGCGTACAATTTGAATACAGGTTCATATTAACTTCAAACACATCACATGAAACGCTTCTATTTAAACAAGCGTTTTACTATACAAGTTTATAGTTAGGTTGTGGTTGTAGATTGTGGTAGAAAGAAAAGTAATGTTAAATAAGCAAAATATTGCCCTATTTATTTAGGTTTAAACCATTGAAACACTGTTACTAGCGTATGGAATTAATGCCATTAACAAGTCCCACACAGTATGGAATTGACGCCAATGGCGAATGGTATGTACGTACAAGTGCGTATCAAAGGTTGTGGAACTAAATAACGCCTATATGCGGTATATATTAAGAAAAACTGACCTTTTACTTTTTGTCGTCCGTTTATTCTTATTCAAAATCCAAAGCACGAATGATGTAAGAAAATTTATAAACTTACTTGTTTACTACTCAAAGTCAAATACTTAAAACAAAAGCCCTTATTTGTCTTCAATTTTGTTGGGTTAATGGTCACTTCACCACCATACTATTTCAACAAAACCGACTTCAAAAACAAAACACATTAAAAAGTCTTAAATAATCTCTTGAAGGGACTCCATTTTAGGCAAACCATTTCTTTTTGGAGTCGATGCCCAGATAGATGTCGCTTAAGATGGAACTTGAGAGAGCCCATGCGATGGCACTGACTTCAAAAAGAAATGGTTTGCCAAAATTGGAGTCCTTTGAAGAGTTTTAGTTTTTAGTGAAAAAAAAACTTCGACCACAGAAAACTTTGCTTCATATCCAGCCTCGGCGCGCTCCAGCCCTGTTTTATAATAACTTAAGGGGTAAGTGGTAAATACCAATTCAACAAAGTAAACATCATGAAAATCGGTCTACCGTTGTTGAACTATAAAGTAGTGTTACTGATATTACTTTATTTTATATAAATAAGGTTATTATTTGCAACCCCATCCATTTTCCTCATTCTTGGCCTTATTAATTCAGTATTTGTCTAAAATATACATTTAACTGTTTGGTGATAGAAACAGTTTGCTCATCATATACCACAATTTTATTTTGTAGAAAATTTTTTATTACTATTATTTTTGTCGATAATTTTGGTCCTAGTATCTGCACATTTTGTTTGATCAAGTTTCGGATATACAAATTGTATATGATAAAAGATCTTCGTTATAACTCATGAACCTCTTGAAATAGTCGCCATACATATAAATCTTTCTTGTTTATAGTATTAATAAGGAGTCCTTTCTATGCAAGTTTACATAACATTGATTAATCATTGAAATACAACTACTAATCGATACAAAAGAACGAATACTTTTTTGTTATAATTAGAGACCATCGACGATCCAAATGCACTATGGCTTTATGCCTGTTGCATAAAGCCTCAAAGCGGATTGGTCGCCGTATAAAAATTGTGCAAAGCGTGATATTTTTAAATTTGGAATTAGTATCATACACGAAATAAAAGACTAGCAGCGAAGACAACGAGCGACACACCCTTCCCCTCCGAGCGCTCGGCGCTGTCTGTCAAATTTCGATCGAAGATGAATGTTCGTGACAGCTCCAAATCTCAAATTTATAGGTTACTTTAGTAAGATATTTTGAATATATTGCACAAGATAAAATCAAGAATTTAGATGCTAAGTCAAAGATAGGAACCTCTATAACATTGTTTTATCAAATAACACAGAATAAGTGCAATGTATCTCAGAGATAATCACCTGTCTTTAGGTGCGTATTTTATGCCAAAACATGGTTTCAATTTTGTCTTCATTTGGAATAACCAGAGCGATAAATAAAAAAAACAGAGTCGACACCTTGTATACGAACGTAATTCCCTTCAAGTTTATGTTATTTCGATAGCTGATGTCAACAAGTGATCTAGAAGAGTGCGCCAGAAAAACCGTCAATTTGGCTTCTATGATTGCAAATTACAGACATTTTAAAGATTGAATCAAAAATTCAGAGTCGACATCTTATGGAGATAGTTCATTTCTACACAGTTCATTCAAAAAAAGTAGTCAGTTTAGTCATTTTTGGGGAGATATTTTCATTTGAACTTTGTTAGAAGGTAGGTGACAGCAGCCTTAAGACTTAGTAACCACTATGGCATTGCAAACAGTAGGTATTACTTATATTACATACTATGTAACAACAAATTTTATAAAAAAAACTTAGGTACAAATGTGCTCATCACATAAACATATGTCTCTAGCGGTATTCGAACCCGCGACCGCTGGCATAGTATTCAGGAGCGCTAACCACTACACCAAACGTGTCTTCAAAATAAATAAATAAAAACTATTCGGTAGCTCAGCAAGTTTACAAATTTATTGTTAGCGCTTCCTTTTAAGCAAAGAGTATGCTTGGGTTACGAAACGCCGCTCTGTCATTACATTATCATGTAGGAACAAACTTCTATAAATTAAAAAAATATAATCAGATTGAAAATAAGGAAATAAATTATAAATTAAAATAATTTATTAATTTTTAAGCAGTACTTATTTATTTCATGTTGTGAGTGTCTGTGTGTGTGTTAAATTTACTTAGCTTACTGGCTTTCGCTAGCTCGATTTGTAAATGTAGGCCGAGAAATGAAAACAGCTCCGTTTTTGGGTGTCGAATTACATCCTCAATTTCATCGTAGTTTTTAGACATCTACCATTTAATTAAAGTCCTTTTACACTGGAAAAATGTGAATGGATACATTTTTATATCTTTATGTATTTTGTTGTATAAGTTGGCAAATTGTCTACAGTAGTGTCTTTTGGGAAAAATAGATCTAACACGAGGTTGTGAGGCGATATTAATAGCTTTCCTGCCTTTAAATTTATTTGGATCGCAGCAAAGTGATTCCTATGCATACTAAGAACGATACGCATTAGGTATAGTTTTCTTACCAATAAGATGTCAGTTGAGGTTTATAAACTATTAGTTGAAAATCTAAATAGCACATTAAGAAATCTAGTTTTGTTTGCACCTCACCAGACAGTTATGCAATATGATAAAACAGGTTCCGCCAAAGAGCGGTATATTTTACACGAAAGGCACTTTATGGCTCTTTTTGGCTAAAAGATAAAATTATATATCATACCTATGGCATTACATACTAGCGAAAAGTTGGAGTAAAAACATTAGCGCGTTGTGTATCGTAGAATATCAAAATAAATGAAGTTCTGTTAGTTGTTCCTACTCTCTAAGTCATTATTAAAAGCATTAAACCGCCTTCAAGCATCTAAGTTTCTCAAAAGCCTCTTTCAAGTTCAACTAACAAAACTTGGTCATTTGAGGAAAATTTCGGTACGATGCACACAATGTAAAGGCTGTACGAAAGGCTAACTCCGATCGTACAAAAGTTAAATAGACGCTAAAACAAAGGAGGTTCAAGAGCAACCAACTCTAGATGTACCGACTAGTCGGTAAAGCCGACTAGTCGGCCATTTTTGTAGTCGGCGACTAGTCGGCGATTAGTCGGCTAAATCCGCCGACTAGTCGGCCCGCTTCTGACTCATGTTAATATGCTTAAAAAATTGAGTGATTAAAATGAAATTGTATCTTTACTCTTGTTATTATAAGAATAACAGTTTCAGTTTACAATACAATTTAATAATTGGTAGAAAATTTAAATAGGAACTCTTCCTTAAGTCTTTTATAAAATAACACAATATAGGTTAAAGCAAATAATCCTTGGTAATAAGTAGGTTCAATTATAACATAAAAAATAGGAACTCTTCCTTTGACATCCCAGAGTTATTCAATCTCGAAATTAATAAGGATTAATAAGAACCTAGTTGAAGCATCAGTTGTGAATGTTTGCTCGTAGTATGTGCCTTTTTCCCCTGACCACCACGAGAAATAACTGCTTGACACTGATTGCACTTCACTTTACTGCTATCTTCTCCCTCCAATTCGTCAAAAAAAAAACAAATGCGTGATTTCTTTTTCGACATGACGCAAACAATCTTATTTAGTTAATTTCACTATTAATTCAATTATTTGCACTGTGTTATCTTAGTAATTGAACGTTATATATTCTTTATTTCATTAAACACCAATAAAACACATAGTGTGAGGAGAACCCACTTACTTATTTGCATATGATTGTCGATGTATAAAATTTGAAAATTAAAATGTAGATTCGTTATTGGCTGTAAGTTTAGTTAC
Organism: Pyrausta aurata; assembly: GCA_963584085.1. Classification (NCBI taxonomy): domain Eukaryota; kingdom Metazoa; phylum Arthropoda; class Insecta; order Lepidoptera; family Crambidae; genus Pyrausta; species Pyrausta aurata. The sequence continues at coordinate 349,269 of OY757270.1, forward strand.
ACTGTAATATAATAACTAATAAATAACAAGAGCTGTGAATCTTGTAATATAAAAAAAAATATCGTCGTCACCTGGATTTTACCGAAAGTAATGATCGGCCTGGCCGACTAGTCGGCCGACTAGTCGGCCATTTTGCTGCCGACTAGTCGGCTAGTCGGCTAGTCGGCCAAAGTCATAGTCGGCACATCTCTAAACTCTACCTCTACTAACATTAGAAATGCGAAAATGAATAATGTAATGTAGGTAGGTAGTATTAGATGCACGTACCTACTCGTAAGTGTGTGCCGTTTGCCTAAACTGGTTGCACCAATTTTGATGAATTTCAGAAAGAGTACATTGGATTGGGTATGTGTGGAAGTATGATAGTTTTGATAAACAAAAATATTTTCTACATAAACGGATATAAGGATAAAATTTTATACGGGAAATCCGATATTTACGCGGCTGAACCGATAGTACCAACTTACTTAAGTAATAGCACCTGAGCCTACCCATGCTATCCGTGTTGCGCAGCGAAGTGGCTCGCGATGAGTAGTAATTAATCGCGCCATCCGCCAGATAACGACTCCGACAAATACTTGTTTAAGGAATTTCATTAGGGAAACAAAGCGCGTCGCCATGGGGACACTAGAATCGGAGCCGCTGATAAAGATCCAACTGCGGCTCTAAGCCGATTGAGGATTAAACGATTTTCGGAACAAAACGCTTGAGGAATTTCAGAAAGCGCCTACTGAAGAACAGTTCCTTAGATATATTTCAAATGGATAATAAACATTTGAACTTGTGATCGACTATACGAAAAATCACGTTGTTAGGTATATCCTCCCAATCCTTCAAAGTTTGAAAATAAATATAATAACCCTGACCACTATCAAAATGAATGATGTAATGTTATAGAATAGAATTATTATTAATTTGACATACACAAAAAATAAAAAATAAAAAATAAAAAACAAAAGATTTCAAAATTTAAAAAAATAGACGGAACAAAAACACAAGCCTCAAGGTGTGCCAAAGGATCCCGCTCAGTTAGTTATGATAACAGAATATCAAATATGTGTCAGACTTTTATAATAACTAAAAGTCTGCTTAAAATAGCAGTAACTGCAAGATAACAGGAATTACCTATTCAGATAATTCTGAATTTGATTTTGTACTTAGAGTACATTGGTACCTAACCTATATGCGCATGGAAAAACTATTATAATGTAGTAAATGACATATGTTGTTGCACGTGAATGCTTTTGACACATATTCACCAAAATGATTATGCGCCAAATGTATTAAGCGTTATGCTGAGCAGAATTAAATTAAGTTGGAAATGGTTGCTTTGAATAAGTTTCGATACACGTCACCCGCTATTTAATGACTCGGGCAACGTGGGTGTGACAGATAGCGGGTTTTATCTACTCTACATAATAAAACAATGACTTTATAGCTATTAGCAGCCTTTCGTTTGTTCATGGAAATCTTTCTCCTGACGAAGGAAAATTACTTTTCCAAATATGAAAAATATGATGCTGCAATGAGTTTAATAGTAAAAATCCACAACCATAATCACAGTGAAGTAGACCTTATACTTCAGATACCTGCCAGAATCCGGCCGCGAATACAATCATCATCAAGAGCTAGGCTCTTGTCGGTGGATTTTTTCCATTCTTTACCCCTTTCCGTCATTCTCTTGGCCTATTGATACGACATTTTTAATTAAATTAAATTAAATTAAAATCCATTTATTCAAGGTAACTGAGACCCATAGTAGTAGCACACATACATTTAAAAGATATCTAAATAAACATTGAATAAATTGATTGATTAAAATAAAATTACATCAGGAAAATCATTAGATGCATATAGCATATTTTTGGCCTTTCTCTTCTTCTTCTTCCTTCTATTCCCCCCTTCAATTAAGGTTCTGGTAAGATGCCGTGTCGTATTGAGTATCCCAACATTCGCCACGCAGGCAAGCAGGCGGGTTTCCAACGCGGGCACAGGTTTCAAACCCCATCATTCATCATCATCATTATCAGCCGAAGGACGTCCACTGCTGAACATAGGCCTCCCCCATGGCTTTCCACAACGACCGGTTGTGAGCGGTCTGCATCCAGTGCGATCCTGCGATCTTCACAAGGTCGTCTGTCCATCTTGTCGGCGGACGTCCTACGCTGCGCCTTTGGTCGAAGGGTCTCCAATCTAGAACTTTTCTGCCCCAACGGCCATCAGTTCTTCGCGCTATGTGCCCTGCCCACTGCCACTTGAGCTTACTGATTCGCAGGGCTATGTCCGTTACCTTAGTTCTTCTACGTATCTCCTCGTTTCTGATTCGATCTCGTAGAGAAACACCGAGCATAGCCCTCTCCATCGCTCGTTGTGTGATTTTGAGCTTCTTTATGAGGCCCATAGTTAGAGACCACGTTTCGGATCCGTATGTCATCACTGGTAACACACACTGGTTGAAGACTTTCGTCTTCAGACACTGAGGTAATTGAGACGAGAAGACGCTCTTACGCAGCTTCCCGAACGCTGCCCAGCCGAGTTGGATTCGTCGATTGACCTCTTTCTCGAAGTTGGACCTACCTAATTGGATTACTTGTCCCAGGTAGACGTACTCGTCAACAACTTCAAGAATTGAGTTCCCAACAGATACCGGAGTGGGTACAACACGGGAGTTCGACATAATTTTCGTCTTTTCCATGTTCATTTTAAGACCCACTTGTTGGGATACTCGGTCAAGGTCTTCGAGCATAATGCCCAGATCATCCAGCGTCTTTGCCACAACGACTATATCATCGGCAAACCGGAGGTGTGTCATGTATTCGCCATTGACGTTGATGCCGAATCCTTCCCATTCCAGGAGCTTGAAGGCGTCTTCCAGTGCCGCTGTAAACAGTTTCGGAGATATAACGTCTCCCTGTCTTACACCTCTTCGCAGTGGAATCGCCCTCGTATTCTGTTCCTGTACTCGGACCGACATGGTGGCGTTGTTATACAGACACTTTAACACCTCTATATACCTATAGTCTATGTGGCACCGCTGAAGAGACCGAAGCACCGCCCAAGTTTCGATCGAATCAAAGGCCTTCTCATAGTCCACAAACGCTAAGCATAGAGGCATATTATACTCCTCTGACTTCTGTATAATTTGCCTAAGCGTATGGATGTGGTCTATGGTACTATAGCCTTTTCGGAATCCGGCTTGTTCGGGAGGCTGGAAGTCATCAAACCTACGTGCGAGACGATTCGTGATGACCCTTGAGAACAGCTTGTAGACATGGCTCAGGAGTGAGATGGGTCTATAGTTCTTCAATAAGGTTTTGTCTCCTTTTTTGAAGAACAACACCACCACACTCCTGTTCCATGCCTCAGGTGTGATGCCCTCTAGCAGCACGGAATTAAAAAGCTTCTGAAGGACTTTGAGTACCGGTGTTCCACCCGCTTTCAGAAGTTCTGCTGTGATTCCGTCCTCGCCAGGTGCTTTGTTGTTTTTAAGCTGTTTCAGGGCCATCCTAATCTCGTAAAGGCTGATGTCCGGGATGTCTTCAGTGTAGTGTCGGGTCAGGGTAGCTCTTGGGTCTCTGGCCGAGCTATCAACGGGTTCGGCAACTGAGGTGTACAACTGCCTATAGAACTTCTCGATCTCCCTCGAAACCTCTGCTTTCGTCGACGCTACACTGCCGTCCTCCGTCTTTAGCTTCGTCAACTGGCTTTGCCCAATAGACATGTCCCTTGCAAACACTTTGGAGCCTTGGTTCCGCTCTATCGTCTCTTTAACGCTGTTCGTGTTAAAGGCACGAATGTCGTGTCGAAAGGACTTCCATATTTGTCTATTGAGCAGCCTGTAGTTTTCAGCATTATCGGAGGTCTGCAGTGCCATAGATCGACGTTCTGCCATGAGGTCGAGAGTGTGGACCGAGAGTTTTTGAGGTCTATTTTTACGGCCAGGCCTAAAAAACTTTGACCCGACCGTTTGAACAGTTTCCACAAACCCATTGTTTATTTCGTCAACTGAAACGCAACTCTCTAGGCAATCAAAGCGGTTTGACAACTCGAGTTGAAAGCTCTCGGGATTTTGGATATGGGCAAGAGTAGGTCGGAGCGTAGACTTCATCAGGCGGGACCTTTCCAATTTGACATTTATATTCAATGTGCCTCGAACCATTCGGTGATCACTACCGGTCTTAATCCTGTTGATCACGGAGACATCACTGAATAACCGTCTCTTGGTGGTCATGATAAAGTCTATCTCATTTCTCGTGGTGCCATCCGGACTCAACCAGGTCCATTTCCTTTGAGGCGGCTTCTGGAAGAAAGAGTTCATCGCAAAGAGTCCCTCCTTCTCCAGAAATTCGGCCAGCCTAGTCCCCTGGCGTTCCTTTGACCATATCCAAAAGGTCCCACTTTCAACTCATCTTCGCCACGACTGCCGAGTTTTGCATTGAAGTCCCCCATAACAACAGTAAAATAGGTTTTGGAAGTATGTATGGCTCTACTTACGTCCTCATACATTTCCTCTAACTCTTCATCGGGGTGTTTAGAGGTCGGTGCATATACCTGTATGACCTTCAGCAAATACCTCTCGGTTATTCTGAGTATAAGGTATATCACCCTGCTCGACACACTCTCGATGGTTACGATGTTGTTAACGAGGGACTTGTGGACGAGAAACCCAACACCACCTTGGGACTTTTGGTCACCCTCCCGGTAGAAGAGCAGGTTGCCGGACTTCAGAGTTATCGTGTCCTCGCCCTCTCTACGGACTTCCGATAAACCCACTATGTCCCAGTGTAACCTGCTCAATTCTTCCTCCAGCTCGAGCAGCTTCTCGTCTGTCCTCAGTGTGCACGCGTTATAGGTTACCAGGGCCAGTTGTCGTTGGGGGTGGTAGCGCGATCGCCTCCGGGGATTCTTAGCACCCCCTGCCCCGCCGTTACCGTGGCCGCTACCGGAGTCAGGAATAGCGGGGCTGCCGGAGACTGGGGGCCTGGTTTTTTTGTGTCCTACCATTTTTTTAGGGGGGTATTTGCCAATACTCGCCACGCTTGGCAGGCGGGTTGGCGAGCGCAGAGGCGCAGTTCTTTGTAGCTATGACGCTGCTGCCCGTCACAGCTCAACATTTAGCTGCGCCTTTTGTTGGATGGTTATCCCGCCATCGGTCGGTCGCCAGAGCCTCGTCTGTTGAAACAGGACGCACCACGTGAAGGTGAGGTTGGCTTGGAGCTTTGGGTCTTGGTTAAGCTCCCTTACGTCCCACAAACTCCAGTTCAAACCCCAGTGTATCTGAATTGTTTTTATCAGTGTTTCAAACTTATTTCCCAACGAAATACTGACATGATTCCTAAAGCTCCGACGTAAGCACTTACTAGCTAATGCAAGAGAAAGCTGCCATTTGGCAGCGTTGACAAATTAATCTGCTCCGACACTCTTGACGGAGCTTCCGCCATTATACTCGTACCTGCAAGCACTCGGGCGCGACATAAAAATATTCGTTCGTCTTTCTAACTCTAACTAACATGATCGCGTGAGTGAGATGACTGAGCCGAACCATTCAGATGACGAGACAGAGTAGGGGCTACGAGAAGAAATGGCTACGTGATAACTTTGGGGCACTTACTTAGTTATTTTGTGAAATAATCGTCACTTTTTACATTTTATATACAATGCCTAATTGTATAATCAATCTTTGTTACTAGAGACACAATAGACTATTTGTAATAAAATAGTGGATTGAGTCTGTGGTAAAAATCCGAGCTGCAGCGTTTAAAAGGGTTCAAGGCGATTTTAGACCGAAAGCGTGTTTTAAGAGCTTAATAACTTCGCAAAAAAGTATCCAACGAAACTTTAAATTACTAATTATTGTAGGAAATTATTTCAACTAACTTTACGCGCAGAACAACTAACAAAACATAAGTTTATTTTTTAACATAGAATATAGGCTCTGATGCGTGATTGATAGTTCTGTTCTGAGAAGAGTCTGAAAGCAAGTCCAAGAACTATCAAAAAATATCCTAGTTCAGAAAAATATATATATACGGTCTACTGAGCTTCCAGTTTGAACGGTGGAATAATGCGTTATTAAGCTTCTTCTAGTGTCTTCTATCAGTTCCTATAACACTTTATTCATCCGTAGGCTTTCAATTTAAAGTAAAATCCGTAGGTAGGTAATACTATAACAATTATGAATTATAGCTCAAGTTTTTTTATTATTTCCTGGTCTGGTCAGATTCAGTCTGAGAACAATCTAAGACAAAAGTGCTTATTATAATTTTCCTTATTAAGTGGAGATAGGGTTCAGAATAAGTTTCAGGGAAACTGTACTGTACTGGAATTAATGGGACGAACAGAAACAGCCACGATAACATTAGGGACCTAATCTTTCTGTGTACCGTTTTCGGAGCACATAAATCTTTATTTGCGCAACTTAAATAAGTAAAGTTTCTTTTTTTTGTCCCGTAAACGGATGAAGGGGAAACTTTTTGCATAAATAAATGAACTTGTTTTGGGTAACGCACGACAAAATTGGGACAACTGAAAGTGGCAGTAGGAACTAAACTCAAATAATTTAAAAACCAGACAATGAAGGTGTTGCTTTAGTGAACCTCGTCAATGCGAACATATTGGAGCCACACCATAAAAAACACTGATACGCACAGAAATACAAAACCCTCCCAAAACTCAGTCTCGCAATCACGCATCCTTTTTAACCCAGTGCGTGTGATTATCTCGGGCTCCTCGGGTTGTGCCGCCTCATTAAGTTAAAAGCCGATTTACATCACACCTCGTATCGTGTTCGTATTCAAACGCAGCGCTCGCGCCAAATAAATCTTGACACTTATCGATTCCTTCGCGAATCAGGTGCGTTTCGCGTAACAATGGCACCTCGATCGGCGCCGACATTTTTTAAATCCGTATAATGAGGCGGCCCTGAGGAATGGGAGGGACGGCGAACACTAAATCATAGGCCTTTTGACCCTTTCCCAAATTGTTCTGGTCCGGGCATACTTCCGCCAGATTAACACTCGTACCGTCTTTGTGTTGCAGGGTAGGTAATGAATTTGCCGCGAGATTTATTAATAAACGGATTCATCCAGCTAGGTAGTTAAAAGTAATATTATGTTATCAGCTTATTTGTAAAACTTAATTAATGAAATCTTTTGTTCTCGTGTATAAACATGTGAAAAATTAAGTACGTGCCTGCCTTTAAAACAATATTTACACAAACAAACTGTCAAAAAATAAAGGCAAGTGGGAATAGAAACTATAAGCTACTTACCAACCTGCAGTCTGCAATTCAGCTCACCGCCATACACCACAGCACGCCATATTCGCCCACTCGTCCTGTAAAAAGAAATAGTGAATACGTTTATATTTATTTAATCGCATGGTAAAACTTTTAAAAAGGATTAAATTTTGATTGAACTCGTTACGGAGGAGAAGAGACTTTCACCCATCTTCGACTTGTGTAGCTAAGTCAGAATCTACAGCTTGACCTAATTGAAAGATTCAAACAACACAGCACACGCTACAAAGTCCTAGGAGACGGTTAAGCTGTATTAGATCCCCGCAATGAAACAAAAAAACATATAATAGGTTCGAAAACTTAGTACCTATTGACTTTCGAAAGAGTGAAGGCTAGAAAGGCCTAGTAGACCGTATTAAACCGTATTTGCCGCAACGAAACAAGAAATAAGGTGGATTTTAAACAATATGTATCGACTTCACTTTAGTGTGAAGCGAGAGCCAATTGACAAAAGTATAATTTAAAAACTAAAGTAAAAAGTATAATAAATATATTTTTTTTTTTACCTTATAAATGAGTGTCGTTGCATTAAATCCCGTGTGTTGATTAATTTAAAAAAAAATTTAAATTAATCAAAAGGTTGAGAAAACCTTAAGGACGAATAGGTACTTTGTTCATTGAGTTATAATAACTTTTAGGATAGCTAAAATTATGTAATATCAAAGATATACTTAATAAGGCATGCCTACTATGACACTCACCAACTCACAATATGATCTGAGATTTGGGTTGATATCCAGCAATATTAGGCATCTAGTGTGGCATGTCCATTCCCGTTAAAAAAAATACAAATTACATAACCTAAATGATAATAAATCATAAAGATTAGAAATCAATATTTTTAATTTGTGCGGCATCATTTTAGGTACAAACTACTCGTCTTATTTTTCGTAATCATATGACATAGTAGGCAGTCAGTATGCAGATAACTGCTAACTAATCCCCAATCGTAAAATAAACCGTCGCTCGGATCTGAAATTAAAGTTATAAGTTCTGAGAATGGTTAGGTACATAATAGGTAATGCAGCCGGTCAGTACCAACCACTGATATAAATTGTCAACTACCGACTGTAAATGAATCTCACCAATAATCCTAGTTTACTTTTTGGTACAAAGAAAAGCAACGATCTAGTCTGGAATTAATTTGGAACTCGTCGGCTGGTAAACAGCTAGGTTTTATACCTCACATTAAGCGGAACGAAAGCTCGACGTTTCGGCGAAGTTTGCCGCTATGGCCGCGTAAACAACCGATAACAACATTGTTGCAACACTTACAAAAATAACTCTCAAGTAAAGTAAATAGCCCAGGCTCAAGCTAGGTCTGCTAACAATGTGGAACAGTAAATGCTTATCTTAAGAGTGTCGATCATCGAACAAACTACCTACATAAAAAAGAAGTCAAATAAAAGTCAATCAAACCTAGCTTTACGCGTTTGCTTTGCACTGAGCTTTGCATTGTAAACATTTCCCAGTTAATTGATTGTTTCCCTGACATTAATTGTGTACCACCAGCAAGGAATTCTCGGCGTATGCCAGGAGACGGCAAGGGCCGTAAAAAACCGAATAAATCACAATTTGAACCCCCATTCACGCCATTCAGCCGCGGAAAAATTTAATAACAAAAACATTACCTTGTATTATTACAGAATCAAGGCATTGCGTTGTAAATTACATAGATTATGGTAATAATTCAATAAATGACGTGGCGTTATCTGGTTCGAATGAGAGTGCTTTTGTAACGAAAGAAGTCGTCAGACTTTTTGTAAGTAGAACTACTTAATATATGGAAAAATTTAGGTATTAAGAGTATATTTTCAATGCCTCCGTGAACACTCATAAAGTGGGTAGGTTCCTACTAGAAAATAAATCTAATTTACATATTGTCAATAAAATAAGTCAGGCTTATAGTTTCGAGACACAATATTTAATCATTAATGAGGCCTGCTAACAGGTTATACATACCTAAGTATTAAGTTTCATTCCTCTACCAACATTTTTTTACAAAAATTAAAACTTTCACTGCAGGTAATAAATACAGAAATCTTATCAAATAACACTTACGTGTAACATTAGGTAAGTGATATTGAGAAGGGAATCACAATGTGGGTGATCTTGGGGCTGCTCGTCCTACGTTTTACACAATTACCTAGATGAATGCCTTATTGATTACAGTGTGAGCTACAATTGCGTTCTCGTCAGACAAATAGAAGCACTTCCCGGGACCATAAACGGTTCTTTATTATATCATTATTATTATTAGTCAGCACATGTTGATTAATAAAATATTGCATTTTAAATAAAAATAAAATACGCAATTTAATATAATCTAATAAATTTAATGTTTTCAAATTTTTCAAACTTAGTGTCTTAAGTAATCTCGATTTTCTCTTAATAACAATTTTTGTACTATGATCTGTGATTGGTCGAAATAAAGTGATTTTAATTTTTAATTTAATTTTAATTATTTCGTTCTATATTCTACCGTCCATTCAGTCCGCACTCTCCGTCATCTGTATCTGTACTTAGATCAAAAGTAAATATGGGAATAACGGGCTCTCTCGGAAACAAAAAGGATTACTCTCCACAAATCGACAAAAACATTGAACACGCACGCTCGCGACGAATCATTTATCCACAGACCGTAGGCAGGGTGGATCCGTAGCCCTTAAGGCTCCCGTCACGTCTAACTAACCTTTCATATAGAATATCGCATATGCGGTATGCGGGCCTGCGACGTCTCTAAAATATGATCCCTCCTAATGAACCACTTTGTATTCCTGCCATGTTAGGACGCGGTAGTTCGCCCTTTCAATTATTGTTGTCAGTTTATTCGATCAGTTCGGCAAATTGTACAGATTGAGAACAGTTGGATGGCAAACAGTACAAGGCTATCACTGCTGTGAGTTTGTGAACTACTTGTTACTAATGAAGACTTGTGTGGGAGGAAAGTTTTGGCTAGAGTACCTACCCCCAAAAAACAATACTTATGTTTTCTAACAACTGACTTGGTCGATATTCAATGGTAGGGTTTGGGTTTGGTGCGACATAGTCAATTGTGACTTAGCTGCATAAATTAATAAAAAGGACGTTAAATAAATTCTTTTGGTATATTGTTGGTAAGCAGGATAATAAAATTATAGACAACCAAAAAAACAAGCAATGCGTAAAATTACCCTCACCTTGTGCACTATTCCATTTATGTTACGGACACCCAATCATTTGTATTAGTTTAAGGTTTTTTATGTAAATAAAGATTGTTTCTGTTAGGGCCATAGTGAGTAAGCATTGTATTAGCTTAGGGCTCGTTTTATTTGAATAGAAAACCGGTTAGTTATGAATTCCCACTTGCAAGATAGGTAGGGTAACAGTTAACTAGCTAGGTAGGAAATATTACGAATTAGGTAGGTAGTTTGGTACAGGGGCGAAGGAGACCCTGGTAGGCTGTCTCGCTCAGATAGAGTGAGACCGGTAAAGCCTGTCAGCTGTTCCTGTCCCCCATCTCGCACTTTCTGAGGGTAGGTAGGAAACCCATAGAGTGGATTGTTGCGGGTGGGAATTTTATGACGACTAATGTAGGTAGGTGACAAAAATGTTAGAAGGAGATAGGTACAACAACATCGGTTGTCTCCCTCCATATCTCGATGTAGGAGGGTGGCTGTAAAAAGCGTAGGAAAGAGTACGCAGATGTTTGTTTTGTGTCCGTCCTTGTTTGTTAATAAGTTACATTAGTCAATTGTGTATGTGTGAATTTTGGCAATAAATATAGGGCCGTGAGTGGGCTAAATTTGTACGCGCTCTCACGGTCACCGATCTCAAGAAGAAGAGTTTTATTTGGAATCTACAGTCTACTACATCGAGGAAACCGACCGTCGGAACATTGACTCGGAGAGTAGTCAATATCGTCTGGTCCGTTGCGACCCGGATAAGAAGAAATCAGCAACGCGGCATCGACTTGTGCTTTGGTTGGCACATACACCGAGGGATCTACGCCGAAGCACAGTGTAACCAGGGCCGCGTTTCGGCCTATACTCCTACGAAGAGACGGTCACATTACACGGGTTGTTCCGTGGCTCGGGCATTCACCACCTAACGGTGCCAAACGGTGTCTGTCACGAGTTTAACGCCATTCCCAGGCGGTGCAGTCTTCGGGCGAGCTGCCACAGTCGCGCAAGCGATTGTGAATATGTCCGACAGGCGCCGGTACGGTGTGCGTAAGCGTGGGGGCCGGACTGTAGGCACTGCGGAGGGTTCTGGACATTCCAGCCAGAACTGAGCACCCCACGGATGCGTACATTCTCTGCCGGGCGGTACCTTCCTTCCGATCCTGCACGACCATCCATCCCCAGACAGGCTCCCCTTGGTAGTGTACCTGTTTGGGATTGATAGGAGTAGGGGCAGCAAGTAAGAAGATGCCGACTACGCGCAGCCAAGCTGGGAGAATGGAAGCCGAAGACTCAAGACAGCGCAACTTTGAAGAGCCACCCGCATCACCGTCTGTGCAAGCCACCGCGAGTAATTTACAACTACCCGCAGTAGGCGGACGAATGGAAACGGCAGTAGAGAGACGTCACGACGCCGACGCCGACGCGCCTAGGACAAGGCCGCCGCCGTCATCGAGAGGGTCAAGCGTCGCCGCTCGTCTAAAGCAAGCCGAGTTAAGAGCAGCCGAGCAGTTTGCGGCTATTGAGAAGAATCTAATTCAAAAGAGATTAGAATTTGAGATCGCTACGATAATGGATACAACAGATGAAGATGACCGTGAGAGCCTACCCGCCGGTGAGGCCCTTGCGAGGGTAGATGACTGGTTGGAAAATGCCCAGTCCCGGCGTCGAGATGTAAATACGCAACTACCCACAACCGAGATGTCTTGCAGCGTTCCTACCCTCCGTGAAGAGAGGAATGAAAGAGATAGACATATGTTTACGAGACGCAAGGAAAAAGATGCGCGTAACATGGAGGTAGATAGAAACCGACATTTGAATTCGCCGAGCATAGAATTAAATGAAGATGTCAACAATATTAAACAAGATGTGCAGCGACAGGTCGAGTCAAACAATGATTGTATAGCGAGACCCCAAGAGACTATGGACGGGGCGGAACGACTTGCTTACACATTGGAAAGGATTATGTCGAAGCGACCGGCCCCACGTCAAGCTATTGAGTTACCGATATTCAATGGAAACACGAACGAGTGGTTGCCATTTAAAGCTGCAATGGAAGATTCAACGCGATCATGCAACTTCAGTAAAGCCGAGAACCTGGCTAGATTGAGGAATTGTCTAAGAGGAGAAGCCAAAGAGGCAGTAGCGGCGTTATTATACCGTGCCACCGATCCGGACAGGATAATGCGAACACTAGAACAGTGTTATGGGAGACCGGAAGTCATCATTGATCGGGCACTAGATGACCTCAAGAACCTGCCGCGAGTTGGAACGACAGCCAGTGAATTGAATTCGTTCGCGATTAAGGTGCAGAATATCGCGTACACATTGGACTCTGTAGACAATAGAAGCTACCTCAGGAATCCGTTGCTGACACGAGACGTGGTCGATAAGCTGAGCCCACACTTAAAAACAAGATGGTGCGACTACGCAGCGCGGTACGCAAGCTACTCGGAGCCAGAGATCGTGACACTATCGCAGTTTTTGATGGAAGAAGCGAATAAAGCGATTCGATTCGCATACGTGTCGCAACCTAGCAACAGCGCGGCGAAGAAAGAAGTGCAAGCTAAGCAGAAGGCTAACTCAAAGAAGCGAAACACTGGTGTGTACGCCACAGCCGAGGATAAGGCTACGACGGCACAAGAGAAGACGTGTTTATGTTGCGGCGGGGACCACGAAGTGTCGAAATGCACGAAGTTTACAACCATGACAGTAAAACAAAGATGGGATTGGTTGAAGGAAGAGAAGATATGCTTTCTATGCTTGAACAATAAGCACAGGCGAATCAAATGTAAAGCACCGATGTGTAATGAGAATGGCTGTAGCCGACGTCATCACAGGCTGTTACACACAGAGCGTGACAACAGCGGAAGTCAACAAAACCAAGAAGTGGTAGCCTCAGTTAACCATACTGTGGGGGCAGCCAAGGTGTTGTTGAAGGTGTGTCTGATCGTCATTGAGGGGCCACGGGGTAGAGTAAACACACACGCTCTACTTGACGAAGGGTCTACAGTAACGTTGATCGATCAGGACTTGGCGGATTACGTCGGTGCAGAAGGCCCGCTTCGAGACTTACACATATGCAGTGTGAATACACAGAGCGTACCACACACAAGCAGAGAAGTGGAGGTTCAGATAATCGCAAGTAACAACGAGAAACATTTGGTGAAAGCGAGAACGATGGAGAATCTCCGCTTGAATACTCAAACGGTGGGTCGGAGCTGTTTAGAGTATAAACACATGCGTAACCTGAACGAGAGTGACGTGTGTTATGTGAACGCCAAGCCGCGTGTCCTCATAGGCGCGGATAATTGGCATCTGATAGTAAGCAGGAAGCTGTTGACAGGCAAACGCCACGAGCCAGCAGCATCGCTCACCAGACTGGGGTGGGTGATACATGGTCTAGCGCCGTCCCGAGTCATAAGGGAGAGAGATACGGTGTTGTTCGTTGACGACCATGGGAGAGCTCGGTCTACGCAACCTGACGAAGAATTACACAACATGGTGAAGTCATACTTCGAGATCGATTCACTGGGCATTCAGAAGAAGGAACGCGAGAACCCTGATGATGTGCGCGCCTTAGAAGCCTTTGAGTCTACAGTGAGATGTGTCAATCAGCGATATGAAGTTGGATTGCCGTGGCGCAATGTTAACACAGTTATGCCGCCGAGCTACGAAGCTGCGAGGCGGAGGCTCACGTCAATAGAAAAGAAGATGGACGCATCGGAAGACTTCAAAGCAAAGTACACAGCCCAGATCGAGAGTATGCTTAGAAAAGGCTACGCGGAAGAATGCCAAGAAGCCGACACACAGAGCCCGCGTGTCTGGTATTTACCACACTTTGCCGTGGTAAATGTTAACAAGCCACAGAAGATTAGACTAGTTTTTGACGCCGCGGCCAAAAGCAACGGAGTGTGCCTAAACGACGCACTACTAGAGGGCCCGGATCTGCTGAGGGACTTAGCTGGAATCCTGTTTAGATTCAGAGAGCGAGCTATCGCCGTAACAGCGGACATCAGAGAGATGTTTCTGCAAATAAAGATTGCTCAAGAGGACCAACCGGCGCAAACGTTTTTATGGAGAGGCGAGGACAGAGCAGCACAGCCAAAAAAGTATAAGATGACATCAATGATTTTTGGCGCAAAGAGCTCACCGTTTCTGGCACACAGTGTTAGGGATCACAATGCGAAGCAACACGCAGTAGAGTACCCGAAGGCATACGAAGCTATCACGAAGAACCACTACATGGACGATTGGGTAGATTGTTTCGACTCACAAGAAGAAGCAAGCGACGCCGTCAGAGACGTTACGCACGTACACGCGCAGGCGGGATTTACGCTCGCAGCGTTCAACTCCAACGGAGCGCAAGTCATGCGTAAGCTGCCACTAGAATGCCGTGCTACGGATGCGTCGAAACAGCTCTGCTCAAGTGGAGATCAGCAGGGGCGTACCCTAGGCCTCGTGTGGAATGCCAGTACCGACGAATTGGGTTTTAACACTGACTTAGTTAGAGTGCCGCGTGAAGTGAAAACGCTAGAGCGAGCGCCGACAAAGCGAGAGGCTTTGAGCGCGGTTATGTCAATATTTGACCCGCTGGGACTGCTCAGTTACTACACGATAAGAGCGAAGATTCTTATGCAAGAAGTGTGGCGCCTACAAACCGGCTGGGACGAGACTCTACCTGAAGAGATAGCGAAGGAATTCAGCGTTTGGCTGCGGAACGTAGAGACACTTAGCAGTCTGCGTCTACCCCGCCTCTACACTTTGACGGGGGGAGTGACTGGAAAGCGGCTGCACGTGTTCTGCGACGCTAGCGAGTCTGCTTACGCGACAGCAGTCTATTGGCTTGTAGAGTACGAGGATGGATCACGTCGTGTGGTATTAGCGGCAGCAAAGGCAAGAGTAGCCCCGATGAAGACGCAGACGATACCACGTCTAGAGTTGCAAGCGTGTCTTATCGGAACGAGACTTGCGTCGACAGTAATGGAAGAGCACAGATGGCAGCCAGATAGAGTTACATACTGGACAGACTCTACGACCGTTCTGCACTGGATTGGGAACGATAGAGTGCGTTACACGCCATACGTAGCGCACCGCTTGAGAGAGATATGCGAGTTTTCAAGACCCGATCAGTGGCGGTGGGTACCGACGCAAGACAACGTAGCGGAAGACGCGACTAGAGTCGTCACAGAGATGAAATCACATGAAGACAGATGGTTTACTGGGCCATCGTTTTTATACGAACCGGAGAATTCATGGCCGTCTCAAGCAGTCTGCACAGAGAGCAGCGAGGAGACTGTATGTAGCGTCGCGACAGAGGACAAATGGAGCGTGCCAGACGCCGGGCGTTTCTCTAACTATGAGCGCCTAGTGAGAGCGATGGCGTATGTGCTTCTATTTGTAGATAAATGTCGCAAGCGCGCAACTGTTTTGACCAAAGAACACATGGATAGAGCGGAAAGATGGCTGATGAGGCGAGCGCAGGCCGACTCATTTCGAGAAGACATAGAGCGCCTAGGAAGAGGCCAGAACTTGAAGGCAGGGAGTCGCATCAGAACACTGGATCCATTCATCGACGAGGAGGGCGTGTTGCGGGCGAGAGGAAGGACGAGGGCAGCGGGTGTGTCTGCCCCCGATACTACGCCCGTAATATTGGACGGCAGCCACCCGTACGCGCGGTTGTTGTGTAATCGAGAACACCGTCGCGCCCATCACTCCCACAATGAACGCGTCGTCAACGATATACGACAGAGATACTGGATACTTCGATTGCGACCTACCGTTCGCGCCGTGGCCTATAAGTGCGCCTTTTGTCGAATGAGAAAGGCGAGACCTGTGACACCTGTGTTGGGAGACTTGCCGCGCGCTCGAGTAGAGGCCTTCACCAGACCATTCTCTATCTGTGGTCTAGATTTCTTTGGTCCCATGACTATAACTGTGGGCCGTCGTCACGAGAAGAGGTGGGGAGCGTTATTCACATGCCTCACCACGAGAGCCGTGCACATAGAGTTGGTAGCGAGCCTGTCGACTGACTCAGCTATCATGGCGTTGCGGCGTATGGGAGCGCGACGAGGGTGGCCACAGAAAATGTACTCAGACAACGCGACGAACTTCAAGGGCGCAGACAAAGAGCTACGAGCAGCGATGGAAGAATGGGAGCCAGCTCTACGTGACTACGCGCTCACCCAGCGCATCGACTGGCGCTACATAGCACCGGGGGCACCGCATCAGGGGGGAGCGTGGGAGCGTCTCATTCGCTCTGTCAAGAACGCTCTACGAGTCACTCTACATGAAAAAGCACCGAGAGACGAGGTACTTCAAACTCTACTGGCGGAGGTCGAGCACACCATGAACGCGCGACCGCTCACCCACGTGCCGGTCAGCGCTGATGACCCGGAGGCGCTCACCCCTAACCACTTCCTACTAGGGGGACCGCGCGGCCTACCCATCATAGGGCCGTGCGAACCAGCATCGAGGAAGACGTGGAGGGCGGCGCAAGCGCTAGCCGACGAGTATTGGCGCCGCTGGCTGAAAGAATACCTACCGGACCTGGTGCCAAGAAGAGGAGCTCGAGATGTCGCCGAGGTCGCCATCAAGCCGGGCGATCTAGTCGTCGTGGTGGACCACACTCTACCTAGAAACGTGTGGCCCCGAGGCGTCGTCACAGAAGTACATCCTGGACCGGACGGAGCAGTGAGGAACGTCGAGATTCGGACCAAGGGCGGCGTGTTTCGTCGACCGGCGTCAAGATTGGCTGTCCTGCCGGTGGAATAAAAAGAGGTTCGCACTTCGCAGCGCTTCACCGGGGGGAGACTGTTACGGACACCCAATCATTTGTATTAGTTTAAGGTTTTTTATGTAAATAAAGATTGTTTCTGTTAGGGCCATAGTGAGTAAGCATTGTATTAGCTTAGGGCTCGTTTTATTTGAATAGAAAACCGGTTAGTTATGAATTCCCACTTGCAAGATAGGTAGGGTAACAGTTAACTAGCTAGGTAGGAAATATTACGAATTAGGTAGGTAGTTTGGTACAGGGGCGAAGGAGACCCTGGTAGGCTGTCTCGCTCAGATAGAGTGAGACCGGTAAAGCCTGTCAGCTGTTCCTGTCCCCCATCTCGCACTTTCTGAGGGTAGGTAGGAAACCCATAGAGTGGATTGTTGCGGGTGGGAATTTTATGACGACTAATGTAGGTAGGTGACAAAAATGTTAGAAGGAGATAGGTACAACAACATCGGTTGTCTCCCTCCATATCTCGATGTAGGAGGGTGGCTGTAAAAAGCGTAGGAAAGAGTACGCAGATGTTTGTTTTGTGTCCGTCCTTGTTTGTTAATAAGTTACATTAGTCAATTGTGTATGTGTGAATTTTGGCAATAAATATAGGGCCGTGAGTGGGCTAAATTTGTACGCGCTCTCACGGTCACCGATCTCAAGAAGAAGAGTTTTGTTTGGAATCTACAGTCTACTACATCGAGGGAACCGACCGTCGGAACATTGACTCGGAGAGTAGTCAATAATTTAAGTTTCACGAATTGATTTGTATGAATCTGAAATTCTATTTCCCCGTTATAATTTTTTTGCGACTTTGGCCTACACAAAATATAATATAATAACACAAAAATATTCACAAACTCAAAGAAGCTCAAAGTTGAAGATAAAAAGTCCGCTTGCCGCTTTCTTACACTTTCTTACTTCAGACATTAATCTGTGCACTTTTTTAACTATAACTTTTTTCCTTTTTTTTAAATTATATACGTCTCAGTCTACGGAACTAAACAGCCACACAATGCATTCAAGTGAAATTTAAAAAAATACTGAGCTCTGAGGCCTTACTCTGGATCTCTGGACACAAAACACTATCGAACCGAATGAATACAGCTATCCCTGTCACACGCATACACGGCCTATTATGAGTGACAGGGATGGCTATAATCGTTGGATCGGGTTTTGTGTCCAGCCAGAGTAAGGCCACTGCCATTGAGTAAGTAATCACTACGTTCTTGCCACTACTGCTCTGTCATTTTTATTGATAGATACGTTACAAAACTTAAGCCTCGCTCAAGTAAATCTCTTCGAATATCCTCATAATGAAACAAAATAAAAAAACTCGAGCACTATATTCATTCAATAACCAATTCCAAACTACATAAATCATATTGGCTGCGCGCCCATTGTGGCATTCCTTAAAAAAGGCAGTTCCTCGTCGAACTCCTTGTCAAAAAAGCAGTTAGAAGGAGGGTCGTTGTTGGAGAGGTACCGGCGCTGGCGTAGCACCAGGTATAGCAGCAAATTGTACTCGCAGGTCGCGTTCTGAACCATCTTCAGCGTTGCTTCTAGCTGCTCTTGATGCGCGTCCCATGCTCTCAGCCTTTCCACGCTCGCTCCCAGGTAAATGTTCAGCTGCGGATAAATATTACTATTTATAATCTCATCATCCACCATGAGCATTTGCTCTAAGCTATGGATCGTTATGATTACAGTAAAGAAGCGGCGATTACTTTAAGAACATAAGCAGGGAGAAGTTCAACTATACATAGTCATACAAAGGAAAGTAACATATGCTATGGGAAAGGTACAATCAAAGGCTCGTAAGGATACACACACACACTCTGACCGTACCTTCTTTAACCTTCTTTCCGTCAGTTTTCTCTGTATCCACTCGCAAATATAAGTGAAAAACGCTATTAACAGCAGCGAGATTGTAAAGAAGAGATCTAGTGGCGGGACGTGTTTGACGGCGATGTCGAACCAGGCTGCGCCAGAGCGCTGCGGCGGCTCCGATGGCGGCAGCACCAACTGCTCGTTGGCGGCGTACAGGTCGGGCACGTAGTATTGCGCCGGCAGCAGCAGCAGAGCCACCACTGCCGTCACTATCAGCCCGCCCGAACACCCGCTTAGTGGCATCGAAAGCCTGCATCCACTCTTTCACATAACACAACTGCCACCTCCGAAACGCTAAATCCTATCGTATAGACACATGTAATTGTAAAAATGTGAAAAACAATTTATCAAAAGATTTTTTGACAATCTTCTACGGAATTTTATGATGTGACAGTAAGTGCTAGACGACAGCCGATTTCCTCCTTTTTTATTGTTTGTAAGTATGTACCGAAATCTAATAGTCATGTAATTTGTTTGCTAGCTAGGTACGATTTCTTTTTACTTTTTTTATCACCCCCTGTTTAGTGTTGAGACCGCCATAATTATTGTACCTTGGTTATTATTATTGGTTACTAGCTTTTGCCCGCGACTTCGTTCGCGTGGACTTCAGGTTCGTCCCGTCTAGTAGCGCAAAAAATGAGTTTTTTTACGACCTCACATTAGAAACCTCAAAAATTGTAGCCTATATGTTATTCTGATGTATAAGCTATATTGTGGTAAAGTTTCATTCAAATCCATTCAGTAGTTTTTACGTGAAAGAGTAACAAACATCCATACATCCATACAAACTTTCGCCTTTATAATAGTAGTAGGATTATTGGTTATTATTTGGAAATAAGTAAATGTCAATACATGGGCGGGTAGCCGGTAGGTAAAAATTGATTTTTATCTAATTTACCCAGGTGTTTTATTAAGAATGCTGGGTATTAATTAAATTTACGTTGAATACTCATTGTTTTGAGTATCAGTTGGCTGCGTATGAATACCTAGACTTACAATATGATTAGAAATATTGGTTATGCTATATATTATTCGTATTAGTCATCATATTCACTTAAAATCATAAATTATATTATTCATTTCAACATAATCGGATAATGTTGAGAAGTATGAACAACCGTTTTTTTAAATGAGTATAACTTACAAAAGGACAGAGACAAAAGGAGTTATCTCAAATACTTGGTAGCGGTGATAACACTCAAGGTAAATCTGCATCTCGTCGTATTTTTTTTTGTTTTGCATCAGTATTTGAGTTTAATATATTTTGAGCACTTTTAACACATTTATATATTATTCCTTAATTGCTAAAGCATTCTTACATAACAATAAATGCACTTTACGCGATTTTTGTAAGATTTGTAACTCAATGTTTGACAGTACTACCTTAAATCCGTCGTTGGTCGAGGAGTTGTAAAATAATTATTACAGAGACTACGCGCAGTGACATTACATTCAAAACTGGCAAGTTATAGCCAACGGTGATAGAACTGCGCACGTGGCAATCCCACGTAGATAAAAAGATAAAGGGAAGAGTTGGAAAGGTATTGTTTTTGTTTGCATACTTATCGCTTGTGTGATTATGGCCATTGTGTGATCGTAGAGCTGACAAGTAATGAATTTACGAAGCACTTCATTTTCTTTTTAATTTGTTAAATACTCTCGTGGTATTTTCAGAATAACTCGTTGACGTGACCTTTCGTAAAACGCTTTATGGTTTACACATCGATACGCTAGGCGGCATTATTGCACTAAATGTTGTCGATAAGGTTTCTTAAATTTCGACCACATTATATTAGTTCGTACTTATTTCTTAGATCTACAAATACGCATAATGTACTGCACTGAATAAAATGTTATCCTGTAAAACTGTAAAAGCTTACACAGTCTCCCTCTTCCCCTTTGTGATTGCCAAAATGCAGGTACGCACTGTATTTTCAACTAAATGACAGTTTTTATTTGATTTATATAAAAATGAACCATTTTTATAGTTCAGTATTACTACTTGAACAGATATTGCCCACCATAAAAGTGACAAACTTCAATAAAAATATTTCATTAAATTTTTAAGAACAGGCTTTAATTTATACCCGGTATCAATTCGAATCGGGTGGGTTTAAATAGCGTGTATTGGATATTTATTTATCCAGTGGCTGGGTTTTTACCTGGGTAGGCGCCCATCTATTCATGCTTGATTATAAGTAGATTTTAAAGCAATCTTGCTTGACATGGAGTTTAGCGCGGGAAACGAGAAGAGGAAGATGGACTATATTTCTTCATTTTATATCTTGTTCTTTTTTCGAGTAAATTATTGTGGTTTTGTGCTGGAATTAATAGAATAATGTGTGCTATTGAAGAAATCAATGAAGACAAAGTGAGAAATAAAGTTAAGCGCGTTCTGCTGATTCCGGATCGCGCGTTCTCTGATTCGGATCGCTACTCCTGTGCTAAACTCCCTTGTTGAGCATTGTTATGCGAACCAGCATCGCATTTCAATGTATTAGGTTAGGTTAGGCTAGTTTAGTGTTAGTTTTAGTGATAAGTGTAAATATTGAACTATTATTAAATCATGATTGTCTGGGTTTGTGACGTTAAACTTGTATATATAAAAAATAGTTTTGAAAGCAATATGTAACCAAACGCAACTTTCGCTGTCAAATATCAGCTGTGTTGTCTTGTCACTTGTCTTGTTGTCACCGTCACTGTCAAAAATAATGGGTACAGTGCGACATGGATCTTCTGGCCGACGGTGACACTCGGAACTAACGCTGTCAAATTCAAAAATCCGGTTGCCAGATCGAGTGTAGGAAGTCTCCCTAATCTGACAAGAGGTTTTCCGATTTACCCTTTTATTTTATTTTCGTACGTGTTCTGTGTAAAGTATTCATATGATTGTTTTTAAATACCGTAGAGATTAACTCCTTAAATAAAGTTTTAATTTTCAATAGTTTTTATTGTTAATACAATTGTTTCGCGTCTAAAACGGTGGAACATACATGATATGCCCATTTATGGTAGAAAATGCCTTCAACGATATTTCCATCCTAGAAAGCTTTTTTTTGACTGCCATGTTTGGGTAAAAATATTCGTTAAATAGCTTCCTAATCTCCCTGAATCAAGGTAGATTTTCTTGCTCTGGCTACATTTTTGAATGCTAGCGCCCCCCTGTCAATGTCATCCGTTGGCCGGAAGAACCTTGTCGCACTGTATTTTGCTAGCATTTCATTTTATTTCATACTAAAAACTTGAAAATGACTGCTAAATGACAATCATTCAGGTATGTGCTATTACATTAAGTATTAGTTCTATCTAACATCACCTTTTCAAATACTCATCAGGCAAAGCTATGCGTGTATTTCCTGTTTAATGCCGTCACTAATTATCATTCCATAATTGTCTCACAATATACTTGCAAACAAATTCAATTTATTTCCTGCATTTTCAGGGTCACACATAAACAATGCAGTAGCGAGAGAAACAAACAAAGAAGTGAGTCGCTCACTCTTCGTCAAAGTTTAACAATCACAATGAAAAAGGCGATATTATTTAAAAGTGCATCTGAAGACTATGTTAAAGCGTTTACTGATAATAACTTTAAAGTCATATTCGTTGAGCCTCTGCAGTTCAATTTCATAAACGTAGAAGAATTAAATGTCAAACTTCAACAAAATTATGATGGACTGATATTGACCAGTCCCAGAGCAATAGAAGCAGTTTCAAAGTGTTGGGATCCCTCAAAGTTTGTCTCATGGAATTCAAGAAAAACGTACACCGTTGGCGACGCGAGCCGCCAAAGAATAACCCTCATGCTCGGCCTAGAAGCTATGGGATCTACCACAGGTAATGCAGAGAATCTGGCCAAAATTATCACCGATGAGAATGCAAAGTCATCAAAATTTTTGTTCCCTTGTGGCAATTTGAGGTCTGAAACATTGCCTAGTAAATTAGAATCTGCAGAAATTTCAGTAGATGCAGTGACAGTGTATGAAACAATGGAGAATGAGAATTTGCAGAAGGAGCTTATGCAATTGAATGAATCTGAGGAGGAGCCATACTGTTTGGTATTTTTCAGTCCATCCGGGTGTGAGTATGTTCACCGGCAGCTGCAGACATTCAGTAACAGACTTTCCAGTATCCCACACTTTGCTATTGGCAACTCAACTGCACATAAAATCGAAAATTTTGGTGTGGACATAGCTGGAGTGGCAGTGCGGCCCAAAGCCGATAGTCTTGTAGAGGCAGTACAAAACTATTTTGCAAATAGCTGAAAGTAGATAGTGAGGTTTTTTTATACAATGGTGATGGCTTTCATATTATAAAATGATATTATTTGTTTTAATATGTACACATGTTATATTATTCTAGATATAATTTTGTTATTACAAACTTTTTAGTACAAATTGTCTAGTGTTTTCATGATCCATGAATTTAATTGAGTGAAAAAATATGTAGTTACAAAATGTGTATTTTATATCAATCACAAGCTAGCAAGCCAATTAATATGCACATCAATTCAAGTTGCCAAAATTTTAAACTATTCAAACATGCAGTCACTTTCTGCCAATCTTCAAGATGCTGCAAGAACCCCAGTCAGGTGAATACATCAACCTCCAGCAGCTATGCTTCTTGTTCCTGGGGCATTGGCCGGGAGGGTTCGATCCGGGGCAGAGCGGCGTCATGGCGGCGCGTTGCGCCCTGGTACGTGGCCACCGCGCTGCCGGTCACCAGAACCGACGCTGCGATGCCGAGTGGCTGCAAACCGGTTTTGGATCAGATCTTTCTTTAGTAGTGCAGCCTGTGCTGATAGTGGTACCCACTTGGACTAAATTTACTATTGAATTTGCTGATAGGACCAAATGCGCAAACCTGGGTTACCTAATTATGTTCCTGTCAGTTTCTTTGAAGATACCAGAAATAAAACATTGTCATTTTAACCTATGGTAATAACAGGTGTGAAGAACGGTCTGAGTAAGTGGGCCTATTCAAGATTGCATAGAATGCATAAGATACTACTGGTAGATAGGCGAAGCTGCATGGCATTGATTGAGCCAAAATTTTACAATATACTTATATTACAGGCTTAAAATAATATTTAGATAGGTTCTTAACACGTTCCGGGACAGTGAACGCCTACAGGCGTAAAAACGAAAAAACCATGTTTCGTTTGACAGCTTTTGCTTGTCTTTCTCTTCCGATAGGAATATTAATTTTATGAATAAAACATAATAATATATTGTGTCTGGAATAGTGTCCCGGAACGTGTTAACTTACAGCGAGTAGGTATCCCGCCGCAGTTGCCATTTCGCAGAAGACTACAGTCAAGATTGCGGTTACCAACATCAGGATGCCCATCACGCTCAAGATTGTTATATCCTGCAACAGATATAGTAAAAATTATTAAATTTATAACAAGATGATGAGTTTTAAATTATTATTGCAGAATGCAATTTAAGTATCCAATTATGCCTAGGCTAATATAAATGAGATAGATGCCTACTCAAACGTGTACATCCGGGCAGCTGAGCCAGACGCCTAGAGAGATCTGGCCTATCTAGGCTGATAACGAATCGTAGGTGACGCTGGTATATCCAGGTTTCATCGTAGGTGACGCAGTAGTTTTCGTGTAAAATCAAAAAAACTTGGCTCAGACAGCCAGAATTTCACTTTTTCTGACACTCTGGATCTCAGCTCTCAGAGGGTTTCAAGGCGCTGTTTCTTATACAAAGGGATGTGACGCGTAGGTGACGGCCATCCGAAGTAGTTTCATCCATTTTAATCCAATACTTTTCGAGAAACCATGATAAACGTATGGCTCAGACAGCCGGACATCCGGTCGTCTGAGCCAACTTGTTTTTCTCTATATTTCACGAAATACTATGTTTCGGACAAATGTTTTAACGATATACTTATGTGACGACGTTAGTGACAGCTCTCGACCAGATTTGAACCTTCGTGACGCACGCGTTTAGGAGCTATTGAGAAAAAGCTGCTGGCTCAGACAGCCGGATGCTGGCTGTCTGAGCCACCCAGTTCTACCACTTCCAGGTGTTCTACGAAGCTGGAAACTCATCAAATCTGATGTGACGCGGACTCTGAGTAAGTATAATCGTAAGTGACGGCTCTATATGCCGGCAATCAAAAGTTATAAGCAATTCAATACTTTTCCATACATTGATGCATTTGGGTGACCACACTTCGCACTTTTTATGGGAATGAAAATACAATATAGTAGAAAATGTAAGCAAAAGCCCCCATTTCAAGACAGTTGCTTTCTCCTGCGTTTTAAATATGTAATTATGTAGTTAATAACTTCGCCGATGAAGGAAAATATGGTAATTATTTATGGTCTCAGGTATGATGTACTCTTTATTTGGAAATAACTACTAGTTTTAGTTAGGTACTACAGTATTAGAGTATTTCGGTTAGGTACTTCGTACTTACTCAATCCTCATCTCGTCCCATGTGATTACGGCCCACTTGGGACAAGATGCAAAAAAACAAAATTAATACTAACTTCATTTTGCAAGTCGTCTCCTGTTTTTATTAGTGGAAAATATAGTCATTTATCAACTCGTCCCGCCATGCCTACAACTTATATGGGACGAAATATTTTGCGCGCACGCTTGCCGTGCCTTGATAGTTGAGTTGAGGAGCCCTACGCGCTACTCAATTATTGACTTTAAATAACAGATATTGTTAGCTTCACTATGTCACCCTCTTTTTGCCTAATTTCAACAAGGCGCGCTTTGAGTTAACTGAATAGAAATTAGTCACCTGCAAATTCGAACCTTTATGTGATCTTTCAAATACTTATCAACTTTAGAGGGCACAAGTAATTTTGAACCTTATGCCTAGTGAAGATAAAGGAGACGTTCGTATCCTGCCCCAGAGTCGTTTTATGTTTGAGTAAAGAAAAGCATTAAGAGACTTGACTATATCATTTTGCAAAAAATATATTGAATTTTTAATACAATATTGTTAATTTACTTTGCTTTTATCTAGCGGCATATAAATCTACAAAATAAATAGGACAACGAATGAATACAATTTCCTGTCCCCAACAATTGTTGTGTTTGGCAGAAAATAGCGGTTTCGAGCACTTATAAGCAAACTGACGACCGCTTAACGAAATGGCATATTGTGTCATACTGTGTCATAGAACTGGCAGTTAGTTAAATAAGTAAGCGCTCGCGAGTCGCAATCGCTATTTTAAGAAGGAAGATGACGTTTGCCTCCCATAGGTACTAACCTTTAAACCTACCAACCTCTTCCTAAAACTTGAAAAAAAACTTTGACAAGGAACTTCTTTTCGTTGGCTATTGTTTGCGTCATCGTAATTTTCACGCGTTACGCACCCTAGCGGGGCAGTTTTCTATGTTTTAGTTTTGGTGGCCTAGATTGCGGGTTTTCGACACAGATGGCGCTATGATCTAGAAAGACCCGTGCAAGAGATTGACCCCACACATTTTATTTCGTTTTATGTGAAAAACCCCGCTATTTACGGCCTAGATTACTTTATATTATTTTAAAAGACGAAGAAACGAACCCATAAAATTAGTTTTGGTCGTGACGCATGGATTTTTACTTTTGGGGCAAGCAATGTATGGCGGGCCGACCGCCTCCTTTCATTGTCATTTCGAATACTTTGCGTCTTCCTGCTCGTGCATTGGAAC